>OY282559.1:184189196-184544196 GCA_958295665.1 Tipula vernalis
TATTAAAATGTATCAAAGTAGCTGTTTGCTAGCGGATATTTTCGAAAAAGAAAGGAAGGTGTGATGCAAGTGGATATTTTTTTCGGATATTTTTTTATTTACCTTTTTCAATTATTTTATAAGTTTAAATAATAAATTTCTATATAACATCAAAAACCCATGAGATTTCTGTCACTTATTAAAGAAAAGTTTATTATTTTGGTTGCTTTAAAATAATAAAATTTCCAAAAATATGCCGTCGAAAACGCGTTTTGGAAAAATCTCGAATGAAAATATTGTAAAGGAAATCGATAAAACTAAGCCTGAAAATACTAACAGAAGTAAATCATCGATTTGGAATCAATTTGATGCATTTTGTAAAGAAAGAAGTTTCGATTTAAAGACAGAACAAAAAATTCCTGATGTCGCTATGATTTTAATGGATTGGGGGTTTAACATGAAAAAGCAAAACGGAGAAGACTATAAAGAGTATGTAATTAAGACGATGTGGAATACAACTGCTAAAATGATTCAGGCTGATTATTTTATTAAATATAAAGTAACTTTCGATCCATTTTCCGATATACAATTTAATGAAGCACGTAAAGCCAGTGATTCGAAACGAAAGCAGCTGCAAAGTATAGTTGAAAAACGAAAAGAAAGTGCGATATCATTTACGAAGGAAGAAATAAATAAAATGGCCGACGCGTGGGATGAAAATACACCGATGGGACTATTAAAAAAATTTTTCCACGTAGCGGCATACGAGTTAGCTTGGAGAGGGGGAGAAGCTGCCAATTGTAAAATAAATTTCTTCAAAACAACAGCATTAAGTGATGGAAGTTTTTCAGGGAGGATGGAATATAATTGTATTTTTTCGAAAACTTGCCAAGGAGGGGCAAAAAAGTGCAGTGACAGTAAATGGCTCATTGAAAACATAGAAAATCCAAACTTGTGTCCAGTTAGATTATATCAAAAGATATTAAGCAAACGCTCTCCAGAGATTACGAACGAAAAATTTTTTCTTACCCCTAATCCCTTCTGGGAAAAACAAAATTCCAAAGGATGGTACAAAAATATGCCGATAGGAATTAATGAGCTTCTGAAATGGACTAAAGTATCCGCAGAAAAAATAGGACTAAATATAAAAAATAAAAAAATTACAAATCATTCACATCGTTCAAGCGCAGTTTCCAATTTGATTAAAGGCGGTATAAATGAACAAGAATTAATTAAAGTAACAGGACACTCTTCTGCAAGCTCAATAAAACCTTACCTTCAAATAGATGAAAGCCACCATTCCAACATTATAAAAAATATGCGCCAACCAACTATTCAGAAGACGTCCACTTCTTTAGACACTATTCAGTCCACATCAACAGGGCAAATAATTTATAATAATTGTGTTTTCGAAAATTGTTCCTTTAAATAAATTTTCCTTATATATTGCTCAATAATAAAGTTCCAAAATAAAATTTTTAATCAAAAAAATGTCTAATTTATTAACTTTTTTCTCTTTTCTCGTTGAATTATCTCAACAAATACAACTCGAGCTTTGAGTTAGCCGGGGATTTTTTTATTTTTGCACTCGTAATTAGTATGCGTAGCAATTTAACTCGACAAAACTTTTGTCCAGGCAAAAACACTCGAGCTGCGCTCTCGTGTTTTTTCCGTACAAGTTTTGTCTCGTTAAATTGCTACGCATACTAATTGTTCGTAAAAATAAAAAAATATCCGGCTAAATCGAAGCTCTTGTTGTATTGCTGTTGATAATTTCTGTGTCTGTAAACAAAAACTGAATATCTACAAAAAATCATTTTTTTATTTGTTGATGCAATTCGTTTCAGAATTTCAAGCTATATCCAATAACCTAATCCATTTTACATAATTCTCAATATTTCCCGAGAAAATTTTCATCAAAACCAGTTATCTTAAATCTAGAAAAAAAATTAAATAGCAAAAACACTTTATCTTCAGTTATTCTTTACCCATTTATAAGTCAGAATTATATAAATTTGGAAAAAACTAGTTTTTTTTACTTATTTAGTTTTCTGCAATAGTTAGCTAATTTTAATTAAACACACCAAATTATCGAGAATTTTTTGTTTAACGAAAACACGATATGTTCAGATACCGAAACTTAAGTTGTTTAAAGATAAATGTGAATAAATTTATATCAGGACTTATCAAGTTTAGGAAATACAATATTTCGACTAACAAATCAGATCTCTTAGTATTTGTTAAAATAAAGCTTTATTTTAGGTTGTTGTTCAGTTTTGATTAGTGAAGATTACGTAAAATTGGTACTAAAATTCAATGTAATTAACAGCTTTATTACATTCAATACGTTACGTAATACAAAATATCTCAAAAAATATTTACACAAACTTTAAATGCGAGTTCCTAACATTTTGTTTTTTGCAGATATCCCGTTTTTTTTAATTCCAACGAATTTTGCAACGAACACAATACCAAAAATTTTGTTTCAATTATTGTTCGATTCATACAACAAGAAGCAAATTTTAAGTTTTTTTTTTCTTGAAACTACAATAATTATATATAGAAGGATAGAAGTATGTGTTTCTGTTCCTGTGTGTAATATCTGAAAAACCCTAATGAAAACATTCTCAACACAATGATATTTTGTAAACAAAATCAGCTGATGTAGGTACTTTTTTGTTGTTTTTTTTTTATAAATCGTTCTGTTATAGTGTTTGTAAGTTTTAACGCGTTTTTTCCTCTCGAAATTAATTATCATCATCGAAAAGGATCTTAGTAGACCTATTCTTATATCTGTTCCATTTTGAAATGGAAATGTGGCAACCAATAGAAAGAGATAGGTCCCATTATTTCAGAAATACATAGTAAAATAAATTGAGAAAATCCATATGTTCGAATGAGATATCCGAACTATGATATAGCTTTATCCTATTTACACTCTTTACTTCTAAAGTTATTTAGAATATTTTACCTGGGGCCCTATTCTCGAATTCCACATCCATTTTCCACATGTGGACATCTGTCAAAATTCAGAAGAATTGAATTTTTTCGGTACTAAGGTAATTTCCGAAAATATATTTCCGAATGGGTATAAGCAGGTGGAAGAAATTCCCCATGTAGGAAAATGTCCATGCCCCATGTGTTTTATATACGAATTACAATTTCCGAACGTTTTGATGAATTTTGACAGATGTCCGCATGTGGAAAATGGATGTGGAACTCGAGAATAGGAGCCCTGTTCATTCAAATTCGTTATCATTTCCTTATGACCAATAAAATAACCGTCGTTTTTATTATTTTGTTTAACTAGCATACGAGTTGTATTAAATGGGTTGGCTACATAATCTCGGTTTTAAAAATCTCGGCTTTCAAAGTTTCGGTTTTCAAGATGTCGGTTTTCAACATTTCGGTTTTCAAAATCTCGATTTTGAAAATCTCGGTTCTCAAAAGCTCGGTTTTGAAAAATAAATTTTTATTAATTCGAGCCGCCCGAACTAATAAAATTTAATTTTTCAAAATCAACTTTTGAGATCAGGATTTATATCGTTTGCGATTATGTATCTCTCTTGTTACGGGTTGCGAATTTGTGTGTTTATGTGTATGGGGGTGTGTATATATGTGCGTGTGTACATGTGTATGTGTGGTTGGGTACTAAATCTTGGTTGAAAAAATCTTGGTTTTCAAAATCATGCTTTTTCTAAATTCTGAAAAATGGAGATTTTTCATTTTAAAACGAAAATAACTGAAAATTATAAATTCTGGAAAATGGGGAATTTAATTTTAAAGTTTTCAAAAAACCAAGATTTTCTAAAAGCCAACATTTTGATAACATCAAGATTTTGAGAATCATAATTTCAATACGCTCCCATAAATACCAGCAAATTTAATTAACTAAAAATATTAAAAACCATCCAATAACCGTTATTAGCAAAATATTTAGACATGCATATGTACAATAGAAAAAAAAAAAAAAATTCGTCAGCAAAACCACGGTTTTGAAAAACGAGCTTTTGAGAAACCGAGATTTTGTAGAACCAAGATTTTGAAAACCGAGATTTCGATAAGCCTCCCTATTAAATTCGCTAATGTATTTTCACAATACACAAAGTTTTACTTATATTGCATTTGTGTGTGTTTTCATTTCATCACAAATAGATTTTATTTTATTTTCTCCTCTTGTGAATTGTTTATGTTTTTAATTATTTTTTGCTTTTCGTTTCTAGAGACATTCAATTTTTTTTTCGTAATCTAAATGCTGTAGGAAGAAAAGAGATAATTAATGTTTGGACGATCTTATATAGCCTTTCGTTCGAGTCACAAACATTTCCCCTTTAAAATTTGTGTATTTTATTTCAGCTACGTTTTGTTTCCGTGAAACTTGTTTATCTGGTTAGGTATTTATTTGTGGTATAAGAGTTAATTGTACATAGGAAAAAATAATAATAACAGAGGCATACACCCGTATACTATTCAAAATGCGAAACAAATGCGACGATGGACATGCATCCAGGGCGGCGTAACAAGTTTGGAAACTTATTTGCAGGAGACGTGGTTATGTGTATGTGTACATATGTCTCTATTAGTTTCAAAATCCCAACATTGCCAATTTTATCACAAAATTAGTTTCTGATGGTAAGTAATAAATATCTCTGATATCTACAGTTTAGTCAACTCTGTAAGTTGCAAAAACCAATACTTTGCTTAGAAAATGAATTCAAATTTAGATATTAGAAGCAGAAACCACACATCTCCGCTGCACGTTATATTGCAAAAGTCCACATTTCCACTGTAAACGTTAGTTTCATAAACCTACAATTCCACTCATATTATGTTACTATGTATAAAACTTTTGTTGCAAAATCCCGTAATCCTTTAACGTCAAACATTTACCGTTTGATATTCAAAGAATTTTATATTCGATGTGAATCAAATCAGTGCAATTCTATTCGTGTTGTTTATCGCACACAAATTATAGGTAAAAAGTTTAATTGATAATTATAATTATCGAATTTAAACGTTTGGATTAAAGTGTTTTTATATCATTTATATTAACTTCACCTGCTTGATTGCTTGCTTGAGTGTCCCTACGACTTTTTGGCAAAATTTCAGTTCGATCAACATACTATAACTAAGTTTTTTCTTTAATTTTCAAATTAAAAAATTCAATCTAGTAGTGTTCCAAATGTTTCTTCAAGTAAGTTTAAAATTCAAATTTGTTTTTTGAATGACCCTTAAGGCATTGCCACATGCAAAACGGAAAACCGGCATTTAAAACCGTCAAACCCAATTTATGGTTAAGTTGCTTCACTTTGCAAAATGAAAATTATTAATAAATAGTTCAAATCTATAAGTTCCACCTTAATCTAAGAAAATTTTATTAAAATGAATTTAATTTCATTCAAAAAACCCCAATTTTATGTTTTGTCGGCCGTCAAGCAAAAATCCGTCCGTTAAAATGTAAAATTGGGGTTTTTTTAAATGAAATTAAATCCATTTTAATAAAGTTTTCTACGAAGAAGGTAGAAAGAACTTATACATTCGAACTATTTTTTAATAATTTTGATATAGAAAATCAAACAATTTTGAAAATAATTAGATTTTACGGTTTGAAATGCCGGTTTGCCGTTTGTGCATGTGGCAATGCTTTACTCATTGAATTTTAAATTTTAGTCATGGTGAAGAAGGTCGAAACTGAATTGTTTTTACGGGTTGTGTGTTTTTTTGATATTTTATGTGAAATATTTGCATGGTTATTGTTTTAAAATCTTAATAACCCAAACAAAATGGAATCAATTGAGTATGCCACACCTATTGCAGATGGACAGAAAGCAAGAAAAAGGACAGTTGATAAATCAAATTGGAAAAGAGAATTAGAAAAATCTAAAAGGTATGACAATATTTTTTATAATTGTTTATTTTATTTGAATTTTTAACGTTTTAATTTGATTTTGAAATTAACAGATATTCAATGAAAAGACTACCAAAAATGCCTTTGTGCTCATACAACATCAAATTTTAAATGCCACACTCTTAGAGGAAATGATACACTTTGTTTCGCTAAAACGTTTTACAATACAAAGAGCAAGTTAGAGCAAGATAAATTTATAGTGGCTCATACACACATTGTACCACCTGTGAGAACAGATAGAAAAAAACCTGGAGCCCGATTTGCAGCTCGAAGTTTTGCAATGAACCATTTTATTAGGAAATCGAATGGTTCATTGATAAGAGTGTGTCAAAAAACGTTTATTGACGTACTAGATATAAAAGTTTATCGGTTGCGTGGTGTTTTTCGACGTTATTTTATGAATCATACGTTGGCAACAGAGACAGAGGCATTTGCGGACAAACGAAGCAGTATTAAAAATTTCATTTCCAAATTCAAAATATTAGAACTGCATTATTATCGATTTCGCAGTGGACGTCAATATATGCCGTGTGAACTTTCTATCAACAAGCTGCACAAACTGTATAACCAAGATAGTCCAGAACACCTACGTGTCAAATCTGCTTACTTCTGCTTTATTTTTAATAGCCAGTTTGACATCGGATTCAAATCACCAGCCACGGACTTATGTTCTACGTATTTGATGTACAAAGAATAGCTAAAAATTTAAAAAAACGCGGCCAAGAAAAACGATTTATTAATCAAAAAGAGGGTTCATATTCTTCGCGCTAAAAGTTTTTTCCACTATGCCAGAGAAGAAAACGACGATATGGTTACACTCTCGTTTGACTGTCAAAAAAATATGGTTTTGCCAAAGGTAGCAGACCAAGCCGCCTATTATTCTAGGCAATTCTACCTTTACAACTTTGGCATTGTGCAAGGCTCATCCAAATCGGATCTATCAAAAGAAAAAGTCTTCCTGTATGTTTGGACTGAAAACGATCGGCCTAAAGGTAGTAACGAAATCGCTTCAGCTCTATACCATAGACTTTGCCGTACAAATTTCACAATAAATTGGTCGTTCGATTAATTTGTGATGGATGTGGAGCACAAAATAAAAACTCGGCCGTGATGGTTATGCTTACCAAGTGGCTACATATCGATGCTCCTACTCAAATTAAGCAAATTCAAATTATATTTCCTGTACCAGGGCATTCGTTCATTCCTCCTGACCGAGTGTTTGCTCGTCTCGAAAAAAGAGTCAAATCCATGGAACAAATTATAAAACCGGTAGAATATTTACAAATCTACGAAGAACATGGCCAGATTATTAAATTGGGTTCGGAAATGTGCCCAGTATTTGACTGGAAGACTGCTGTTGGAGAAATTATAAAGCCGCCAAGTCAATGGCACTTTCAATTTAATCCGGTAAAGCGATTCATTTTGAGTCATGGTACCAACAGCATTGTAGTTCGAGGAGAGGTAAATTACAGGTCAGATATGGGAATCGCAAGGTCAGTGGTTAAAAAAGGAAGAATGATATCAAACATTAAATTAAATATTTTACCAACGGGTGTACCAGTAAAATTGACTAAAAAGGAAGATGTTAATAAATTGTTATCCAAACATTTTGGAAATGACTCGAAGAATAATGAAGAACTAAACTTCTACAAGAACGTGATGAATGCCAATCATGAGATGACTATTGCCGATGATAATGGGAATGATCAGTGAGTGCTTTTTGATGAAGATGTAGGCCTTCGAGTCTAAATTCATGAAGTATGACGCTTTTATCTATATTTATTTGGAATTCGTTTTAGTTTTATATGTACATTTTTTTATTTATTTTAAGTTCTTTTTATACTCATATAGTTCCTTTATTTGTACAACCGTATAAAAGTGATAATAAAATGAAATTGAATTTCGGACCAAATTTAATCGTAGTTTATTTATTAGCAAAAATGTATGCTACGGCTTCGTACCAGGTGTTCAAAATATTCACACAATAAATTAAAATTGTTGCGCCGAATAATTTGATGACGCGTTCTTATGAAAAAGCCGTAAACACGGCCGTCGGTTGTCACCACTTTAGTAATAAATAAATAATTGTGCACAATTTAATTGGTTTTAATTTATTAAATTTTATGTTTGGTTTAACTTATCGAATCTTATTTTATTTTAAATTAATTTTATAAATATTTATTTATTTAATTAATATAATTTATAAACAAAATAATTTGTTTTTCACCACCATTAATACCGCGCGAGGTGGGCGAAATGTCACCGTATATCGACGATCGAGAGCAGACTAAAGAGAGAACCAGCCAACATTTAAGACATTTAACGTAACAGTGCGGTATATGGAGTTTACATGTTACTGTCCAGCGAACCTTTAAGAAATGTTCGTTCAGTTTCGTTAAATTGAAGTGTCAACTTAACAGAGCGAAAATTATCGCGCAAAACTGAAGGAAATGTCAAAAATCCAAATTGCCCTTTGTGCAAATCTTCTTGTGGGAGCTCATTGTACATTTTAAGCATAAATTCAAAATTATTTATTTATGTTCATGTAGGTAAATTGAAAACCGAATTATTAAAGACTTTATAAATTGTAACATCAAATTATTTATTTTCAAATTTATTTATTTTCATTTTTTTTCTTACGCCATAAGATCTGTGTCTTTTATTATTTTGTTTATGTCCTTTAAGAATTTAATGCTTTTTAATAATTGAAATAACTTTCGGAGTTCCTCCAATTCCATCGCCACTTCAAAATTCTATACAAATTTTTAAAAATATTAATACGAACTACCGTCACCATTAAAGCAATTGACAAGTTGTGTTACAGTTTCGCTAGTCAATCTGTCAAATTTTCCGTAAGAAAAAACTTTCGTTAAATTCTGTTAAATGTCTTAAATGTTCGCTGGTTGGCTCTTAAATTATTTTATTTTATTTTGTGTATTGTGTTCAGCGTCACCACTCGAAAAAATAAAAACGTATCCAACTATTGGAAAAAAAATGTATCCAAATGTATCCATTTTTTTTTTTAAATAAAACGTGATAATTGATAGTTCTTTGGTTATTACTAAAGAATGTGCATTTGTATTTAAAAAACTAAATTAAATTATGTATAAAATTTATAGAGATAAGATAACTAAATTAAAATTATTTCCGGGTGCGGTACCCAAAACCTGACTCGTTTTATTGGAACTGGCCGATTTTTTTTCCTCTTCCGATAACAATTCTTTTGCGGCCATAATTGAGTCCATCGTATCGATTAACAGACGATTTCGATTTTTCGTTTTTGTATTATTCAAATCAGAAAAAATTCGCTCTGCGGCCGCCTAGCTATGAGGCAAACTCATTAAACTCAACATAAAGTTAGCCAGTGTACCAAAAAGGAGCTCTCCTATTGAATTTTTTATTGATCCAATTTTTACCCAAAATTCCCCGATGTTTGTTTTATCTAAATTTAGTAAGTGCGAGAATAACTACAACACTTTCAGTTAGTCCAATATGTTATCTTTGTCAGTTTCATTTGCTAACAAATTAGGAAAAATATTGACTAATGCAATTATGGAGGAAACATTTGGTGACATTAAGCAATCAGGATTAATTAAAGATACTAATTTAAATGCCGGGTTGTTAAAAGCAAATCGGCGTTTTATTTGGAGGGTAAGTTCAATATAAAATGTTTTCACATTTCTTGCCAGTTCCAAGAATTCCTCTTCATGCAACTGTTCAATTGCTAAAAATGATTGAACGGCATAACCCATGCTTATTTCGGCCAATGATGAACAACGTAAATGGCATCATTGAGTGCCCCCATTTATTATTAAAGTATATAAAACATAATTAGAATGTCATCATTAAAATTGTAGATGCAATTATAGAAATAAGTTTTTTTACCAATCATTTAGCAACAAATTGTTGTTACAATAATGTCCAAAATAATAGCTCTTTAGTTATTTCTGACTGTTTTGCTATTTTGAAACCGATTTCCTTAACTACGTGTTTGCTGCTATAACATTAATTTTTCTTATGTAACTATTTTGCGTGAAGCACAGCGAAACTGCAAATATAATTTTTTTGCTATTTGGGAACCTATATTTTTAAATAAATCAAACTGCTGTCTCAAAAGTAATTTACCATTTATTACGAGTTTGCTGTTTGACATTGCTATAACATATCGGCAAGCAAACTACGATTACCATTTTTGCTGCTAATACGTCGACAAACCAACAAACTGACGTTTTTGGTTATTTTTTAAGAAGTTATTATAACTAAGTTGCTGTGAATTTTAGATGGCACAACGTTTTGATAACTCCAAATTGTTACTTGGGCACGCACACCGCTTTCTTCACTTATCATACCAAACAAAAACAAATTATTGGTACACGTAATAATTAACCACAAATTTTTTCCTTATACCATGCATAATGCTATGAAATACACAATCATTATTTTTCGTAGGCGAATAAAATTATAAATAAGAACAATATGGGGTGTGATTATGTAAGCATTACGAGTTTCGAGTGTTTCGAAATTGCGACAAAACACAATTATGTAAGACATTTCGAGTTCTCGTAATTACAACTTGTACTTGTTGGAGTTGGCTTTGACTTTCATGTCAGTTACACGTTTTTATTTTAAATTAAAATTATTATGAAAATTTAAAATTATTAACAGTTTTAAAAATACATTTGTATGTTTCCAGTAAGCAGCAATTATTGATCTATCGGGGACCCACACACTACTAAGGCGGTTTGCAAAAAAGTACTTCAGTAGCGAGGAAACCATGTTACCAAAGTGGTTGACGGCTGTGCTGAGTGATACAGTATTATGCGCATAGATTTGCTGTAACTCCAATAACATGCACTTATATATATATATAATAAATTTATTATTTACTACATCAAAAACTATTGATATTGATCCTAAAAGCTTAAAATAGAGTGTAATAAATGGTCAAATAAAAAAATAAAAATACTCGTACAACTTTTTGAGTACGACAGACAACTTGTAATGGTTAAAATGATTATTTTTTAAAAGAAATTGTCAACATTATCCATTTAAATATATTTTTTAGATATTTCAAGTAGTTTTTAAAGTATTGTTTAAATTAAATAAAGTTCAATTTTTGTGATAAAGCGTGTGTATTTTCGAATCGCAGATGTCGAGTTATATATCATTTAGTATTTTAGATTTGTTTTTTTAACGTTTGAAATATTATTTATTGGTTAAATAATCAATTTATTCTAATTTTTATTCTGTAAAATTAATTACGAAATTGATTTTTAAATAACCATAATTAATTTAATTATTATTTTAGGGCTAACCGATCAAATGGACATCAGATCGAAAAATTGATTTCTTTTATGGAAGATCATCCGGATTTTGCTAAGGGCAATATCAAAGATGTTTTAACCGAAATTCTCAATATTATGGGGCCTCCAAATAAAACATGGAAACTTTGGCGTAAAGTAAGAACATTTAGTACAGTAAGAGAGTTATAAATATTAAATAATATATGTTTTATTTTAGGTATGGAATGATTTGAAAGAGGAAACTCGGAAAAAATTACGGGAATAAAAAAATTATGTTGGTGGTACTGGAGAGGGTCCCCAAAAAGCGCCTGTTTCACTAAACCACGAGCGAATTATTACTCTTCTTCATCTAAGAGAATCAGTGCATGGGCTAGGTGGTCTACGTTTAGGAGGAGCAATTTTAATTCTCTCAATGAGATAAACCCCAAAAATTGTTTTATCAACACAATTTCTCAACATCCATCTCCAAATATAAAAGCGTCAACATCCAAAATCTTCGTTTTATCAACCGCGTCAAACAATAGAACCATACACCATCCATCCATTATTACTACAGTTATCACGAATAGTCCGAATCAACGACATCCAATTTTAAATGCACAACCATTTACAACCGGCACAAATAACTTCGATTGACAACACCTATCCCTAAGTGCACCATCATCACCGACCGGAACCTCTTTAAATGAATCAAGCAATATAATCGTGCATCACCCTTTCATTAGTCCGCCCATCACAATTAATTCGAAGTCACAAGATCCATCTCCAAAATCACAAGCAACAACAACGGCAAATAATCCATTTCCAATAAATCATCAACACCTAGACTACAATACCATTTCGTCAAAGAACAAACGCAAGATTTAACACTTGAACAAAAGGCAGTTCGCCTAGCAAGAGTAAAGGTGTTAAACACTTGCACGTTTGGTGGTGAGCTTGAGAATTTGGTATTTTCTGATGAAAAAATGTGTACGGTTCAGCAATATGTAAACAAACAAAACGATCGTGTTTGTTTCGAGTTCAAATCAAAAGACAATTTAGACCAGCGAATTGCTATGCGAAAGCAAGCGCCTGTATCACTGATGGTTTGGGCCGCGGCAACTGCCAGAGGACGCTCACTACTCGTTTTCATTAAACAGGGCGTAAAGGTAAATCAACAAATCTACCGTGAAAACATTTTAAATAAAGCTTGTTACCTTGGGCATGTAAACAATTCGTTAGAAACCATTGGACGTTACAACAAGACTCGGCATCATCCCATAAAGACCGTGAAACCCAACGTATTTTACAAGAAAACGTTACCACCTTTATTTTTTTCACAGCAATGGCCACCATATTCCCCGAACTTAAACTTTTTAGTATTAACTAAAAAAGATGAGACGGTCGGCGCCTTAAAGATTGCTCTTCGCCGAGAATGGGCAAAATACTATCAGACCAGATTCGTGCAGCGTGCGAAGCCTTCTCGGTCAGACGCGATGCTATTATCCGTGCTAAACGTGGCTACATCGAAAAATATTTTTGTTAAATTTGAAATGTTTTTACGATATACTGAAGTTTGAAAATGAAAAAAATAAAATTGACAAATTTACAGCATTTTTAATTGGGTAACACTTCCAGTGCTGACCCCTGTATTTAAACAGCCCAAAACGATGTAGAATAATTGTCCGTATACTTGCACTTTTGTCATAATTAGCACTAGTACATTAACAATTTTTATTTGCTCTACTGCTATCTCCAACTAACGGTACATTACGACATTTTTTGTTGCGTGAATATTAATTAGTCGTACTTTTTCATGGCGAATGAAATATTGTCCAGGTTATTAAAAATGTGTGATTTTCGTACCAAAAATAGCGTAGAAATTAAAAAAATGATCATTAAATTGGAGAGAGAAGGTAAAAGATTATCGGAAATTTTCAAAATAACAGTTCGCCCGCGAATTTCCATTCAATTCGACATCCAGAACTGCCAAAAGACCAAATCCCTAGAGATAGTTCCCTAGGCATGGTCGCAAACGAAAGCTGAACAAACATCAAATACGTCTAATAGAGAGGGAAATAAAACAGAATAGAAAACCTTTATAGATAGTTCCTTAATTTTTTTTTTAAACCATACCTTAAGGGGTAGCTTACTTTGACTGAGTTTAAGTGCTGTTTTTCTAGTTTTGTGGCTGACACTCTCTAGTTGCTTACTTGTCTACAATGATTTTCTTGAGCCGTCAAAAAGTTGCTGTATTTGATATTTAACAATTCAGGTTGCTGATATTTAACAATTCAGCGATTCACATTGATTACTTTACAATTATGGTTCTGAATTCAGTAACCAAAGGTTAAAGTAGGTAACAAGAAGCGACTGGATCAATGATAATATATTAATAAAAGCTTATTGTATGTATAGTATATTCAAAAACGACTACAACCTTCGAATAATTATTTACACATTCAAAAGCAGAATGATTGTAATTAATACCATTAGACTTCAATTAATTGCACCTCTTATCATACCCATATTATATGCATTATAAAATAATTTCATTTAAGCATGAATGGAAAATATAATAATTGTATTATGTATGTTATCTATGCCCAAAAACTAAAATACTTTAGAATAATAGATAATTTAACTAATTTACAATTGATAAGTTTATGTTGAAAAATCTATACAGTAAAGCCTAAAATTTATTGCCTATGAACTACGCATACAATGAAACAAAAACTCATTAGACCTCAGATAAAGAATTTAAATATCGTGGTCCACTAACTGTAATTTATTTTGATTTCATTACATTAATGAGCATTATTATTTATACTTACACGAATATTCATTTAATTATAAATTAATAATTACAATCAAAATTTGAAAAATTCTATTTATTTTATGATTTCATTTAATTTTTTTTGTTTTATATTTTGCCTTTTGCTGTTGCGTAACATAAATATGAATTTAATTTAGCAAAAACTGTGTATAAACAAATACAATATGTAAATATATAACACAACAAAAAATGTAATTAAATTAAATTAAATTTTAATTACTAAATACTCTGTGAATGTAAGTAAGTATGTATGTACGTATAGCACCATATTCAACAAAACGTTGTTTGGTGTATTATTTAATAAACTTAGAATGGGTTTCTACAAAATCGCACCGAACGAACCATGAAATTGTTTAAATTTAGTTACTCGAATAGGTAATATGATTTTACCTTGAATTCTCACGTTTTGTCAAAAAAATTGAAAATCAAAACATCCATCAGCGAACCAATACATTATCTGTATTATCATTTTATCCAATCTGAATTCCACCAACCCATTTGGATGTATTCTAGCGCTTGGTAACAACACCTGTAAGAATTGCAGCAATTCTACTCCATTCAAGTGGTCTAATATTAACACGACTCACTTGTTCTACTTATCCACAAACTATTCAGCCATTTTTTAAATAAATTTTTTGCATAATTTCTCAGCAAAAATTATTATTTGTGCATGGTTGTTTAAAGCGAATTCGGAAAAAACATATAATTGTGAAAAATATCTCGAATAGAAATGCTACATTGCGTCTGCCATTACCATTCTGTAGACATAAGGATGGTAGTACTCGAATTACTTTGAACGAGAATAAATTGAAAGTGAAGTACTGTAGAATGTTAAAGATTAAATATGTAAGTTAGCTCAGTGTACCCCTATTCCCAAAAAAAAAAAAAAAAATATATATATATATATATATGTATATATATATATATATTTAGGGTGGTCCTTATTTTCCAACCCTGCTTTTTATCTCGGGACACCCCATAAGTTTATTCCTCTGTATGAAAAACTTCAAAAGCCAAAATTTCTAAGCTCTAGGACAATGTTAACACGTGCCGCATTAAGCTTAAAGTATTCAAAATGAAGAAATGTTATGCGGGCAAGAAAACAAAGATGAAATTAATGCATGTTTTATTTTGTGTTCTATTTCGTGCATTTGTAATATTTAAAATATTTTCTATACAAAAATTGTGCAGCTAATCAATATATCGGTACTCCACCGAAAACATATTTTTAGTTGTTTTAAATTGTGTACGATTTAGGGGTATATCCTCCAACAGGTCGCAAATAAACTATTTGCGCTTCGAAATCTGACTACTCGATTGATTTTAACATGAGTTTTTCAATTTAATTTTTTTTTTGTGTGTTTTATTTGCTTATGCGACTAAGTAGTAAAAACATTATATAAAAGTTACCACCGACTTTTTGACGATGCAAATAAAATCAAGTAAGTCAAGACAATTACAAATCTAATCATATATTGTGCATTAGTGATATTTTATCTAAATTTATTAAAAGTGATTGCTAGTATTATAAGTGTAAAATGTCCCGACAATAAATATTTTTAGTAGGTTTTATGAAAAACCAATTACTCGGTAGTAAATTACCATCACAAGGCGAAGTTTTAAGTGTGTTGTTTTATAGTATGCGAATGGTACATTTAAATTTACATGATAGCATTTGTCTGGTCATTGATGAATGTGTAATATTTTGGAAAAAAGCTCGAATTCCTATTCGAGCCCGATGTCACTGTGTAAAAAAATTAAAAAAACTATACGACACATTACGATTACTAGAAAAAAGTAAAAATAGAAATAGTGTCGTCTGTAAGGAACAAAGGCAAGAGTTTGAGGAAAGTTTAAACGACTTATTTGATATAGCACATGCGTGCGCTTTAAATATGATTGAAATCGAAGAAGACAAAGAGTTTTTGCTCTTACAAAGACAAAAAGGTCGTCGTGGATGTATGATTGGCACAGGCAGAAAGCTCGCTGGAATCAAAAAAAGAAGACCTACGAGTAATCGAGAAAAAAAGGACATGGAAAGAAAATTAAAGCAGTGTTAAACAAATTGTGAAAATGGTACGTAAGACTCAATTTATTAAAATATTTACAATCGGAGGCGTAAAAATGTTGCATTTGATATTACACCTCAATTTTTTTCAGCTCAACTATGTTCTACATCTAGTTCGGAAGAAGAAGACACGTCGATGACGGATACCATTGATCGTGATTTTACAGTGAATGCACCGTCGGGATCAAAAAGGGCACGATTAACAATATTAACACCTCGACTCGCCGCAGCTTTCGATAAATGTAAAATTAGCGACCGTGACGCCGTTCATTTATTGACAGCCTGCGTGGAGGCCGCTTCTCTAAATCCTTTAGATTTTGTTATAAATCGAACTTCAATTAGACGAAGTCGGCAAAACTTTCGTGAATCAAATGTATCGCATATCAAATCGAAATTTCTCGAATTAAATTTGAATTTCACAGTGATACACAGGGATTCCAAAATTCTCCCGGATATAACCGGTAAAACTAAAATCGATAGACTCCCAGTCATTGCAACAGCTCCAAATGTTGAACAACTTCTTGGTGTTCCTGAGCTTTCATCTGCAACTGGATATGAAGTATCCTCTGCTGTATATGATACCCTTGAAGATTGGTCATTGCTTCATAAAGTTCAAGCGTTTGTATTCGATACAACTGCGTCTAATACTGGTCGTTTAAACGGCGCCTGCACATCATGTCTGACATCATGTCTTTGAGATTATTCTCCAAAACGTTTTTACTTCAGCGAAGTTTGCCCCATCTTCTGGTCCTGATATTCCCTTATTTAAAAAGTTTAAAAGTCAATGGGAAAGTATTGACAAAACAAAATTTTCAATCTGGTCGTCAAACGAATTTACCAATAATGTTCTTATTGGTGTTAGGGACGAATTACTAATATTTGCTGAACAAAAACTAAAAAATGATTTTCCTCGGAATGATTATAAGGAATTTCTTGAGCTCATAATTATATTTTTAGGAGCAGTTCCACCGGGTGGTATTAAATTTCGGCGACCAGGAGCTTACCATTTGGCTAGATGGATGGCAAAAGGTATATATTGCCTAAAGCTAATGCTATTTCAGAATCAAATTCCTATAAGTGCCAAAGATAAAAAGGTCTTACAAACTATTACATGTTTCATAGTTAGATGCTATACAGAACATTGGTTTTCTGCTCCAGATGCTTTGCAAGCACCATTAAATGATATAATTTTTTTGAAAAACTCGATTCCTATAAGAAATACGATAAAATTATAGCAGAAAATGCGTTAAGAAAATTTATAAACCATTTATGGTATCTCAATGAGGAATGTGCAGCTTTTTCTTTGTTTGATGACAGAATAGAAGTAGAAAATAAACGACGGATGGTTAAAAAACTTTTCGGAGAAGATAAAAATGAAGATGAAGAAATTAAAAAGAAGTTATATCTAAATTTAGAAGATGTTTTCAGTTTCGTTAGCAAAGATCTTCCAACAGAATTACTCTCGACGAAATCGATGAAAATTTTTGAGAGATTTGGTTTGTCTTCAGCCTTTTTACAAAAGGATCCATCACAATGGAGTGAACAAACGGACTACAAACAAGGGCAGCAAATAATTGGGTCACTTAAAGTAGTTAATGATACAGCGGAGCGTGGAGTAAAACTTATGGAAGAGTTCAATGACAAAATAACGAAAGACGAAGACCAAAAACAATTTTTGCTGCAGGTGAGTCCCTACTAACTTTATTTTAATTTATAAAATAAAATTAAATTACCTAGTGTGTTATTAATATTGTAGTAATTATGACCAATTGTTTCAGACTGTCACAAATTATCGCAAAAATACCCTGGATATAGCAGAGAAATTTTGAAGACATCGTACAATTAATGAATATTAGAAAAGTATACGATACAGTACGTACATAAAATAATTATTATGTGTTTATAAACAAAATGAATTAAGAAAATTCATTATTGAAATACATATTTGAAATGTTTTAATTTAATTTAAATTATATTGTTACAAATACAAAGTTTATTTTGAATAAATAGGTAATAAAAAAATGACTTACATTTTTCACTTATTTAACCTCGATGCGGCACGTGTTAGAGTGGTCTGATTGGCTTGAAATTTTGAATATTTAAGATTAGTGTATAAAGGAACAAAATTAATGGGTGTCGCGCCAGAAATTCTACCTTTCTTTTTACTCCATATAAATAAGGACCACAATCAGTGCTGCCACTTCCAAGCACAAAATGTGTAGCAGATGTAGCTAAAAAAGTGTAGTAGATACATGTTTTTCGTAGCAAATTTTGCAATGAGTAAAACAAGGTTGTATTTTCAGTCTCTATTTTATTAGCAAAATTATTCAAATTATTTCACTTAAGAAGAAATAAAAATATTCTTAAACAATACTTTAACAAAATAAATAAAACAACAAAAAAAAAACAAATAAGAGGAACAAAATAAAATCACCTATACGTACAAAACACCTTAAGTATCTGTACATACATATGTATCACATAAATAATTCAGAAAATTCTTTCAAATTCCTCAATCCATTTGGTATTGCCCGTCAACAAACTTAAATTTTTCAAAAAATTTTAACAGACCTGGTTCATCACATGCTTGCCAACAATCTTTATTCTGCTTAATTAATTCCTTCGCAAACATTAAATTTTCCACAGTTGTTGTGTTTAAACTGTTACGTGTGTTCGTTTTTATTAGGTTTAATTTGGAAAATTTCCTTTCAGCAGAAGCAGTACTATGCGGTAAAGAACATAGTGTTAACATGTAGTTAGAAAGTTCCATAAATATTGGTGCTGCTAAGGCATCTTTGAATAATTTCAGATCCATCCAAAACTTGGTAACATCGCCCGAAAATTTGGAGGCGATTTCGACATTTCCTATTAACCTGCGAAATTGATTGTTTAAGATTTCTACGTCTCCTTCATAAAAAGGAAAACTATTTACCAAAGGCAAAATAGACGAAAGGCTTCCTGTACCTGATACTATTTCATTAGGATTCATATATTTAAGAAGTCTCAATTTTTCATCTTTGAAATCAAACCGGGTTTTAATTTGAACGCAAAGTTCAACGTAAAAGGAAACTAGGGAATGTTTCAGGCTTTTAATTTTTTCTTCCTCTAATCCTTCTGATAAAATATAATTTTCAAATTTAATTCCAAAGTGCATTGATGAAGGCGTAAGATATAAATCTGAGTTGTTTATATTGACATCGATATTTAGGTTTTCGGGTTTTATAAAATTTTTAATAATTTCGATGTACAGTGTATGTAATTGAATATAAAGAACATGAATTTGTGTTGTCTCAGATTGAAAAATTGTGTTGACATGGTTAATTAAATTTAGGATATAGGACATAAACAAGAGGTAACATTTATTTATCGGATCCATCAAAAAATTGTTAATTTCGGCTGCTTTTGTACTATAAAGCTCTTCATAATTGTATAAACTAAAATAATATTTTAGAGGATCCATTTGCTCTAAAAGTCGGTTAACCACACTTTCAAATGAAAGCCAACGAGTCGCACTTAGTCGCAAAATTTTATGATTTTTAAGATTAAAGTAATCTTGAAATTCCCGAAATGCCCCTATTCGTTTTGGGCTATGCGCGAAATGATTGAATATGTTTTTAACATTTTTTTCGATATAATTTGGCAATTTTTTACATGCGGCTGATGCACATAAATGTAAAGAATGACACGTGCATCGTAAAAAAAATAAATTTTTGTTTTTCTCTAAAAATTTTGAAACTACTCCATTTAGATGGCCCGTCATGACTGCGGCATTGTCAACAGCTAAACTAATCATGTTTTCAATTGGTGTATTGGAATTTAAAAACATTTTTTGCACCACCTTAAAAATTTCTTGTGCCGTTGAAATCGTTAGTTCCACCAAAGCCAAAAAGCAGTATATGACCTTATTTTGATCTGTGTCAAAATATCGAGCTACGATTACCAAGCATTTGGCCGTAGACACGTCAGTTGTCTCATCTAACATTATTGAAAACTTTGCTTTTTGCAATTTGTTTGCAATTTGTTGCTTGGAGTAAGGCCCAATTATTTGGTTCAACATTGCCGTTGATTTTGTTCGCCCGCATTTCAATTCTTTTGCCGTTTCCGAATCAACACAAGTAGTCTGCAATAGCTTTGGCAGAGAATCCATCTGCCGGAAAGGTAGGTCGTACTGAATACAATACATTACACAACCAAACTCAGCTACTCTTTTCCGATATCGGGTGGGATTACCTACAGACTGGATACTTTGTATAATATTGGGTGTTGTACTTTGAATGTCCATTTTTCTTGCATGCGTTTTGCTTTTTGTTTCGTGTCGTTTAAAATGAGATTTATTATTGGATAATACTTTAAAACAAATTGAACAAAATGCCTGATCGTTCACCTTCTTAAGCCACGGATGCAAAACTTCCCATTGGCTTTTATATTTTTGTTTGTATTGTTTGCATTGTGTTTGCTGTAAAGTGGAGTCCGAATCGGAAGAACTTTCTGTTTCTACATTTGGTCCCAAGGCGTTTCTAAAAATATTGTAAATTTTGAAATGTTATCATTTAATTAATTCTCGTTATAAACTAACCGATTTTCTGAAGGCGTAACGTGTGCAAAAGAAGGGGCCTCACTTTGATGGATATTTTCCGAATCGGCAGGCCTGAAACAGTTGAGCTTATAGTCAAATCTCTAATTATTGGAAATCACAATTATTAGCTTAACTATACAATATGTTCTATGAAATCAGTTCATTGTACGAAATATGGCTTTTATTTACACGGTTGGATTAGTTTACACCACAAAAACATTAAACACTTAAAAACTTGATGAAATTCTAATTCAACCTAACCTATTTACTCCAAATTGGTGTATGCATGGAGTTCGATTTAGCAAATATTTTTCAATTCACTAAGCTTAAAAATGTAAAATTTAGACACTTAAAACATTTAAGAACTTATTTTACTTAAATTTTATAAAAAAACATGACACTTTCGAATTAAATATGGGTTTTATATGCACTATCAAATTTAAAAAACCACAAATGTAAAACTAGAATAAAGTACTTACTTTGGTTTTGCAATCGTTTGAAAGTACCGTTTCATATTTATTAAATAATAAAAAGTGATAACAATTTATTAAATTTGAATTAAATTACTTTTTTAATTAAAAATTGCACCAGCCGCAAATTTAACTGCAATGTAACGGGTTTGAATGTTTGACGTTTGCTAATACAACAAAATCGTTAAAGAAAAAAGTAGTAGTAGTAGTAGCGTAATGAAGTAAGCTAAAATATTAATTAGCCAGGCATTTTCTCGTATAAGTGTACTATGAATACGTAAACTTTAGAATAAAAAGTAACATAAAAATGTAGCAGATTTGGTTTAGTTATGAACCTCAAAAATGAATGAATAAATTGTAGCATATCTACTACATTTGTAGCAAAGTGGCATCATAAATGCTCCATTGTGTCGGTTATTATGATTTCGTAGACATAGGGATGATAGTACTCGAATAATTTCGAGACGAAAATAAATTGAAATAAGAATTTCGTTTTATTTCTTGAGAATCGCTTTTGTTTCATTTTTGCGAATCGCTTTAAGGATTCAATTTCAATTGTTTCGCCATTGAAATGATTTGACTTTCTTCTAAAAAATAAAATCAGTATTTAATTAGAAACCTTATTAAAAAATATCAGTGATAATATATAGACACACATTTTAATAGATTCCTTTTGGATTGAATCAACTTTTTTAGAAACAACATACTGTCCATATCCAGAGCGTTCTATGACGTTAAATCTTTCGCTGTAATAAATGATTAATTATTTTAAGCTTAGATAGCTTTAGAATATAAACTTACTGGACATAACGGTGACTTCGGCGATTTTCCCCCCTAGCGGCCTCTTTAATTACATTATTTTATATTTTTTGTCTTTTTTATTATATAGATACGATTTGCCTTCAACCGCATTTATTAATAAGCCGTATACCATAATTGTGCCTTAAATTTATGCCTGTAAAAATAAAAATGAACATGAATACAAAATTATTTAATGTTATAATTTGTTTTGTGTAGTGCCAGAAAAAATATTGGATTTCATTATTTTTTTAATTTCAGCAATAAAACAAGAAAGAAAGCATCAGTGAAAAAATGAGAAACTGTCATGGAAATTGCACAGTAAATTATAGAGAGACAGCGAGCAGAGCAACGAATTCCTAATCTTCATTCTTCAGCTAGATAGAAATCACTAACGTTGTATTACACAGGCGCTCAAAATGGAAACCAGAATGAAACTGTAATCAGCAGTGTGCAACAAGGGGTTTCATACACAAGAGCCCTTAATGGTACCACTTCCAAGGTGCAACAAAGCGAAGAAGGAAACACCTCGGCAGCATTAAACAAGTTAACTGATAGGATGCAAAGCTTCATGGCGATGACAGAGAGAACCAAAATCTAATGATGCAAAATATAAACCCGCTGATGAAAATAGTCGTAAAAAATAAAAAATGATTGCCCTTATAATAACCATATGGAATGCAAACGGCCTAGCACAACATACAGCGGAAGTACATGCATTCCTCACCGAGCACAATATTAACATAATGTTAATATCTGAAACACGCTTCACCCAAAATAGCTATTTCAAAATTAAGGTGTACTCTATTTATGACACTAAACCCCAGATGGAAAAGCACATAGAGGTACTGCTAGATTGATTAAAAGAAGATTAAAAACTATGAACTTATGAAATATAAAAAAGAATTTTGTCTGCATTCTACATACATATGCTAAAGCCTTAGATTGCTACGAACTGTCTTCTGATCACTCACTGCCCGACGTCCTAAGGGAAGAAATGCCGAACCGTACTTGCTTAAATAATATTACCGCCGGTGTCCCGCCATACATCGTTTTAGGACAAATATTATGCTTATTGTACACATCCGATTTACCTGTAATCAAAAATATTAACATTTGCCGATGATACGGCTATCCTGGTATCACACAATAATCTCGAAATTGCCTCAAAATTGTTAGAGAATCATTTGAACAAAATGGCGAACTGGCTGAAGTCATGGCGGATAAAGTGAACGAAAACAAATCTACTCACGTTACAGTCATGCTCAACAAACCCACCTGCCCACCAGTGAAATAAAACGATAAAAATATTCCTCAACAAATGAACATCAAATACTTAGGTTTGCACCTGGACAGAAGACTAATGTGGAAAAATCATATTGCAACAAAGTGCAACCAAATAAAAGTTACATTTCCCAAAATATATTGGCTTATTGGAAGAAAATCTCAGTTGTTATTAGCCAATAAAGTTTTCTGTCCAATGCGATAATCAAACGCATATGGTATTTAGTTACGGGGTTTCAGCAGCGCTTCAAACAGAAAACTCCTGCAACGAACCCAAGTAAAAATACTTCGAAGTATTACTAATGATCCTGTCGAAACTTGTAATTTCATTTACATTATCATCCTTATTCATTTATCGACTGTAAATGATTTAATAGAGGATGGAATGAAATATGTTCAGATTTTTCAACAAAGTTTTCTGCGGCGTGAAAAAACAAAATTGCCGTTCATCTTCTTCTTTCAGCCTCACGAATCAATAATTTCGCCATAATATTTCGATTCGCCTCGTCGGTGAAAACATCGTAGGATTAGAATTAAAACCATTAAAGAAACAATTAAAGAAATCACTTTGAATTACTACTCGAAATTAGAAACATATCCCAACCAATTGGAATATCCCTATATACTAAAACAGCTGCGATTCAGGCGACTTAGAAGAATAAATCCACTCGGACTGATGAACCTGTAAATTTATTAAATGTTTGTACATATGTACAAATATGTAAGTATAATTCAAATTAATTAAATTGAGAGCATTAGCAACAAGTATTAACATTGGTTAAGACTTAAAATATGTAATAATTTAAGCTTAAGATATCATTACACCTTGTTAGTTGCTTTTGGTGACAGATTCAATAATAAAGGCATTGACAGCATTTAAAAAAAAATTCAGCAAAATAAAGTATTTGTTTTGCCACACTATCCATATTATATTTGTATTTAAAAGTTCAAAAAATAACAGATTCATTATTAAAATATAAATAAAACAAAATAAATATGAACGTACGAATCCATCATTACTATAATATTCAGTTTGAGGGTATTTTTCGCTCTTGATAAAGAAAGTTAGGTGACAAGTCAAACTGAACGAGAAGTTCTTAAAGATCGTAAATATCAGTAACGTGATAATTCCTACGGTCGCACTCTTTCTTAAATTGCTGGTCAATACGTTATTTATGTTCGAACGAAATATTTGCTTAGTCACTTACCAGTATGTTTTAAATGATCCCATAGATTAATGTTACCTAGCTTTTGTTCATTGAATGCAATTAAGGCTGCGGTCGAATTCTCGACTAAATTCGGTAAATGCAATAACCATTTTTTAAGGAGGGTAAACGAAATAAAAATGGGTAAAAGTTTCACGTTAAGATACTTTATTCTCTATTGTTATAAGAATTGAACGAGTATAAAAATAGAAAAACTGCAAAATTTAAGAAAAAATGAAGACTAAAAATCTTTTTTTTTCTATTTTAATACGTTTCGAAGATTGTAAGAGAATTCAATCCAGTTTCGAACTGATGAGCTTATGATTATGAAAAAATCAATCTTCTCATTAGGGCGCGGCGACTGGACGGATTATACCACAATTTACATTCTATATATACAGAATGTGCTGTACGTTAAGTATTAGCGAATCATAACTAATACAGATGAATTCTTTTACAAATTTTTCTTCTTCACAATATTCACACAGCTCTATTTTATTGGAACAATGTGAGAAATTTTCCAAGTTGAAGGAAATTGTCCAGAAATTAATGATTGGTTAAAAAGATAACATAATGGAGTTACAATATATGAGCTCACACATTTAAGTATTGACGAAGGTATCCCATCAGGCCCACATCCATCGTTAAAATCTGACAGATATTCATAAATGTCATCTTCAGTTATTGATAGGTACGGAATGTTAAATTGGCAATTACTAACAGTAGGGTCGCTTTCAAAGGATCCGTAATTAACTTTATATACCGATTGAAAGAAACTAGCAAAACCCTCGCAGATTTCAGGAACCGTGCTCAGTTTACCTCCATTAAAAATCATTACCGATGGATAGCCAGTTGTATTACGTTTTTCGTTAAAACGTAGATCAACAAATTTGGATTTATTCAGTTGACAATTATTGGATCTGAATCTATAGTAAGCTTTATTTTTACGGTTACGTAAGTTGATCAAATCAGAATCAAACCATGGTGGGTAATTATAGTTACGTTTTTTCCTCAAAGGTACGAATTTATCAAAAGCAACAAATAGTAAGTCATTAAAATTTTTTACATTTTCATTAACATCATTGGCTCGAAAAAAATCATCCCAACAAATGCAACGGAGATATTCAGAGAGACCAGGACATAAATTTTGGTCGTCTCATGAGTCGGTGAGGCGAGAATTACCGGATCGTAATGGTATTAGTTATTGTGTGTGTGTTCGAATGCTCTTTAACTATTCATGCTCTTCATGCTCTTTTTAGTTTTTCGTATAGTTATTTTGTGTTCTTTGTTGAGATTAGGGTTTCGTATACGAATGAAATTTTTAAAGGGACACGAAGATGACGATGTTTGAAAAAAAATCAATTGACTAAAATGCAAAATTGTGTATTAAAATTTTATTAATTTCAATTAAAATTGTGTACAACCTCCTATTCGATATATTTAATTTCAAATTATTTATATTTATAAAAAAAAAATTTCGTTTAAATTGATAATAAAGACGATGTAAAATAATGAATTTGAAAATCCCATATGATTTTAGTTAGTAGTTAGCAAGATAAACAGAAAATAAAGGAATAAGAAAAAAGAGTTTTAATAATAGGTACATACATATGTATGTGACGCTGTACGTAAAAAAGGTTTCGTAAAACATCATTATCAATTTCAAATACAGCTTGTTAAAACAAATTGCGATTACTCTCGATTTGTTTAAATTTATCAAATTTTCAACAGAATTTTTTGATGGCTTTAATATTAAAATGAATTAAATCAGTCAAGTATTGTGAGAGTACAGTTTACATTATGTATTTTGAATGTATTTCAGTGTATTTTTTAGTAACCTTTACATAATGTAAGCTGTACTTGCACAATATTTGATTGATTTAATTAAGTTTTTAATAAAAAATTACCTAATCTGCTTTTGCAACACGAAATCTAAAAAATTAATAAACAAACATGTTAAGTTAAAACTAAAGAAATACATATTTTTATTATACAATAATAGAACTTTACTAAAAGTAGAATATTCAAAAAATATTTACAACGAACAACACGGTATGTATTGTTAATTCTCCTGCTTCATAGCAAGTGAAATATTCTCACACGTGAGCATAAGCATCAAAAATTTTTCTCGATTTCAACTGATTTCAACCGATTGGCTTATTTTTGATACTTACCGTCACAAAACGATACACTAATACAAACAACGAAAATGACAGAACACAATAACAAAACGTATCTTATACTCCTTGTACGTATACAAAATTCTCATGAGGCAGTGAGGAAATTTGGACCAAAATTTCAGATCAGGTGTGTCGCATTCTTTAAAATCATAAAACGAATTATCAAAAGAAAAAACCCGACATTTATCATCTCGATTACCAACATGAAATATAATCTCGAGGGAATTATGATGAATATCATTTTCCTTGAAAGATGTCAAAGACTCATGAACTGACAAATATTCCGTATTATTAACAAAAATTAAATCTAAAAACGAATTGTTATCATTACAAAATAAATTAACTTGTTTGAGATTGAAACTGAACAGTGCATCCACCACCGCTGCATCATTTGCAGATAGAATATCCGAAGGGAGTAACCCCAAAGACTCAGTTTCACTATCAACCAACCAATTAATATTACTTAAATTAAAATCACCTAATACAACTAAAGTATCATTATAATTAATTATATTAACCAATTCACATATACAATCTACATGACTCAAATAAACATCAGTAGGTGAGCTAGGTGGTAGGTATAAAACTATAAAATAAAATAAATTATTACAAATTAAAACTTTGACACATAAAAATTCAATAGAGCCACATCCAGGTACTACAACCAGCTCACTTTGCATAGAAGAATGGGCTGGACCTCCAATTTTTTTAGTGCTGTTAAAAATAGATCTATCACACCTATAAACGACAAAGTCATCAGAAAAGAACTCATTATTAAAGATCCCCTCATGAAATCCAGTTTCCACAAGAGCAAAAAATTGAAAATCCGTTGAATAAAAGAAATTCAAAATTCAGCTGACTTAGACGACATACGCCCAACATTACGATAAAATAATCTCGGAGACGTCAAATTATAATGATTAGTTTGTTTATCAAAACGACTGGCATCAGTTAAAGAGTTGGTTGGTTTCGTTGAAGAACGGTAAAATTCGATTTATTGGTTCGTCCCTTATTAAAAATTACAAATTCTTTAATTAATGACCCAGCAGGCCAAGAAGTAGGTTGTAATAAATTCTCAAAATCAGTAACGTCCACATATAATTTAAATGACGAAAAATTACGGTCTGTATCATTAATCCGTCGAGATATAATACGCTGGCAGTTTACATCCTCAATGTTAAATTTATCTTTAAGATAATCCAAAATTACAGCTTCAGAAACATCTTTATGGAGTCGAGAAACAAATAAAGATTTACGTGGCTTCACAACCTGGAGCGATGATACCAGATCACCAGTGCCAATAATAATTGGTCGCTCAGAATGAGGTTTGATATGATGTGCAGCCCCACTATTATGAGCATGATGAGAAGCTTGAAACGACAGTGGCGATTTAGTATTATTCTTCGATTGATCCCGATCATGATTGATTGAGTTTGCAGATGACTTAAACACTTGACCATCAACATCACTAGCATCGATTAATGGTTGATGACCAGAACAGCAATCAGGAATATGGTGAGATTTGTTCAAAATCTCAGTAATCAGTTTGTTAATAGTGGCCACATCCGCTTCAATTTTCTTTATAACCAAGGCCTCTGCAGCTCTATCAGCAGCCAGATCAACCTTTTGCCACAATTTCGAGATGTTGTGATTAATAATCTAATCATTACAGCCATAACAAATATTCATAAATTTTTTTATGGAATTATTGGCGGTTCGATCAATACCGGTATACTCCAAGTGGAATTGTTTACCACAAAAACTGCAGGGAACTATATCCACAAAAGTAGATCCAAAGGATTTAGTACAGCTGTTGCATGACATTATGTAACCGGAGTATTATAAATTGAAAGTTTATTATATGATATGTATTAAAACAGATAAAATTTGACAGTTATTTAATATTAAGTATTACGATTTATGATTTATTACTATGAAAGGCAGCACTGTAACAAAAACATGTAATATAACAACGCTTAATGTAATACGAGTACAGTTACAATAAAACGTATCAGTTACAATAAAACGTATACAGATGAATTCTCTTACAAATTTTTCTTCTTCACAATATTCACACGGCTCTATTTCTGTGTACGCTAATTTTTACTTTATTAATTTTTTGTTGAATATTAATTAATTCATGTAATATCTAATATGCTACCGGTGATTAGACCATTTTAATTGTGTTTTTATTTACACGAGAAGCATATTAGTATTTACAAACAGTAATTCAAAGAACCCGACTAATAGACAGAATCCTATTTATTTAATTATATGATTTTTTTTTTTAATATGTTCCGAAAATTGTAAGAGAATTCAATCCAGTTTCGAACTGATGAGCTTTTGATTATGAAAAAATCAATCTTCTCATCAGGCCGAGGCGACTGGACTGTTTTTACCACAATTTACATTCTATATACTACGAAAAATGCAACAAATACCATCCAACAGCCACCGAATTCACCTGATTTGGCTCCCTGTGACTTCTTTCTGTTCAATCGAGATAAAAAACCATTACGGGGAACGCGTTTCAGCAGCCGAGAGGAAATAATGGAAAAATCGCCAACATACACAGAGTAGATGTACTCTTGACTACGTAACTTTTGCAAATATCAAGCTATGACGCTAAGATTTACAGGGAATATCAACAACAGATGTACCAACTTAACAAAAAAAAACAGCACTCAAATCGGAACGATGGGAGCGCCACACGGTGGTTATTCCGGAAACTTGTTGATCAAGGTAGTATACAGAATGTGCTGTGTGTACTAAAAATCTATATTTACCGTAGTAAATGATTTACCCGAGAATTCGACCGCAGCCTAAATGATAAAAACGTCTGATTGTTATTTTGCTGAGTTTTTGGGCTACACATGAACCGCTAGAAAGTGAACATATTCAAAACAAGTTGTTAAAAATCTAGTAAAACTCGGGCGTGGACAATAATACTATTAATATTATACCTACCGTTTGACTTAAAATTCAATGTTCTCTAGCTTTCTAAAATAAAAATCACCAATAAAACAAAAAGCGAAAAACAGTGAATTTATTTACACATGTACGTATTACTAAGCAAAAGAAGAATAATCGAGCGCTCACACATGTTGTGAACTAGGTGAACAAAATTTTAACTATCTTGATTGGTTTTTGTTTGTATTTTAGCAAGTTGCAGTTACGAAGTAAGCAAACGTCAAGCATGGAAAAATCTGTGGGAAAAGAGAACGAGAACTAGATTTATTTGCAATTAGCTCGTTTGATTTTGCTTAAATGAAACAAACAGAAACGAGCAAAATTATTCGAAACATAGTTTTTCGTATTTGTTAAATTTTTGACATTGCAAGCACAAATAAGGAATTTATGTTTGTTGTTGATCGAAATTGTTTACTTGTTTCCTTTCTCTGCTAGGTATGCGTATTATTCAAATAGAACACCTAAAGCGCTTCATTCGGGATTAATTTTGTAATTTACATAATTTTCAGTTTTCTCTAATACAGAAATAAGTTATGATTTTTTTTGTGGATTTGTCCTTTATTTTTAGGCTGTTTATGCGTTGCTTTACAAAAAGCGGAAAACACGTTTTGTTTCCTAAAATTGTACGGCAAATGGTACTTGTAACATAAGAGAAATGAAACAACTGTTACGGTTCGCAATAAAACAAAAATCTCATTGTAACCGACAACATAAAACACTTGCGTGTTTTGGAATGGTCTAAAACAGCAACAACAGAAGAAAAAAATGGTCTTAACCCGAGCTCAGTCTAGAGAGGTATACATTAGTCGTGGGTGCCGTTCTAAACCACTCGATCTAATAATAAATAAAATAAATAAAAATAAAATTTTGCATTTGCCCTCGACCTATTTACATCCTCATGAACTACCCTCCCTATAGTTCACTCACTTACCCATAACTTAAAAAAAATGAAAGCCCATGTGAATTAAAAATCTCAAAGTTAAACATGAGCAAATTTGCACAAAAAAAACACAACAAAAATGAGAAGATAATTTGGTATGGCACTAACAGTAGTATGGCTCAGCAAAAATATATAGAAATAATATAATAATGTTGAAGAACTAGTAATACAAAAAAAAATATATATGACAATAAACCAAATAAATAAACTTTTAGTTTTAAGAAAATAAACGAAAGCAAATTTAAATTATCCTAAGATTCTAAAGAAAAAGAAATAAAATAATAATAAATAAACAAAAGATAAAACCTGATAATTCTCGAACGATGACGTTGGATTACGGGTGTTGATCACTGCTGCATTGGTTGATTTCCATATGACCTTGTGTCAGTCAAACCACTGATAATTCTCGAACGACGACACGTTGGGTCACTAATGTAGATCTTTGGTGCACTGATTCGTTTTCATCTAACCTTGTGTACGTGGGTTTTTAGTGACACAATTGCAGTTTGTATAGTATCGGCGATTTTCACTACTACCAGATGCAAATAATTTGCCGAGCCAGATCGAAATTGTCTTTTTGCCGTTCACTTTAGCGTTAACGAAGTATCGTATAAATATACTGCGCCAATTAAAAAACGGAACAGAAATTTTCTTCGAAAAATTCCCAGATTTAAACGCTTGTATCTTGGTGAAATAACACCTTTCAAAAAAAAATTTTTGTTTCTAGTTGAAGTAAATTTTGTTTTCATTTCAATACTGGAAACCGTTTTATTTTGTTTTGTTTTTTATGACTTTTTTGAGTAAAACAAAAGGTGTCTAAAAAAAAAAAAATTTGCTGCTGTTTGAAATTGTAAACGAACTTGCTCGATATTTCATTCAAAAATCGAAATCTGCGATTTTATAGAGAATTTAGAAACCTTGCAAAATGGTGCTAGGAAAATTTCTGTGCGGCCAGCCCTTGTCGAGTTATTGAAGTTTTAGAGAAAACGTATCAAAAAGCGTATACACGTTAACATTTTTTTATCTTGTAAACTAAGCACTCTACGATAAAATTTTGAGCCACATTTTGATATCAGCCGTAATTTTGGTGATCCAAAATCAAGGAGCAAATATGTTTTTACAGGGAAAAATATGATTTATTTCATAAGGTATATTGCAAACAAAATCCTTTTAAACTTTATTCAAACGTAATAAAACTAAAATCTACGAACTAACTGGAATTTTCAATAACGCGTGTTACCTCCTCTAGCCCGCATTACTTCATAAATACGCCGTGGCTTATTTAAAACATTGCGTATTTGTTGCATGGTGTTTTGTTGCCATTCTTCTTGTAAAGCATCTCGAAGTTCCTTCAAATTTGTTGGTTGCCTTGTACCTTTTCTTACACGCCGTTGTAACATATCCCGAACGTGTTCTATGGGGTTTAAATCTGAACTTCGCGGAGGATGGCTTATTAAATTAACGCGGAGCTGTTGCAGAAATTGGCGTGTGTTTAGAGCTGTGTGCGGCCGGGCAATAGCATGCATAAAAAAAATCCGCGCCCAATTTCCCGATAAGTTTCACGGGCTTCAACTAAAGCCACAATTTTTGTAGCGCGAACGAGTAATTGTTTGACTCTTCAAATAACTATGCGATAAATTAAATTACTGTTTTCCATAAAATAACGTAAAATTTCAAGTGGCTCAAAATTTTAACGTAGGGTGTTTAGTTTACAAGATAAAAAAAGGTCCTTGTTAACGTGTATATGCTTTTTGATACGTTTCCTCTAAAACTTCAATAACTCGACAAGGAGTGGCCGCACAGACATTTTCCTAGTACCATTTTTCAAGGTTTCTAAAATGGCCGATTTGGATTTTTGAATGAAATATCTAGCAAGTTCGTTTACAGTTTCAAACAGCAGCAAATTTTTTTTTGTTTTAGACACCTTTTGTTGTACCCAAAAAAGTCATAAAAAAATAAAATAAAATAAAACGGTTTCCAGTATCGTTCCTTCAACTAGAAACAAAACATTTTTTTTTTGAAAGGTGTTATTTCACCAAGATACAAGCGTTCAAATCTGGGTATTTTTCGAAGAAAATTTCTGTTCCGTTTTTTAATTGGCGCAGTGTATAACTATAACAGATACTATGTTAGTTTATGTCGTTGGCGTTTTACTATAAAACCTTGGGCATATGCTCTTGCCACAATTTACACTGTACAACTTTTGACTGGTACTTACTTTTAACGGATGCACAAAATACGGTTACTTCTGTTTCAAACTCACAATTGAGAAATTTCATAAATAATTTGCGCAATACAATTCATTAACGTTTATAATTTTTTTATTAGCCGATCGTAATTCTGATCGGTCACAATGAACTTTTGATTACAATAATTATTTTCAACAATATATAGTTTTATATTACAACAAAGAGTAAAAATTATGATCATTAACAATTTAGATTTTTATAATTTTTATTTTATTTTATTAATATACATATGTATATATTAATTATTTTATTATATTATAAGCTGCTTAATACACATCAGCAAGCTTCACAAAATATTTTTTTTGTTTTCGATATATTTTTATTTATTTTTGGTTTTTACATGTTTACACTTGAAATCCGACTGCCAATAAAAAATCTTTGCTTGCCAAAATGTACCATTCCAAAACAATCCTCTACACAAGACAAAAAAAATTCTAGTCCCCTCCCTTTCCCATAGTCTTCCATGTTTTATTATTTGGAAGTGAGTTTTACCATTACACAACCAATTAGGTATGTAAAAAAATTTCAATAACCCATTGATGGACATAACTATATTGCGATTTACCACCCTGGCAACAACCAATAAAAATTAACAATTTATAAAATTGTTACACAACAAATGTATGCAATTCATAATAGTTAAAAGCAAACTAAGCAAGGGAACCCTAAAGTGACGCTGGGACATGGTTGTGGAATTCGGCCCCAGAATTCACCTACATTTGGCGTTTATAATGTCAACGTAAAATTTGTGTCGTGTGTACATGGAAATGTTTAGATAAGTGAATTTTAGTTTTAGTTACATACATATGATCTCATTAATTTTTTCTAATTTTAGCTTACTCTTCATAACAAATACAACCAGGCTACTACAATAAAGAATAGGAATTTCTTGATACAAGACATGAAATTTCTTTGAGGTTAAGTATACAAAATATGATTTTACTCTATATAAGTGATCAAATTAATGTATTTTTTGTTGTTTTTGGCTTTTTATAGACAAGTTTATTTTTTCTTTATTTATATATTTTTATATAATTTTTGCCTTAATATTTCGACCTGTCGGTCATCTTCCAAAGGACCACAATTTTCGTAACTAAAAATAACAATATAGCAGAATAATAATGTACGTTAAATGTATCAAAATTTTATAAAAATTATGAACAGAAACTTTTTCAAAAACAATACCAAAGAACGATTACATACCACATGGAACTAGTTACTTCTTATCACTTATCTATTTTAAATATATGTTAATTTAATATAACAAAATACTTTTTTAATTCAATTTCTTGAATCTTGTCAAACCGTAAAAAATATTAATAATAAAAATTTTTTTGTTTGTTTTCTTTCAAGAATTTTTTCTATGACGACTTCATAAAAATTTTTTTTAAAAAAGAAGTGATTTACATGTCCACCTCATTTAATACCAGGAAACCTTTCTATATTAAATTTAACTTAAATTTAATTGTAACAACTGATCTCTTGTAGTTCACGTCACATATGCATCTCTCAACAAGAAGATATTGTTCAAAAATAACTGCAATGGTGGGCTGTATAAGTATTACAATTTTTTATATATTTAATTACCCCATATAATTTTGTGAATAAAAAGACTTCTTTATATATCATATGTGATTTCTTAATTTAGTCAAAAATCTACACGTCCGGAAAAACTGGCTAATATCAAACGACAGTTAATTTTTTAAGATAATTCAGTAATTAATAACCAATCGATGTATTATTAAGGCGATAAATATATGTAACTATTAATCAGACTCTGGTAGTTTACCTTGGAGACCCCTACAGTCAGTTTTGTAGTTTACAGCGTTAGCGTTTCGAGTTATGTGGCACATTTCTTTGAATGCCCGTTTCTGTTTTTTAGCTTCAAATTCTATTATTGAAGCCTCTTCGAATTTAAATTATTTGTTACATTCACAGGAATGTCTACATAAGGCTGATCGATAGTGTGTTTTGTTGTTTTTATGTTTATTTGTAAACTTTATATCATTCATATATTGTTTGACCCTGTCCCTTATGGTTTTTGATGTTTCACCAACATAGCATTTACCACAATCGCAATCTATTTTGTACACTACACCTGCCCTCTTTTCTTTTGGGATTCTGTCTTTAATATTATCAAATGATTTTGCAAGAGTGTTGTTTATCTTAGTGGCTATTCTGCTTTTGTAGTTTGGTCAATTTTTTTTTTTTTTTTTTTTTTTTTTTAAAGAGGGTGGGTTGGTAAGAGGAACCCTGTGCACTTCGACCAGCAAGATCTATTGTGCATCCCCGTGTAAGAGTAAATAAATCAATCTATTGTGAAATGTAGGTCCAGGTCCTTGATAAACGCCACAAGGTCAGAGTAAGCATTGAGTGTTTTTTTTTCTTCTTAGGGCGATCGCACTGCACTCGAACAGCAAGTGTTCGGATGTTTCTCTTCCCAGATTACAGAACCTGCAGTTCTCTGATGGGGTTTTCCCCATTTTGAATAGATGGTAGTTAAAGGGACCATGTCCTGTCAAGTACCATATCAGGGATTTCTGATCGATCCATTCGATTATATCAGTTTGGTGATATAATCAGTATGGTCTGGGGGTCTGGGAACATAACTAAGAGATCCATAGGGCATATCCAGCGCAGATAGATCTCACTAAAAAAGAGACCTCACAAATTCTATGCGCTGGATACAAATATCTCAGTAAAAAATATAGATTAATTTCACTGTTTTAGTGAGATTAAAAATTCTTGTCTACATTTCAAAACATCTATTTTTTGGTTCGAGTATTCGCTTTTTTTTTGACATCGTTTTCATTCATTTTAATTTTGTTTTGTCTTCTTGCAATTATATTATACGTTAATTATGCGTAGTGTAAAATAAATATTTAGATTAATTTCCTGTAAGCCATAGTTATAATGGAAGAATATAACAATTATCAGTACGACAATAAGGGAGGCAAGTTTTATTTAATAACAAAATCTGTAGATAATAAGTTAACTCATGTAATAAACATAAAAAAAAAAAAAGTTGGTTTCTAACCAAACTTTACTTATTCATGTTAATTGCTATTTCTTTTTTAATTTTGTTATTTTATGGAGATATTCAATATGAGTTTGAGTATCTCGAACAGGGAGATTATATGGACGAAGAGGCTGTGAATGAATTGGCTGTGGACGAAGAGACTGAGGAAAATGTCTTGCGTACTCCGTCTCCAATGCCAGAACCAGAAGTAGAGGGTTTCAAGTGGACGCATTCGGCAATAAAATTATTAATTGCTGAATTTAGAGCAAGGAAAACTAAATTGCGTGACCCCAAAATTACAAAAATCACTTTGTGGAGAAACATCCGCAAGGTATTTTTAAATTTGGGACATGATGTGGAGGCGGCCGAAATTAACAAAAAATTTGCGAATCTAAAAAAAACACTTTTATAGTAAAAAGGAGCCGCAAAGAATCGTGCAACGGAAGATCTCGTTGGGAATACTTCGAGCTATTTCAAGATATATTTCGGGATGATTTAACGGTAAATCTACCAAAAAATCTAGAATCGTTCACCTCAGAACCAACCACTCCGGAACCAGGATGTTCTATAGATTCTGTTACAGACGACAGTACAAATTCGTTCAGCGGAAGTACTGTCCGATGCAACGAGCTTCGCAAATTTCGGGAACAGCAAATCCGGGTTGAACAAGAAAAAGTAAATGCTGTTTTAAAACTGGTGAAAGCCGTGGAAGATAATTCCGAAACCCAAAAAAAAAGGAATGAAATTTTTGCTGCTATATTAGAAGCCACCAAAAATAATAATAGTGTTTAAGTGTTGATTTTATAATTTTAAAAAAATAAAATATGAATTTAATAAAAAAATAAATGAAATTATTAAAAATGAATTTTATAACTAAAATAACGAAGCAGCATATTTTTTTTATTTTGGCGAACTTCTGGTTGTGTTGCGTCGAAGTCATCAAATATGGCAACGTCTAAAAATTCATCTTCGGTAATGCCATCCAGCAACTACATTTTTAACCGCGAAATTGCAGTTGCTTACGTCCAAATATTTCAACCTGCGAAATTTTCCCTTTAACAAAGCAAAGCCCTTTCAATCACTGACCGAACAGAACACAAACGGGTATTATACATTGATTGTGGCTTGGTTAGATGTTCATTGTCTTTATAAGGCGTAATCATGTAGTTACATGCGCCGTATGCTGAATCTGCCATCAGGGTAGCGATTTTGGTCGCAATTTGAGGATTGGGTTGAGAATTACCGGAAGGCAATAGTATTGATAAATTGTATTGGTATCCAAAGAATAGAGAATAAACATTTGAAAAATAAAAAAAACAATTTTCAGTGTTATCTCATGCGTACGAAAGGAATGTTGTACATACTTTTATTTCCAGTATTTTTCTGTAAAATTTAAAACTAATAAAATGGTAAATTGAATAATGATTTAACGATAAATTAAAATTAGCTAAAAATGGAAAATAAGTCAGAAAAATATTTATAAACTATAATTTTATTAATAATTTTAAATGATGAAAAGACTCACGACGTACATCCTTATTGCCCATCCCAAAATCACTAATTTACTTATATTTTTTACATTATCTCTCTTATTCGATGTTAAACAAAAAACAAAAAAAAATTATGGGCGTTTTTTGTAGTTTTTTGTTTAACATGATGCAAATAAGAGATAGTTAAAATGATACGAAAAAGAGGGATATAAAATATAATGTGGAAAATATAAGAAGTAAATTAGTTATTTTGACTAAGTGTTAATTCAAATGCAGGAGAGAAAGGATGTACGTCGTGTGTCTTTTCATCATTTAAAATTATTAATAAAATTATAGTTTATAAATATTTTTCTGACTTATTTTCCATTTTTAGCTAATTTTTGTTTACCTTTAAATCATTATTTAATTTACCATTTTATTAGTTTTGAATTTTACAGAAAATTACTGGAAATAAAAATATGTACAACATTCCTTTCGTACGCATGAGATAACACTGAAAATTGTTTTTTGCATTTTTCAAATGTTTATTCTCACATAACTCAAAAAAAAAAAAAAAAAAAAAGGTTAAAAATATTATGAATGTCGCCAACGAAGAATGTATAAATTAAAAACCATTTATTTATGCTGCTTTTTGTGTTTTTTATATTGAAGATCACGAGCAATTTTTTTGATTGCATATCCCAGTTGTACTTGGCGTGAGCAATCGAAAAATTTTGTTTGAGATGGCACGGTAAAAACATGAAACAGAAGTATAAAGCAAAAAAAAAAAGAAATCTTCGGCTTTCTTTAATTTGTTTTTCATGTTAAATTACAATGTTCGCATTTTTTTCGTGCCTTTTTTACGAAATATGGTGTAAAGTGTAAGTGTTAAGTGATGATCACGGTGAGGTATAAGAGAGCATCACCGTGATTGATCATTGATCGCTCTTGGAGCGCTCAGTCGTACAACAGGGATATTGTTTTGGATTTTTGTTAACGAAGTAAAATGAATGTCTCGATTACAACAACAATAGATAGAAAAACATAAATTCCTCATGTTAAAAGATAGCGAAAAATAACTCAAGGCGAGCGGAAGCAACAAAAAGTTGAACCGATTTCACCCGCTTAGCTTATTTTTGATACTTACCATCATGAGAAAACACACTAATACAATAAAAATATTTGACGGCACACAATAGAAAAATGTATATTATACGCCGTGTATATATACAAAATTCTCAATCCTCAATCCTCGTTTTGCGACCAAAATCGACGTACAGATGGTTGTTCGGTCCAATTGGGGACTCTGCGCTCTCTAGCAATTTGAATAGTGGGCTACATTTAAATATTCTTGAGTCATGGACTCTGCCGGGCATTCCAACGAATATATCAATGAACTTTAGTTCATGGTCACATACACCTACAAAAAATTTAAGTTTTGAATTCCAACTTTATATTCGTTTGTTAAATAAATTTACCTTGTAATACTATGGAATGAAAACCTTTCCTATTATAAAAATCCATTGGGTTGTGTGGTGGTTGTTTAATAGGTATGTGACACCCGTCGGTAGCCCCTGCTATTCCCGGAATCTGTCATTTTAATCTAAAATTCTGTGTTACAAAATATTTAATTATCTAAACACATAACAAACACTTACTTCAGCAATACGATTTTGTCCCTCAACATTTAGAAATTTGATGAAGGATTTCTTTAATTTAGCTAAGGCCTCTACAACACTCGTAAAAATATAATGCCCAATACTAGAAGCCATTCCAAATCGGTCACTAACTGACAGGAAAGATTCCTGTTTGCTTAAAAGCCAAACCGTTAACAAAATTTTTTTTTCAATAGGTATGTAGCTGTAACTCACTGCTTTATAATTCTCGGCCACCACACAAAGTATTTTCTAAAAACTAAAATAAGTATGTAATACCAATTATTTTTAAAATATACTAATTAAATAAACAAACTTCAAAACACATTCTGGACATACGGAAATGTCCCTTAAACTCAACCAAGTTATATTTCGGGATGGTTTCCTCGTAATAATCGTTGTTGCGAGTGTGGGGCATATCTTTTTTTTTTCTGCTCGTCGGCATATTTACAATCTAAAATTACCATTAGTGGCACTAGTGTATTTATATGGAGGTCATTTGAGTCAGCCAATTCCTCCAAAACTATATGTTTGACGATATTTTCCATTTTAAATCAAGAATTCAAGAATTTCTAATGTTCTTGAGTTAACATTTTTTATTTGTGAAACAAAAAAATTGAACTGTTAAAAAACGACTTATTATCCAAGACATAAACCTAAATATATGTATACAAATTATATCCAGCGCATGTAGAATCTATAAGTGAGATTATTCTACTTTTGAAAAATATCTCATTTGTAGATCTATCTGCGCTGGATATGCCCATAGATTATTTTCTCTGCAGTATTTTCTGGTGGGCTAGGGGTAAGTTTCTATTTTTGTAAGTATATAGACATTTGGTGATCAATTTTTGAATGAGCTCTTTCGGATAGTTGTTTTTAGCTGGTATTTTATGTATTATTGTTTTATTACTTTGTCTGTATGTTAGCTCGAAGTTGGGGAACTCCACCTTCAAGAGGCGCGTAACTAGGGGAACTCCGCAGGGGGGGTTCTGTCCCCTCTTCTCTGGAACATAGTGGTAAACGGGTTACTACTTGAATTGGAGAGAGAGGGTATTGAAGTTATCGCGTACGCAGATGACGTAGCTTTAGCTGTTACCGGGAAATTCCTGGGCACGATTGTAGACGTAATGCAGAATGCGCTTACCATCGTTACGAAATGGGCTGGTAAATGTGGACTTGGTATTAACCCGTCCAAGACAGAGCTGGTACTCTTTACTAAGAAATACAAAATCCCGGTAGTTGTCCCTCCTACCTTAAATGGCACGAGACTTGCTTTTACTGATAGAGCTAGATATCTGGGCATTATCTTGGACAGTAAGCTTAGTTGGAAGCCCAACATGTTGGAGAGAATAAACAAAGCTACTATTGCTTTGTACTCCTGTAGGAACGCCATTGGTCATAGATGGGGTCTGAAGCCGGAGCTGGTACACTGGCTCTACACCGCCGTAGTGAGACCTGTACTCATGTACGGGGTGGGTGTTTGGTGGCCAGCTCTGGACAAGGTAACTTACAAAAGTAAGATTGAGAGAGTGCAAAGAACGGCCTATATGCTTGTTAGCGGGGCATTGAGGTCGACACCGACAAGTGCCTTAGAGGTTATGTTGCACCTTCTTCCGGTCGACATTTTTGGCAAACAGATGGCGGCAAATACGGCTGTACGACTTGCAGCCGTCTCTCAGTGGAGGTGTCTTAGTATAGGACACTCTACTATCGTTAGATCGTTGAAGGATGAGCTGGCGAATCTTGACTACATTAAACCTACTCTACGCTTCGAGAAGCGATTTCGGACCTCCTTCCCTTCAAGGGAATCCTGGAGGGATAGACCGTTATTGGAAACCGAAGCGTTGCAATTCTTCACAGATGGCTCCAAGCTAGACGGCAAAGTAGGAGCTGGAGTATTCTGTGACAAATTAAATGTAAATATTTCTATTCGTCTCCCTGATTACTGCAGCGTGTACCAAGCTGAAGTCGTAGCGATTGAGGAGGTCATGGCGTGGTTGAAGCATAATGTGTTATCCTCAGACGATATCACAATCTATGTGGACAGTCAAGCGGCGATCCGGTCGTTAGAATCGGTGTCTTTGGCGTCACGGGTGGAATTGAGTTGTCACTCATCTCTAAATGAGAGGGGTGAGCATTTCAACAACCAGGTAGTCTGGGTTCCAGGTCACTCGGGCGTCATGGGGAACTGCAGGGCAGATGAACTTGCTTGGCATGGTACGACTCTCCAGCTGGAACCGGAAATGGCAAGTCTGGGGAGGCCTATCACAGCGCTGAGACAAGCACTTGGGAAGCAGGCGCTATCCTCAGCGGGGGAAAGGTGGTCTAACACCCTCACCTGTAGAGTTGCAAGACAAGTTTGGCCAAAGCTGGACTTGGGGCGCACTAGGGCATTAATATCCTTACGCAGACGTGAATTAAGAACGGTCGTAGGAATTCTCACGGGACACTGCCTTTTTGGAGAACATGCAAGAAGGCTGGGTCTGGAGGCTAATGACTTCTGCAGAAGCTGCTTGGACGAAGAGGAGGAAGAGACGTTGGTCCACTTCCTTTGCTCGTGTCCAGCATTGGCTCTCAGAAGGCACAAACACTTAGGTAAGTTCAGGATGGACTGCCTCTCGGATCTCGAAAACATTAAAGTGCGGGACGTCTTACGCTACATAAGTAGCTCGAAATGGTTCCAATAGGGGTAAAAGGGGATACATCCTGTGGTATCACAATGGACCGTCACCGGTCTAAGTGTGCGTAAGCAGCCACTCCAACCTAACCTAACGTAACCTTGTCTGTATGTAGCGTCGCTAAGTTGAAAAACTCTTCTAATAAACGACAAGGCAACATTCCGTTTCATATTGTACTGGTGAGCTGAGTAGTAATTTAGTATCCTGTTTGATGCCATCTCTTTGCTGTACCAATTCGTTCTTATTTTGTTATTTACTCTGGTTATTTTCATGGCCAAAAAAGGAATACTGTTATTTGTTTCATGTTCTATTGTGAATTTAATGTTTTCGTGGAAAGAATTGAACATATTTAAAGTGTCCTCAATGCTATCTTTAGGTAGGATGAGTATGAAATCATCTACATATTTTTTGATGAAGGATGGTTTTGTATTCAATAGTGGTAGTTTTTTAAGGACAATATCCGCTAGGATTAGTGGTGACAACAGATTACCCATTGCGAGACTAAAGAGTTGTCTGTACCAATTATTGTTGAATTGAAAAAAATTGTTATCGTTAACACACGTATTAAACATTTGAACAAACCTACGTTTTGAACAAGGGATGTTACCTTCTATTTCGTGCCAACCTACTATGATTGCCATACGAGCTACATTTATTGGTATGTTTGTAAATAGTACTTCATTTTCTTTTAAAATAGTTACGTCCAATATTTCTTTCAGTGCAAAAGAGTTCTTAATATTGAATGTGCTTGATTCTACTAGTGGTTTTAGATAAGTTATCAATAATTTTGATAAATGATAAACTGGTGATGTCACTGTGGATACAATAGGTCTGAAAATAGTACGTCCTACAATTTAGTTACGAAAATTGTAAGTCCTTTGGAAGATGACCGACAGGTCGAAATATTAAGGCAAAAATTATATAAAAATATATAAATAATGAAAAAAAAAACTTGTCTATAAAAAACGAAAAACAACAAAAAATAAAGAAAAACAGACAGGTGATCAAAATTTATTTCAAAATAATGTAAATAATGTATTTCAGCGGCTCTTTCCTGATATATAGAAGATGTCCAAACTATGGCTGATGATCTTATATGCCCCAAAGTTTATATTTTTAGGTCTATTTGTATGAAACTGTTTTCCTTTTGTTTTAGATCTATTTATGTCGGATACTTTGTGAACAGACAAGTAGTTTTGCTTCCTACACACCAACCTGCTTTTATTTTCATTCCACTTAACCGTGGAAAAATGCGACGCAATTCGATGAACGCATTTGCATCTGTTCCGTCCGTTGTATTGGTCGCCTTCAAAACGTGTATTTCACAAGCACCTAAAACACATGTTTTTAGTTTAATCCAATTGCATGCCTCCTAAAAGAACTATCACTTCTAAGTCTGCACAAACTTTCCACTGATGGTCGTTATATTTAATCAAATCAATGATTTTTTTCATTGATGCATAAGTTTCCTTTGTGTTTGTGCTGAGTGCAATTTGAACGGAAGTTTTTGAGTTGGTAACGTGGAAGAGAACTGCGTTCAAACAGATTTTGGAGGAATCGATAAACAATCGCTAATCTTCGGAATTATATGCATGGTGCATTGTGGAAACCAAACCACGGATATTAGTGCAAAAAGCGACTGAATTATTCTCAATTGATTTGAAAAACTTCATAAAATGACGATGACGATTTATTGCTCCATATATTCGAACATTTGGAGCCAACATATTCACTTGTTTTAAATCCTTTGACAAAAGAATGGATTGCCGCTGCGATAGTTTGAGACGTCGTACCATAATATCCGAGATTTCAATGTGATTGCATGGTGCAGTGACACTTGATGGCTGATAGATATATTGATACAGGTGTTTCTCTGGTTTCATCAGATTCAAATGTTGGTGATAAATATTCTTCAGTTCGGTTTGATCTTTCCGGCAGCGGTAATTGAGCATATGTCGTTGCAGTGTATATCAAAGAACCAATTTCCTTTCTGTTTGTACCGAGAATATAATTCACGCACCCATAACATTGCACCATATCGGGACACCAAATGACATTGCGGCTCCTGTATTTTGCCATCTATGCAGATGGAAAATGCATGTCGTACAAACAATAGACTGCGTTCAATTTACACCACTAATAACATTTTGTGAAAAGTATAGTCGATATAAATCAACGGTTTCATCAACTAATAAATTGCTTGGAAATTTTCATTGCGGCAGCCCATCAATCTAGTGGCATGGAGCTGGCGAGTGAGAAAGAGTTTCTGCGGCCTCGTGATTTCTTTTTTGTGGGAGTTCGAGTGCGATAATCCTACGGTCCCAGGTATAAATCGAAGAAGAAAAAAACAGCACTTTCTTACTTACCATATTGCTAACTTTATTTTATTATTTGCTTGAGAGACTTTGTTCTTATTGTTTACGGTTAATATATATATATATTTTTTTATGGTTAGCTGAGCTTTGTGAGCTAAAATTTGACTGACCTTCAAATACACTTAAATTATTCTGTTACCGTTAGTTTGCATAATTATATTGCCCGGATTTTTTATTTATACATATATACACTCAGCGATAAAAAAATACTCGCACCCAATTTTTTCTAGAAATGTTTACTTTCCGATTCAAAAAACACAATTATATACCGTTATACATACAGGTTTATAATCTAGTTTATTTTTTTCATTTAGCCTTTTTTGTTTCTCTTTTGAATTTTGACCAAAAATTTATATAAACAATAATCAAACGGAATTGTAATGGAGTTACCTCTGGAACAAAAAGCGTATATTGTAGCACTTCACAAAGAAAAGTACTCAAATAGAACTATTGCAAAACGGCTGGGAACTAATGAGTGGAGTTTGCGAAATGTTCTAAAAAATTATAGGTCTGAGGATTCTATTATGCGTAAAAAAGTAATAATAATAATAATAATAATAATAATATTTTATTGACTAAAGCGTAAGCCGATGGCTTTTGTGCATAACATTTTTACAATTTAATAACAAACTTATAATTAACAATTAACATTTTAAATAAAGTATAACAATGAACAAAACAAACTTCCACTTACATAATCAATAATAATTTACAAATATGTACATGTTCTATGTTATAGATTTTAACATAACAGTTTTAAATTTAGAAACAGAACTAATATTTTTTAATTCCGTTGGCAAACTGTTCCAGGTGAGAATCGCATTTATCAATCCGGAGTTATGGTAAACAGTTGTTCTATTTAGTGGCAAATTAATATTTCTTGTGCGTAACGATGCAGAAAAATTTAATTTATCATACAAGTACGTGGGTATACCTGATTTTATTATACGGAAAACAAACATAGCAGTTTTATAACAGTAAAACTCAAACAAGTCGCATCCAAGGATTGAGCTCCTAAATTCAGATATATGGTCAAACTTTCTAAGGTCATAGACGTATCTCACACAATTATTAAAAGTAATCTCAAGTAAATGTTTTGAGGAACTATTACAATTAGAAAATATCACATCACAATAGGTGAAAATTGGAATAATTAAAGTTTTGACAAGATATATACGTAACTTAACAGGACAAAACTTTTTTATTAATCTAAGCGAATATAAGCTATAGTTAACACGCTTACACAGAGAGCTTACATGATCAGTCCATGTAAGAGTAGTATTCAATACTAATCCTAGATTATTAATTGTTGGAAGAAATGAGATTATATCATTATTCAAAACGAGCACAGGTTTTATATAATGTACTTTATGTCTAGTTAAAAATAAAGCTTTACTTTTATTAGGATTAATAGAAAGTGAATTATTACTAGACCATAACGATATCCTATTCAGATCGGCATTAAGTTGTATAATTAAGTCATCCAATGTTACCAAATCACCACCAATATATAACTGCAAATCATCAGCATAAAGATGAAATTGACAGTTCAAAATATGCCAAGGTAGGTCATTAATGTAAATAGAAAACAGTAAAGGGCCTAAAATTGATCCTTGAGGAACTCCAGCAATTACATCACTTAGGTTAGAAAAATCATCACCAAGTTTGACGAACTGTTTCCGGTTACTTAAATAAGAATGAAGCAACATAATAGCGGAATCAGAAAACTTATAATACAATTTTAACTTTTGTAGCAATTGCGTATGATTGACACAATCAAAAGCTTTTGAAAAGTCTAATAAAACTAAAACAACAAAGGAATTACTTTTATCCAAGATAGCAGTTATATCATCAACTATATTTACAAGTGCAGTAGTAGTACTGTGGCCAGATTTATATCCTGATTGAAACTTGCATAAAAAATTAAAATTATTAAGATGCTCAAGAATTTGAATTTGTATAATTTTTTCAAGAACCTTGGATAGTGCAGGCAAAATACTAATTGGACGAATATCACTTATATTATTGATTACATCCTTTTTAGGAATGGGAATAATCGAAGCCACTTTCCACAAATCCGGAAATACAGATTTAGTCAAGCATTGGTTAATGATGAATGTAATATGTGGTAAAAATAAATCAATAAATAGTTTCAGTATTTTGAAGTTTATCATGTCATATGCCATCACATCTGATCTAATGACACGGATTGCATTCAACACCATAAGTTCATCTACACAATCAAAAACAAAACCACAATTATCAGAACCAGTAAAATTTAAATCAGGTAACGGCAATACCACTAAAGATTCAGAAAGTTTACTAAACCCAGCTAAAATGTCATCAGCGGAAAAGTCAATAACAGCTTCAGTCGAAAAACATGATATACCAAGCTTTTTTAAATTGTTCCACGTTATTTTAGTATTACTCATATTACCAAAATAAAACCGATTTTTAGCTTGATTAATACACCTGTTTGTTTTATTTCTTAAATATTTAAAAGATTTTAAATCAAATTCTGATTTAAATCTTTTATATTTACCATAAGCCAGATCTCTACGCTCCATTAAATTTAAAATAAAAGCATTTAACCATGGAGCTGTGCGACACCTCCTAATGCCTTGTTTTCGTGGTACACAATTCCTATCCAACTCTAAGATATTTGAATTAAATACTTTAATAATATCATTTACATCATGATAAAAATAAAGATCATTCCAATCTAACGAAGAGAAACCAAGTAAAAAGTCATCATAATTAATTGCCTTGTAATCAGGTACCACAGTATAAGAAATTTTATCTCTAATACCGTATTAGTATTAGTAATACGACTGAACCTATAACAGGCAAAAATCAAGTCATGATCGGAAATAGCTGGAACAGCAAGTTGACCAAAAGAAATGATATTGTGTATATCAGGCTCATGCAAAATAATTAAATCCAAAAGACTGCTATCTAATCTTGTTGGGTTAAAACATAAATAGCTTAAATTATTTAAACTCAAGCAAGCACTAAGTTTATTATTAATTAACATATTAAAGTTAAAATCCCCACAACAAATAACTTTTTCATACTGGGATAAGTATTGTGAAAACACAATTTGTAAATTAGTTATATCATCAGTACCAGCCGGAGGAGGATTATAAATAACTAAAACAAGAATTTTACCAAAACACCCAATGACCTCAGATTCTAAAATTTCAAGTTTGCCCAAAGTTCCACAAAATAATTTATTGGTTTTTAATGTACTCCTAAAATATATAGCAACCCCACCCCATCGCGTGTTGTTAACTCGATCAAACCGCATTATATTATAATTATTAATATGAAGCGACCCGTTTGAAATCTTATCGTCAAGAAAAGTTTCTGTCAAAGCAAGGAAATCAAATTTATATTCATTTAATAAAATAACAATATCATTAAAATGTTTTACCAAACTACGGACATTTAAATGGCCAAATTTCAGACATACATTAATATTTACCTGCAAAACATCACCTGTAACAGATTTGCTCTCAGATTTACAATAATTTAAATTTAATATATTGTGAAAAGTAGTGGAAGACCTAAAAAAAACGACGGAACCGGATGAGCATTAATAAAGCGCCTATGTTTAAGAAATCGGTTCCAACATGCTGGTGATATAAACAGGACCTTTGAAATCCAATCTGGAAAAAAAATCAGTGACAGAACTGTCCAAAGACGGCTCAAAAATATGAAATTAGAGGCACGGCGACCGGCAAAAAACACTTTTAGTTCCAAGAATGAAGAAGCAAAGTTTAGAATGGGATAAAACCTATAAAAACTGGACTCGAAATGAATGGGCACAAGTTATTTTTTCAGATGAATCCAAATTTTTGGGCCCGATGGCAACGCAATGGTACGCCATAGAAAAAGAGAACGATATTCAGACGAGTGTGTTTTACCGACTGTGAAACATTCTCCTTATGTTATGGAATGAGAAGCAATAACGGAGTTGGACATATTGTAACACTAGAAAGGTCAGTGAATGTGGAAAAGTATAGAAGTATCATTGATGAAGGAGTAGTGTTAATATTTCAAGACGATTTAGCTCCTTGTCTTACAGCTAAATCTGTAAGTAAATCTGGATCCATTTTAAGTTAATCAATATATTATTTATTCTTTACCTGTTTCCTTCATTTTCAGTGAACCTGTGAATTATAAGAATTTGTGTGGAATTACTACGCTTCCATGGCCGGGAAATAGCCCAGATCTTAATCCCCGAATATAATCTCCCGATCACGTCTCTGATTAGATCGTTGTTTTTTTTTTCTTTCTTATAGTTTCGCTAATTTATTTTATTCTATGTAAGTTTACGAGATTATTCTGTTTCTTTAGGCTTCTTGGTTTTTGTGTTCTCTTTCTCAAGCTCTCAGTTTTAACACACGGACGCATCGGACTCAGTTTTAACACATTGGCGATGTCATTCTACCTAACTCCCGCTTGGGAGATGGACATGGCACAATGGTTGGCCGATGATTAAGGGGGCCGCTTCAGCAGGCTGTGTCTGGATCGTGCCGGGTGGTGTGGTACATCCCGAACGCCCACACCCAATTTTATGATTTATTTTCTCCTGTAAAAAGGTAATGTTCCGCTTAAAACACATTCCGCTAAAATGTTCCGCTTCTGATAGTTCCCCTTGCTTTCCTCCCTTACAATGCGGCTATTCAAGCATGAATTCTTGTCTCGAAACTCCCGCGCCATACTATGAGCTTAGCCAGCAACATATACTGCACCAGACCTCTGAATTCGTGTCTGCTAATGAAATCTTGCGATTTCTTTACACAAGATTATATATACCTCTCTAATATACGAAATATATACAATTAATACTCGCGACACCACATCGTTCGTTCATCAATAATAAACACTTAAACAATAACATAAAGTAAAAACAAATACAATAATTCGACAATTTATTTTAGAGTTTTTTCCAATCGTATTTTGGTCAAATAACAAGCTGGACTGAAATTTGAAAAATATGCGTTATCATTTGTTGAAAAATGGAATGTAACTGTGATAACTCTTCATATGGAATGCAACAAAATCGAGGATTGCTTATGCATTTTTATTGATCCCGTAAAAAGTATTCAATTAATTATAATAATGTGTTTTAATACAATAGTTTGATGAGGAATTTCAAATAGTACGGCTGCAGGCGTTATATTCGAATGTGCGCTAAAATCGAAATATTTCAAATATTTGAAATTTTGCTAATTTTTAAGACCCTCGGATTATTTACGGGGTATTTTTTTCGCGTTAGCTACGGAGATTTTTTTTTTTTAATTTTTTACCATAAAAAGTTGTGTAAATATTACTTGTGAATTGGAATGTAAAGTATGAACTTTTTGCTCGCATATATGAATTTGGAAAAGATCACAACACTACCAATACCATAGAGAAATCTTACAGAAAACATAAGAATATTTCTTGTGCTAGAGTCTAGCGTCTACTCACATTAGGCCGAAGGAATAATTTGTTGCATGGACAAAAATTTACTAAACCTAGTACCAAAACAATTTTAGGAAATTATCCCAATTGATTCTCCAATTTATATTATATTTTTTTACTCAATAATACCCTAATTTATTTATCGCAACGTAGATAAAATTTATCGTAAGACTCTACACAATATACAGACAATGTTTGATGGAATAAAATACATTTTCGTAAGAAAAACAAATTATCCTTGTTACGAAAAAAAATCCCAGCCCCAAAATAAAATCTAATTATTGTGAAAAAAAATCAAATGAATCGATTTTATGGCAACTCCATTTGAAAATCTCATGCGTATCTTGAACTCATACGTATTTATGTTTGTATGTAGTTACGTATTGAATTATGTACGTACACTTCTCTTTCCAAAATAATTTATTTTTATTTTTTACTTATTTAACAAATAACGCCGCACGGCCAAAAAAGAACCCAAAATTTATCACTCGCCTTTACCAAAAATTTCTCATAAATCTCAGTAATTAACTTTGAGTTCCCATTAAATCAAACAACAAGGCTGCGTAGTACACATCAAGGGAATGGCAACCTACAAAAATAATAGAAAGTTTACTGTAAAAACCATAATCAACACAGCAGAAAAATTGAAAAGCATAAAAAAAAAATTTATCCAAAATCAACCAAAATTAGTTTCATTTATACTCGTAATACAAAAACTGTGGTGAAAATGCTTACCTTGCCGTCATACCATCATCATCATCATCATGAACCGTTTGAAAATTTTCAATTGAATATGATGTGAATTTGCGCTGCTTCTTTGTTATTCTTCTCACTCCTCTTTGTGCTAGCAAACAAGAACGTTTTTCTAAAGTTTCCACATTATGATTTTACTGATGATGATGAATTATGTTTGTTGCAGATTTTAACCATGATATGGTTTCAGATAATTTAAATAAGTTTTTTTTTCAACGGTTATATTAAATAAACGGCGAAAAAGCCGACGGATTCGTTAATTTTATTTTTTAGTACTTACGTATAGGTAAGACGTTGCAGTAATATAATATGAGGACTTAAATCGTTTTTAAAAATAGCAATTTAAATATCGGAAAATTCAATTTACTTCGATTGAACATTTAACTTTGAATAATACGTATGCCCAATCGTGAACTATGCTAGCACGGATTAAGGACTTTTTAAAGTGTTTGGCTTGTGATTCTGAAGGTATGCTGACAAAGTACGCGAATTTAATAAAAATGAACTTCTATAAAATTTCGGTTGTGCATACGAAATACGTTTTCAAAACTCTGCTTCCAAAATCTGGGTTTTCAAAATTCTGTCGTTTTTTGGTTTTGAACATAATATTCTCATTAATTGAAAGGAACTAATTTTTCTTCAGTTTATAGGAATTTAAAGTTGTTTTAAATTTAAGTTTCATTTTTAACGGTTTAAATAATTAAAATAATTAATATTATTTCGTATAATCACAAAACACCAACAGTTTTCACTTACTTAAAAATAAAAAAACCAAAATTTTATTTTTGAATTTATTTACTTTTATTTATTTACAATTACAACTAGTTTCGATCTTGTAAAGATCATCTACAGGTAATTTTTTGCAATTAAAAAACTAAAGTAAAAACAACTCTTATATATACAAAAATGTTTGTTTAACAGGTAAAAAAAAAAAAAAACAAAAAAAATTTAAAAAGGACTTATATATAAAAATACTAAACAAAATATAAAAGAAATAAAAAAAAAAAAACGGAGGCGGACAAACCCACAAATTTAATTAAAAATAAGGGGTATTGCGCTTGTTATGGTTAATTTTTAAAAGTTATTTTAAATAAGGGGGAATTAATTTTTGCATCATCTGTGTTCATGAGATTTGTGGTGTTGGCGATGTGGTATGACTCGTATGCGTCTAGTTTCCATTTTTGATGTACTGTTTTTATTATTTTTGAAATAGTGGTGTCTATTTTGTGGTTATGGTGGAACATATGATATGCAACACTAGATTTATTCCAGTTGGCTTTTTCATGTTCTTTAAGCCTAGTGCTGAAATCTCTCGAAGTCTGGCCGATGTAGGTGTCCTGGCAATCAGAACATTTAATTTGGTAAATTCCAGACCGTAAATCTTGTGTTACATTATCTTTAAAGTTGTTTAAATCCTTTTTGATGGTTGTTGATGGACGGGTGACAAGTTCTATGTTGTGTTTGTGGAAGACGCGCTGAAGTTTATTGGTGATATCCGGAAAGTATGGAACGTTGACTCTAGTAGTATTCACCGTTTCCATGGCTGGTTGTAATGTGGTGAGTGATGATTTGATGTGCTTGGCTTTGTGCTTGTTGATAATTTTATCAGCAAATTGAGTAGAATACCCATTGGCTACGGCCGCGTTCTGAATAAATTTAACCTCCTCATCAAATTCCGACTGCTCCATAGGTATATTAAATAATCTATGCGCCATAGAATGAAACGCTGCTTGCTTGTGCGTCACATGGTGAAATGAATCTACTGTTATGAATCTATTTGTATTTGTAGACTTTCTAAAAATTCCAAATTTTAATTTATTGTTATTATTTCGGATGATTTTTATATCCAGGAAGTTCAAAATGCCATTTTCCTCGGTTTCCATTGTAAACTTAATTGCTGGATCTATTGTATTAATATGGTTGAAAATAGCTGGCAAATGAGGTTGTTTCACTATTGCAAAAATGTCATCTACATATCTAAGCCAAATCCTCGGGAACAGGTTGAAGTTTTGTTTTAGATTTTCCTCCATGTTGCTCATGAATACGTTGCTTAGGTATGGCGCCAATTTGCTTCCCATGGATGTTCCGGATATTTGCTGGTAAAATTTATCTCGAAATTGAACAAAATTCTGCTGTGAGTTGCCATCTTGTAACAGTTAGGCTTGTGTTTTACCCCAGCCTGACATAGACAGCAGTTGTCTTGCCATCTCTACACCGCAGCTATCATTTTCCTGCTAGCTAAGATGCGAGATGTAACACGACCTTGTTACGCTGCATGGTAAATGAGAGAAGGGGTGAGAGAAACAAGGATATGTCAGCAATGAAAATTGTCGGACCCTATTCCTCAGTGATAAGATTGATGTATCAAGACTGATCAAATCGGGATTTAAAATCCTGGTATGGAGAGAAATTGTGATCGGCAATGATGTATGATAATTTGTAACGATAAATTTATGAATTTTTACAGGGTGATACCAACCATTAAGTAACGAACGTTGGTAGACGTTCGTTACAACTTATATACTTATGTAATTCATAGTTCAACAAAATAATAATAATATCTTTAGTCGCAATTCAGGTTTAAGCTGTCAAAACCAATTCTTGAAGTATTGCATTTATTGAAGCAAACTTAGGCGTTTAGACCAATAACTTTTTCAATGGCTAGACAAGTATTATATGATGTCCTAATGCTTCAGACTAGGGTTATCAACAATTAATTTTATAAAGAAAGCCCAGTTTAAAAAAATGCTGCTTAATTAAAATATTAACCAGCTAAATAAAATTTTCTCATTTTCTTCTTTTATGCAATTGCAGTTTTCTCCATCATACAACTTCAATGCAAGCTGATTATATTTTTTTTATAACGACTTATTTGGAGGACTTAATAGGAGAATCCAGGCCCCAGCCAAACTCTTGTTCCTTTCAACTTCTTGCCCCCCCCCTCACCCTCTTAGTTGATAAGAAATTTGATAGTATGCTATTTGTTATTCGCATTTAAAGTACCGCAAGAAGCGCCATAATTACAACTAAATAAAGTCGTTAACACACATTTACATACATATAAGTATGCAAATTAGTTGCTCTTTGGAAGAAATTTTTGAAAAAGATAATTGTTCATATTAGCTACCTAGCTCTAGCAATGGGTTTGGGTACGATACAGTGGTAAATCGTCGATTTTTTTTATTTTTCACAGAATCCTTAATAATGGCTCTGGCAGTTTCGAATAGTACGCTGATTTGTATATTTCGTTTTAAAGCTGTACCGTGTTTGCCACAGCTGTTCATTTTGGCCAAACATTTCCCACTTAGTGCGTGTGTAATATATTAAAAATGTTTTAGTTAAAAATTAGGTGAAATAAAATTGTCGTGGTGAAATTTTTTAACTTCAAAAATTTAATTTGCTGTGTGAATTGTTTAAAATTTTGACGTTATATCGTTCAAAAAAAAATTTCCAATTGTTAATTTTATTGTTATATAAAAAATAATATAATTCAAATGAAATTTTGAGTATAAAATAAAGAAGAATAAGAGAAGTAAGTGTAGTCGCATGTTTTAGTCTTTAGAATACTGTAAATTGCGAGTCATCTCAGACGATGTAACTGTAATACATATTGCAGGAAAATGAAATGAAAACCCGGGAGCACCTACGCTTAAATCCGTTAAATTTTAGAAAAGTTATGGAGTTAATGCCACACAAACAACACGGCTTGACAAAAGAATATGAGTTAATGGTGTTTTTGCATTTGATGGCAGCTGAATATAGCTATAGAGTAACTGGAGGATTTATAGGAATCACTCGGTAAGTGCCACTAAACGGTTTATTTATATTTAAGTCAATTTTTCATAAATTGTTAAATTATTTCACTGAACATAGCACATTATAAAACCACCTACCAATGAAGATTTGTTTGAAATCGTTGCTAAATTTTGTAGACGAGCAGAAAGCGGAATTCTCGATAACGCCATAGGTGCCATCGACGGAACCCACATAAGGATAAAATGCCCTATTAATAAACACGACGAATATTACAACTATAAATGTTTTTATTCGATTCAGTGTCAGGTTGTGGTGGACAACAGTCATTTGTTTAATGATATTTTCGGTGAAGAGTACATAAAAATAGTCCCTTATTTCAGAAAGGGACATATACAAAAACCACAGTTATTTGTTAGGTGATAGTGACTATCCCTTCCAATTGAATCATGTGGCGGTTATTACACCATTGAAAAATGCAACGGGACAGCAAAAAAAAATGTAATACAGATCATAGTCGGGCCCGCAATGTAGTCGAGTCGAAATATTTTTAATAAATCGCAGCATGTGTTCTCCCCAATATTTATGTGTCAGGAGGAGACATTGGCCCAGAATCTGAACCAGATGCATAGATGGAAAATATTGAGGTATCATTAGGCGACTACGCGAGAGCGGCCTAATCTTCAGAAGCCACCGCTTTTCGAAATATGTTAATGGACCAAATGGATTAACTAAAACATGGTCAACATGGTCATTTCTCTTTATTTAATGTTTGAAATAAATAATTAAAACAAAATTTCTAGGTATTTTATTTTATCAAATAAATAATATAATTCAATCATATTTTGTTTTGATTATGAAATTAAAACTGAAAACCCTTTACAAAAGGAACCCCAATTCACAAAATCATATGCAATTTTCTAAATTAAAATTTTAAATTATAATATTGCTGATGACAAATCAGATTCTGTCCGATGAAATCAAATTTTAAATAATAGAGGACTATAATTATTTCAAGTTAAAACTAAAGTCTAAAAGCATTGCCACATGCAAGAGATGTCGACTGGCATTCCAAACCGTCAAATTCAATTTTTCCCGCAATTATGTTTCACTTGCAGATATATAAATCTACAAAGAAATTCAAATTTTCGAAGAGTATGATAGTTTTTGAGCCGAACTATTTTTTAATACTTCTCATAATGCTGGTGAAACAATTGGGTGAAAAATTAGATGAGGTGGTTTGGAACGTTAGTCGACATCACTTATATTTGGCACTGCTTTTAGGATAGCAACTCATGTCATGAATATTCTATAAATATATATATATATATATATATATATATATATATATATATATATATATATATATATATATATATATATATATATATATATATATATATATATATATATATATATATATATATATATATATATATATATATATATATATATATATATATATATATATATATATATATATATATATATATTGTTGAAATTGAGTTGAGGAATCCGCTTAATAATTTTCTTTTTAGATAAGTCTTACACAGAAATTTATTAAATTATTAATAAGATTTCATTTACTTTTAGATTATACAGATAATTTAGATAATACAAGCGCATCATATCAACATAATGCAAGGTAAGTACATATTACATAATAACAAATTATACTGTGTGTACAAATGTATAATATAAATTTATTTCTTTTCAGCGAACGTTGAATGATGATGATTATGCCCCTTTTATTTCAGATGTTTATGATGGCTTAGACAATGTTCCTTTTATTTCAGGTTTTTTATGATGGCGTAGACATGCCGGCGGCCTGTTAAGGAAGTATTCCTTAACATTTGTTGATTTCAGGATAAATTTGTTGGTAACTTGTTACTCGAAGAATTTGTTAAGGTGAGGTGGACCATGTACTCGGGCCCCACTCGAGGTTAAATTTGTTGGAACTGGAAGGTTGGAAATAAAGTTACCTTATTTCGCATCAACATCGTTGATTTTGATTAATTTGGCTACTGGCCTTTTGAGTATGTTTCGTGCTGTTTTAAGTGTAACAACGCGAACAATCCCGTCTTCTCCTGGGTGAACGGCTAAGATACGTCCTAACGGCCAACTGAGCGGTGGTGTTGCGTCATCCCTAATGTAGACTACATCGTTGATTTTTAAGCATTCTTGGGTTTGGGTTTTCCACTTTCGCCGTTGTTGCAGATTGTGTAGATATTCCTTTGTGAAACGGGACCAAAATCCATCTACTCGTTTTTTGACTTCTTGCCATCTCGACAATCGATTGTCTGGAACATCTTGATAGCTTGGTTCCGGAATAGCCAATAGAGGATGAGCCAGTAGAAAATGCGCCGGTGTCAATGCAAATAGACCGCTTTCGTCTTCTTCAATTGGAGTGAGTGGGCGAGAATTTAGAATCGCCTCGATTTGTGTGATGATAGTTGACAATTCTTCGTTGGTTAATTTGGAATTGCCTGTCGCTCGGATTAAATGGTGTTTCATGGATTTGACAGCACTTTCCCAGAGTCCGCCAAACCATGGACTTGATGGTGGATTGAATTTCCACTCGATGTTTTGCTCTGTAATGTGAGCAAGTACATTTTCGTTTGTTGTAGTGCGGTACAACTGTTGCTTCATTTCGTTCAACTGACGTTTTGCCCCTACGAAATTAGTGCCGTTGTCTGAATACATGACAGCGGGCACACCTCTTCTGCTTATGAAACGCTTGAAAGCTCCGACAAACGCCTCACTGGACAGGTCACTCACCAGCTCCAAATGGATTGCCTTGACTGTCATGCACACAAATATCGAGATGTAGCCTTTGACGTATTTTGCTCCGCGGCCCTTCTTAGTTGCAATTTGAATGGGACCCGCGAAATCCACTCCAGTATGGTTGAATGCCCGAGAGGGTGATACACGTTCGGCAGGCAGATTACCCATCATTGGAGCTGACGGATGACTCTTCAACCTATGACATATAGAGCAATCATTAGTAATTTTTCGCACTAAGGGTCTGGATTTAACAATCCAGTAGGACAATTTTGAGAGATGGGACAAGAGGGATGGTCCTGGATGGAGATAACGTTTGTGAAGGTATGTTAGGATCATGGAACTCAGGACATGAGACGATGGCAAAATGACTGGGTGCTTTTGTGCATAAGCACAAGTTGCCATGCTTAGTCGACCGCCGACTCTTAGAATACCGCCTTTGTCCAAAAATGGAGCTAATGATGACAACCTTCCCTTAAGAATTTGCTTCTTGGCGGACAGTGTTTGAATTTCTTCCTGAAATTCGTCTTTTTGTGCCCATTTGCATAAATATTCCTCAGCTTGGTTTAGTTCTACTGTAGTCAGTCCGATACTTTGGAAATCTGACTCTACATGTCTGCATTTTGTTGACCTACCGGTTTTAGATCGACACTTGACGATAAATTTGTAGCAGTAGCCCAGAATTCGCTTGACTTTACTGAATGACGAGTGTCGTTTTGTTAATTGGTCTAATAAGCATGGGGAAGATTGTGTAATGTGACATTTTATTGCTTCTGTTTCATAATGCTCAGTGATCTCTGCAAATGATTTAATTGTAGTTTGTGGCCAATTGTCTCTTGATTCCAGCAACCACGGCGGTCCGTGCCACCAAAGCTTATGGTGAACGAGTTCAGTTGGCAGAATTCCCTTAGAGGCACAATCAGCGGGATTGTCAGTGGATCGAACGTGCCCCCAAACAGCATTAGGAATTGTTTCGTGAATTTGAGCAGTTCTGTTACCAACAAAGACTGGTAGATGGCAAGGAACTTTGGTCAGCCAATGAAGAACAATTTCCGAGTCCGTCCAGGCAAAAATACTGCATTTTTCGAGTTGAAGCGATTGGATGACTACCCTGATAAGCTTGGCAAGCAGATGAGCTCCAGAAAGTTCAAGTCTAGGGACTGTCAACCTTGGATTGGAAATAGGAGCAACTCGAGTCTTCGCAGTTACGAGGCTAATGTGCACGGTACCATTACAATCTATTTCACGACTATATACGACTGCTGAGTAAGCTACTTTGCTGGCATCTGAGAATCCATGTATTTCTAGTGATGATCCGGTCTTCATTAATCGCGGTATCTCAATTTTTTCAATAGAAATCAGCGATCTGTGAATTTCTCTCCATTTTTCAGCTACTTCCGATGGAAGTTCGTCGTCCCAACCCAATTGCAGTAGCCAGAGTTGCTGAAAAAGTGACTTAGCAGTTATCGTTGCTGGTGATAACCATCCCAATGGGTCGAATAAACGGGAAGCATCTGAAAGTAACCGTCGTTTTGTCAGATTGCTAGGTGGTGCGGGTAAATTAACCTTGAATCGGAAACAATCCTTGTGCGTATCCCAGTGTAATCCCAAGACCTTATGATCCGACTCCTTAGATAATTCGACCAAAGTTTCGTTTTCTTGCTCGTTTGGTAAAGATGCTGGGAACTGTGGTACATTTGATGCCCATTTATGAAGTGAGAATCCCCCAGATTTTAGAATATTAATTATTTGGTTAGCTAGATTTTGCGTATCTTGAATGTTGTTACCGCCAGTCAGGAGATCGTCCACATATAGATCAGCCATTAGAGCTTTGGATGCTTCGGCAAAACTCGACGCATTTTCCAAGCCAAGCTGATGAACAGCACGAGTAGCATGAAATGGGGCTGAGGCTGTCCCAAATGTTGCTGTCAGAAGCTGAAAATGTTTCAGAGGCTTATGCGGATCATCGCGCCACAAGATTCGCTGATACCTGCAGTCTTCATGAGCGATTCGAACTTCTCGATACATTCGTGTGATATCGGCAGTGAATGCTATTTTATGTAATCGGAATCGCATGATGATGTCAATAAGATCGGATTGAATGGTTGGGCCAACAAGTAATTTGTCATTGAGAGAAATAGATGTAGCTGTTTTTGCCGAGGCGTCGAACACAATGCGCACCTTTGTTGTTGTGCTATCAGGCTTAATGACAGGGTGATGAGGAAGATAAAAGTGCTCTGTGTTTAGATCGAGGTTTTTAGAGTTGAGTTCCTCCATGTGGTTTAGATCTAGGTACTCGTGCATGACTCGTTTATATTCATTTTTCAAAGCATCATCGCGTTGCAGACGGCGTTCGATGGAATGAAATCGAGAAACTGCTTGATCCAAAGAATTTCCTAGCGGAGGCGAATTAGGTGCAAATGGCAATTTAACGATAAATCTTCCATCTGGAGCCCTTTTATGTGTTGTAGTGAATAAATCCTCACAGTATTGTTGATCTGGTGTGTATTTTCTGGCCAATGGTACTTCCTCGAGTTCCCAAAATTTGCGCAAGCTCTCATCCACATTGAATTCCGTGTGGAGATTAATGTTTCTATTTTTTCTTGTTGTACTTTCTCCTGAAATTATCCAGCCAAGTGCAGTGTTTTGAGCTGTTAGATCATCTGGTCCTACTACACAACCCGGTCGCAGAAGTCGGAAGCATTGAGCTGCTCCCAAAATAATATCAACATCATTATATACAGAGTGCAGTGGATCAGAAAGCGTCAGTGATTCGATTTCTGGCCATTTACTCAAGATGCTTTCGTCCAGTCTGGGCAGTTTTGATGTAAGTCGTTTTAGGATTACGACTTGCACTTCCATAGCAAAATTGTCATGAAAATGAGGAATTAGCTTTATCTCGGTACATCCTCGTGATACGGCTGCTGTAGTAACGCCTTCAACTGGAATTCGAAGATTTTTCCTATGGATTTGCAGACGTTGTGCACACGCCTCACTCATAAGACAGCCAGTAGACCCCGAGTCTAACAGAATACGACAGAAATGATGATTGCCATATTGATCTACCACTCTTACTAATGCGGTCGGCAATAAAGATGTCTTCACGTGGATTGAGTTGCATACCGCAGCATGAATCCGTTGTGAATTATTACTGGTTTGGGCTGCTTCGGATGTTGGTTCTGCCTTGGGCTTAGCTGACTGGACAGATACGGGTATTGTTTTGTCCAACTCATAAGAATCGTGTAAGAGAGTATGGTGTTTCCGCTGACAAATAAAACATCGATGTCGAGATGGACAATTTTTCGAAGTGTGACCCTTGAACATACAGTTGTAACATACTCTAGTGTTTGCAACGAACTCCTTCCTCTGAGCTATTGGTAAATCACGAAATTTCTCGCATTCATGCAGTAAATGAGGTAAATGACAATTCAAACATGATAAATCAGACCTTGATTCCTTAGACGAGGAAACTAGTGCTTTCTGATCATTTGCGCTTCTAATTATTACCTTGCTATTGCTGTTTGCGTGGAATGATGAGGCCTTTGTAGCTTTGCGTCTTTGAGATGTATCACGATCAATGGACTCTAATGTTGTACAATGCCTTTCCAGGAAGTGAATGAAATTGTCGAATGTTAGGTACGGATCGTCAGCTGTTTTTTCTGCCCAATTTCGCTGAATTTTCTCGTTCAGTTTTGATAGCAAAATATGTATCAGCCAGGGATCTCTAGTCTGAGCTTTTTCCCCCAATACCTTTAGGCCACGTATGACTTCCTCCGAAGTATCACAAACGTTTCTAAGACAAGTAGCAGACCCATTAGTAGCTGATGGAATCCGCATAAATTTGTCGATAAGCGATTTATAAACCTGGTCCGGTTTATCAAAGCGCTTACATAGCTTCTTGTATGCTTCTTCATAATTTTCAGGAGTTAGTGGAATGTGTATGATAATCTTGCTTGCTTTTCCTGTCAGAAGTCCCTTTAAAGCTGGAACTTGTGTATATCGGTTATAGCTGGATTGTTGTGAACAGCCATATCGTACAGGTGTCTGAATGTGTGAAACTCATCATAGTTATTTCCATCGAATGTAGGAATTTGTAATCGTGGCAGCTTGATGTTTTCCTCCTTATGCGTTGCGCTAAAGCTTGTCTCCTTCATAGTTTCCAGAATTTCTTTCTGGTAGTTTGAAAATGACGTCATTGTTGCATTCATTTGAGCTTGAACTGCTTGTAGCATTGGATTGCGACCAGAAACGACCTTACGTAATGTTCCTTTGACCTTGGTATAGCGAGGTAAAAACTCATCGAGTTCCGTTAGGGTGTCATCTTTTGCTGTTATTTGCTCATCGTAATCCTTAAATTCTATATATGCCTTTTCTAGTAGTTCGAGATGCACATATAGTTCCTCGACTGCTAAATCCTGAAGAGCCGGATCAACAGTAATTTTCTCAATTCGAGTTAATGCTGCCTTTGCAAATCCGCGTTTCCGTTTTAATTCGGGAAGCTCCATATTGAATTCACCTTATTATGCACTATTTAATTTTCACTAAAACAGTTATAGTTCTAACAAATCGTAGTAATTAGCTTCTAACAATTCACCTTTAATTAAATTAATTCAAATTATGTAAATGAATTAAAACACTGATGACAATGTCCTTTGTAGCAAAATTAGCATAAACCGTATGGCGTAACAGTTATATTGGTAACCGGTTCAAACCAGTCCTAACACACCACTTTGAATTAAACTAACAGGAATTGTTAGATTTTCTTGATAGAATTCAGTTTAGATAACACTTACATATAAGAATTTAGATGATGCACTCAGAGAATGCGATCAGTTGAAAATTATTAGCAGAAATTATTAGCTTAATGTTTTTTATAGATTAGCGGTTCAATAAGAATAATTTACTCACGGATTATTAGCGGCAATATTAACGGCAAACTGCGAATACTCGTAGCGATCCAATCCCGTTGTAATAGCGAATCACCCGATGGTATTTGTGATGTCTTATTGTTTGCTTTGGTTGATATAAATCCGTAGTATTTGTAGCGACAAAACTTGGTAGCAAACTGCAAATGCTCATAGCGGTTCAATCCCGTTATAATAGCGACACGCCCGATGATTTTTGCGGTTTTTCAAATATGATCCAATTTTGTCCCGGGTTTCGGCACCAATGTTGAAATTGAGTTGAGGAATCCGCTTAATAATTTTCTTTTTAGATAAGTCTTACACAGAAATTTATTAAATTATTAATAAGATTTCATTTACTTTTAGATTATACAGATAATTTAGATAATACAAGCGCATCATATCAACATAATGCAAGGTAAGTACATATTACATAATAACAAATTATACTGTGTGTACAAATGTATAATATAAATTTATTTCTTTTCAGCGAACGTTGAATGATGATGATTATGCCCCTTTTATTTCAGATGTTTATGATGGCTTAGACAATGTTCCTTTTATTTCAGGTTTTTTATGATGGCGTAGACATATATATATATATATATATATATATATATATATATATATATATATATATATATATATATATATATATATATATATATATATATATATATATATATATATATATCATCTATATATATATATATATATATATATATATATATATATATATATATATATATATATATATATATATATATATATATATATATATATATATATATACAATTTAGCAATATGCTTTATACCAGAAATGCTGCATCAACCAAATTCCTAGACATACTGTGACACCTATTTTTTATGTCGTGACACGCCATATACCACAAATACTGTGTCAACGGAACGTGTTTCAACAAGCCAAGTAGGCGTTTTTTAATTATAGTGAAAAAGTGACGAAACTGTGCGTGAATCAATGTTTCGCTAGTAGGCGTTCTACAATCATTAACGTTCAACGCTAAAAAGAAATTAAACGTTTTCATTCAGTACTCACACCGACTGACCCTGAACTGTACCTATCCGGAAGTACATTTAAAATTGAAAGGAACACAAATCTTTCAACCAACCATAAGTACATTTAAAATTGAGAGAAACGCACATTTTTGAAGCACACTACGACATAATTCATCGTACGGTACGAAAAACACGATTTGCCCTGTATTATACTGGTTAATACCTTAAACAATTATATTCAAATAAAAAAGTATATGGCTCATATCGTACAAGAATGGCTACTGTACAATAAGCCGAAACAACTATGTATCGAGCATGTTTGGGATTGCATAGAGAAACAGCTTCATAAGAACGAAATAAGCTCTAAAAAATCTTTGGAGGAAGCAATTAAGGCTGAATGGAGCAAGGTTCCAGTCGATTTTACAGAAAAACTTGTGTTTTCAATGACAGATAGATTGCAGTCAATTATAGAGGCTAAAGGTGGCCCGACTAGGTACTAAAGTTGTAATAAACTAAATGTATAAGTCGAGTAAGATGAATTTTGTCAGATGGTGGTGGAAGAAAATTTTAATTTTATTTTTTAAAATATAATGAAACAAATCATTAATATATCCTACATGAATAGTCTTTGGTTTTATTCACCTTCCGTATTTATGAACGTTGATACCATTAGCTGCTTGTTTACGTCTATCTGATATTCTCTTTACACCACGTGATTGTATATCACTATTATATGTACAGTGTGACCACTATATATGGTTACAAAAGAAACTAGATATATTTTTCAAATTAATTATTAAAATTCAAATGTCATTTGTGAATAAGAAATATAAAGCTTCATAGTTAAAACATTATAATATTATTCGATTGTATCGCCTCTCTCCTTTATTACGCGCTTCAATCTTACTTCGAAATCATCACACGCGATACGGATGACTTCTATTGGGATTTCTGTCTTAAATTCATCCAAAGTCTTGTATTGGTAATCCTTAAGCTTTTGTACCATAAACCCCCAGATAGAAAAATCCAAGGGATTTAAATCTTGTGAACTAGGCGGCCATTCGTATTTGGTAATGAAGTCAGATAAATTAGCCACACACCGCTCTTGAACTACTTTCGCCGTATGTACTGGTGCTTCGTCTTGTTGAAAGCAATAATACTCCTCTCCGTACATTGCTTGGGCTTCTGGCAATAAATGTTTCTGCAAAACCTCCTCCAAGTAATATTTCGCGTTTATTTTAACACCTGTATCGATAAAAACAAGTGGAAGGGTTCTTCTTTTGGATACGGCTCCCCAAACCATTACCGAGGACGCATTTTGGAACCCAGGTATGTGCTTTTTGTATTTTGGGACATCCTTTATTGAAACCGCCACTGTGCGGAACTTTAAGCACAAAAAGTTTTTCATCTGAGAAGAATATTTCGTCACCCGCGTGTCATGGAAGCAGCTCTTTACTTCAGATTGTAAGTGTGGCATGGTCACAACAACGCTATTAGACAATTAAACTAACTAATTTTTTTTTGATGTACATATATAGAATACCTAACGGTACTTCGATTTAAAAATTTCAAGATTATTAAGCTTCGTTTGTTTTCCCCGGCTACTCAAACTTTTGTAACCGAATATAGTGGTCACATTGTAGTAAGATATTTTAAAGAGGGCAGATTAGCTTGTTCATAAGTTAAATTACATATACATACATATGTACATAGATGTAAATGGAGGAAATACAAGTCCAACCGATGCAGCATTATAATTTTTAAAATCGTCGCTTTTCATTTGCAAAATTATAAGTTTCACTGTAGTAAAGTTCATCGTTTTCAATGTCCTGATCAGAATTAATGGACTATGGAGTTCTGAGTTTCTAAGAAACTTTTCAGTTGTACTAAATATGTAACACGTCTATCTCCTGCACTTGAGAGTGTACTGGCTCCGAATATTTCTGTTGTACCTCATTATGTGAGAATGTTGTTGCATGAACTTTAAAATGGCTAGTGAAGTTATTCTATTCCTATTCTGAGGAAGGCTCGAGTCAGACCACGGAATAATATTCTTCACTGATGGATTGTCAGAAACAAAAGATTTCAAAATTTTTATTAACACTGACGATAAATCGTTACCTGCTATACCACTCATAGCCTCGTGCCATATTGCACAATACGTAAATTTATTAGCACTACAGTGAGATGTTAAATTATGAATAGAAAATTTACGTTTATAAAAAAAATTAGATACGTTTGCCCGAGGTAGGGCAAACACTTTCTGTAGGTCGTAACATAGTACGGCCGTAAACTCATCTCTACTATGTCGATCAATATTCCTTTCTGTTTTTGCCAATTAATTATTATGCTCGTGTTTCTGGTGTTTGGCAATTTCTTCAGCAGCAGGCAGTACAGCGATTTTACGTGCTAATGCCATTGATCCTTTTTGGGTTTGTAAAAAGCTAAGTTATATTCCTCTTAGGGTAATTATTTAATTTTACAGGTTCAGTTGTGTTGCTTATGTACCGACAAGGTATTGTCGTTTAGAGTTCGCTCTACAATAATTAAATTCAATTGTAGGAAAGCTTTCTATTATGTTCTCGTACCTTATTAAGTTTTTCTTCACACACATTAAATTTAACGTGATTTCCATGTATTCTTAGTGTATTTGTCCCAACTTCAGTTGATTTTGTTTTATGCAAGTAGTAAATCCTGTTTTGGCTTACATCTAGAGTACTCAAGAAGAACACCTTGCATATTCTTATCATGACTTGGTTGTTTTCGAAATAGTATAAGAATGTATCTTGCCTTCTGGATCTTTCAGCATTGGTTCGCTTGCGTTCCTTCGGTACTCGCTTTGTAAATTTCGAATAAAAGCTTATTTTTCCATCTGCATTCAGACTCCAAAACATATCATGGATTTTTTGTCGTTCATGTTCATTAAAATGAATGGAACATTTAAAAACGCACCCCACAGCTCATCCTTCAGTATTTCGTCGTCTCTTTACGTTGCCTTTTGCGTCTTCGTATTCCCTGTAGCCCCTGATTTCCCAAATTTTTTTTTTTTTATATCTTTTCTCCACATTAAAGAAAGGATTACGTTGTTTTTTGCATGTTAATTCCTTTTCTGTAACTTCAATTTCACTCAAATTTTTATAAGCAAATGAAGGTTAGCAAATGAAGAAGTGGCAATGACCTCACTTTGTTGCTTCTTAGATTTGGCTGTACCTTTTGGTAACGCCTAAAACTTAAATAGATGCATATTAAAAAAAAATAATAATTAAATTATTCATGTCATAAAATAGAAAAACTTACATTACACTAAAATGTTTGTTATTGTGTACATCCAAAATGTTTGTTATTGTTTTTGTTGTTTTGAACACTGTCAAACATGATCGATCTGCATAATCGACAGCAGGGTGGTTTATTTATTTCTAAAAGGCTTTTTATGGTATTTCCGATGCCACAATAATTCTAGCAAACGTCAAATTCTTGTAATTTTTACGTAAGAAAGTTCACTTTCTGAGAGACAATCGAGACGAGAACAACTTGGAGATATACGCTGATTGGTAACAACAATTTAAATTTATTTACCTTTCAAAAAATTTCAAAGCAGCTAAATACAACAATCATGGCCACGAGGAGCAGAAGGCGGTATATTAATCACTAAGGGGAGAGCAATTATTACAAAACCCCACCGAAGACACTGTATACCGGACAAGATTGCAAGGCAATTCTGTTTTTGATTGTGACTTGCAGTTTTTTTTTTTTTTTTTTTTTTTTTTTTTCAATGTGCACTCTATTATGAATGAGCTGAGGCTCAAAATGGAGTGTACCAAAATTTTACATGATGAAATTAATAAATAAATAAATTATACTTTATACTAACATCTATATTATACATACAAAATCATTATTATAATCAAGTTATTGCAATCATAAAAAAATTAATAATACCATATATTGTTTATAACATTTATATTGTATTTGGTGAATTTCATGTTTTGTTTTTTATTAATAAATATGGTTTATATGGTGACGTTTGTTTTTAAAACCTTCAGTTTAATTTATCTTGAACATACGTTTTTTTTTTCGATTAGGTTCTATGAAAAGTAATGAAACTGAATTAAATATTTTTTTTTATTAAGAGTGTTGTGCACTATTCGCAAAATTATTGTGTTACGCTGCGACACCTTTAATGAATTTTATTTTTAATTTTGTTTTGAATTGATTTAAATAAGTACCCTCTTTGTCTACTGTATATTTTCATGTTTGGATCGTCATCTGAAGAACAGTCTACTGGGTGAAAATCAGGTGCAATAGATCAAACTGGTGAAGATTACTCCTCCAAGTTATTCAGTTTTATTTTTCACACAATGTACACACTGCACAATTTAGAAATCTACCTTTCACATATGTAGGCGTATGAATAAAACAAGTTGAGAAAAAATCTTGTATTTATATTAAAATGGTACGTGATGTAGAAAAATTTTCATTGGTTTAAAATTGGAGATATACTAAATCAGAACAAAACTTTTAGACATTCTACTCTAATCTTGTTACAACAAAATGGAAAAATTGTATGGACTTTACAACAAAGTAGTATTACACAACACAATGTTCAATATACGTATAAAAATGTTCTAATGCATACAGATGATATTTAATATTGAACATTTATTGGACAACCTAAATGAAAGTTTCTTATATTATGTAGTTATGGGGACTTAAACTAAGGACGTGTCCGATTTCTGTGCGAAATAATTTTTTTGTGATAAATTAATGTTAAACTGTACGCAACCAAATTATTACAGCAGCGGTGTGTTATAATTTTGACATGTCTGTAATAATTCTTGTTTCTGTGCCGGTGAAGTAAACAAAATAAGTTTTACGGGTATTTAATTTAATTTAAATAATATAATAAGTTCCAGCATTTTCTAGAACCCATCATTTTGTGAACAATATCACAAACTGTGGATCTTGATATATTCATTGCTGCACCTACAATTTTATAACTAGTCCCACTTGTCAGCCACAGCAAAAATATCATTAGTTCCATTTCCGGTCCCCAACCATGGTTTTTATTGGGCAAACATTTTCTAATAGCGATAAAAGTGTTAGACGATATCCTTAAATACATTCTCGTCACAGGATCATTATAACTAGGTATTGAATTAACAATACTGTTTGTTGAGGGAATTGTGTACATTATTGGTCGCTGCAAGAAAGAATTTTGTTAATATTTATAAATACTAGAGAGCAATACCTAACATACTTACCTGTAAGTTTAAATGTATCATACCTGGGAGTTTAGGAGATTCATTATTAAAGGTCGCGTAAAGTTCCATGTTCTTCTCATTAAACACATGTAACCCGAACTTAATAGAAATAATACCATATTTGGATCAAATTCTGCTTCTATCATTTTATATATACACTTTTAAATAACTCTCTATGTACAATTTGTCGTTTGTTGTATTTTTAAAAGTCAATTTTATTATGTCAAAATTATTTCAGTATTCGGACAGCAAATGAACTTATTTCAAATATGGAAGAGAAAATTATTTTACTATTGTCAAATTTATCACAAAAAAATTATTTCGCACAGAAATCGGACACGTCCTAAAATACACACTATTTAATTTAAAAACTATGCCACTTAGAACAATTTTGACGAATTGCATTACCACATTAGCATTGTCCAAATTATTGGAGAAAAATACAGCTTATAAATATTAAGATTTTCGGGGCAGTGCCATCCATCGGATATACCGAATCCGGAATTATCTATCGGATATATATATATATATATATATATATATATATATATATATATATATATATATATATATATATATATATATATATATAATAGCAATAAACCAACCCGAGTCACATGAATGTAATATGTACAGAACACAAATTTACATTCCTTTTCTTCCAAATCACGCCCGTTTTAATTCTTGCCACTTTAGTACAAAATAATAGATCATTATTTAATTTGGTGCTCAGATACCTCTTTTTAGGACTAAAATGACGTCATGTACATACATTTTTATTGCCAATTCCTATACTTTTTTGGTATATTAGGCTTGATTCATCAATTTTGATACCTAAATAATAAATATTAAAATAATTTTGGTGTGTCCCACTATTTTCAAATAGTTTCATTTTGTTTTATTACTTTCGCATTATTCTTTTAATATTTTGTACTGTCCAATTATTTTACCACTACCCTAAATTAAGAATATTATTGGTAACCGCCATATAAATAAATGTACGGATTTTTAGGTTCTTTAGTTTAAACTTGAAGGCGAAATAAAAGTTTCTTTTTCGTACATTTATTATGGAAAATTCTAAGGGGTTCAGTGAAATATCGAGGTCAAAATACAAAATGGTTCTTCCACAATGTTGTAATCCTTTTAATTTTGAAAATCACGAAAATTTGAAAAACAATTCTAGAGCAGTTAGTGAAAAATTAGTTTAACAAGCTCAAAAGTTTTTAAATGTAATGAAAAATAATATTTAACTCTTGATTGCTCTTCTTTTTTCACAGGTTGTTAAAATGAATAGAAAATGTCATGGATAAGAGGAGCATATCCAATAAACCTATCTTATTTTGAACGATTAAAGGAACTTCTCTGCGTCGTTCTTCAAATACTACATCATCATCAAAAGATATCTTGCACTTAATTAGTTCAAGGGTATAACGCAGCCATTTAACCTTCTTTAAAACATTATTAATATCACATTTGCTGTACCACTTGCGTCTTCTTATTTATTATTCATAACGTTTTCTGTTTTTGTTTTTATTTCTAAACATACATTTTTTTCATAACAGTTGAAAAATGATTTCTGAGTCAACTCGATTAATTCAATTTTTTTCCCCTGGATATTGCCGCAATGAAGTTAAACCAATCATGACGGTAAGCGTATTTTGTTGACCAAAATTGAATTCGAATTATTTTGGGTTTATTTGTTTTCCAAGAAAATAGCCAATTTGATTTAATTGACAAAAGCCAACCTTTCCAAATAGAATATAAATTTAATATGTATTATGACTCTGGTGGCAGGTATCATAACCCAGAATTAGAATTATGTTTAAATAAACCCAATTTTTGGGGGGGTTAATGTTATTCTTGCGGGGATTTATCCTATGCAATTGTTGTTGTAAATTTATCAAGGAAATACGCTAGGTGTTGAATTGATTCAACTGTTGTCTTTCTCTTTTTCTCAGTCGGTCCGGAGTTGAAAATTTATGATCTATGCTTTCTATGTCCGGCAAACTTTTTAATAATATTTCGGGCATACAAACCAACGTGGAATTTTTGTTTTGTCCAGGATAACATTCGCTGTATAAGATAGCATGTTTAGCAGCAAAAGATAAAGTTAGCCAATGTTGGATAGGACACGAAGCAATTTCATTGCCCCTCTGTTGACTTGTACTTCATGCCACATCATGCAGTACGGCTGATTCCATCAAAATGCCAAATTTGTGGCAAATCAAAAGTATTTACTTTTACAATCAAATCATTCTGAGGTATTATTTTGCCGGCCCATTTTCTATCAGTTTAAACCACTTTCTTCTGAATAATCAATGTGCCCGTGGCAATGATTCATTATTTAGTTACAAAACCAAAAGGAAAGGTATGTTTGTAATAAAGACTCTACCCGGTTCTAGACACCTAAGTAGTTAATAGCTAGTATGTTTTTATTGTTAGTATATTTAGGAGATTATTTCGCACAAGACAACACAATTTTTAACTGCAAGTTCATTTACTGCTTAACCCTAGACCCGTGTTCTGGGCACTGAGTGCCCCAAGCGATTTTCAAATCGAAATATCGTAAGTAGAATTAAAAATATTTTAAGAATTAAATGTATTTAAAGGTAAAGGAAAGTCGTCCACATTGCATCTGTATACATTTAATATATAAACTATATGGGGCACTATGTGCCCCAGCACACGATAAGTAAGAAATTATATAGTACACGGGTCTAGGGTTAAGTTCTTGGAAAGTTAATTCAGGTTCTCAATATTTTCTAAATTGAAAATCCTCATTAATCCTTTTTAAATAACTAATCGTACTCAAAAATTAGTTAAGTTTAAATTTATTCTCGGAAATAAATCATAAATTAATCTTTATGTATATAAATGACTTAGTCTGTCACGTGAATTTTATTTAAAACAGTATGCTATGCTGCCAAAATAGATCGTAGACTGCAGAACCTTAACGCGATAAAATTGTCCGATTTATTAGTTGTCGTCGGCGGAGAACAAACGGAAGCGTGGATCCTCAGAGTCGATGGAATCGGCGCTGTAGTAGATCATTGACATTGCGGTTCATCTTCAATGTTTGCGCGTTGGTAGGTGCAACGATGACTCTCTTTGATAACTCCTTGATTGATAGGTTAACACAGTGATGCGGGATGTCGGTGTACATGAATTGTCCAGCTGTTGTGTTGTTGATGTTAAGCTGAAACCAACATTCTAGCTTAGTCCTCCCAGTTTGTGCAGCCAACAACGCCTCTTCCTCACGACCTTCTTCGAAAATGATATGTTGTTGATTAGGCAAGTGTACCGGGAATCGCATAACAGAGGGTGATGGATCGTGCATTTTAGACTCACGTAGATGCCAAATTGCCTCTGGTGCACGCACATATCTGCAGTCGATGTAGTTATTGGTCTCGTTGTATCGCAGTTCATTCTGACCAACTGTATTAATAACCGTGTTGGCGCAGTCAAATCCCTTAAAGATGTACATTGTAGATGTACTTCACAAAAATCAATGAACTGCATGCTTCCACGTTTATGTAGGCGTTGTATTTGTATGTAAGAGATGGATTGTATGGCACCAAATATCAATTGTGCATTAGAATTCCCCGCACCATTACTTGTGTGCCACGACGTCGCCGGAATAAGTGGTATCCACTTACGTTTGGATTTGTGCTTGGGAAACTGCTTCGAGCAACGGTCATCCTTCATACACGGTGCATTCTGATGATGTTCTCCACATGGTCCGTGCATGTTACACTTCAGCTTGGGTTTGTGGTAAAAGTGATTAATAAGTCCAGAGCATCATACTTAGCGGAGATACCAATAGCGTTACAACATCTCTCGCGCATATTTCGTGGAGAGCCTTCAAATGTTGATGGAAATATGACCGATATACCTGGTGCTATGTTACGATTCTTAGCCGTGTTTAACGCTTTTGATTCTGACGAATGTAATTCAGATTGTTGGCTTCTACTTGAAGAAATGAGTTTACCAGCCATTGCTGCATAAGCACCGGAACTCATGATTGGATCAAAATCATCCCGGATGCTATCATAGCTGCTTATTCCAGACGCGATTCTTATTCATACTTCGGTAAGCTTCACATTCCCAATTCGTTTGCCATCCCGGTTCACTATAGGGAAACTTCAATAAGTATGTCATAAGGTTCATGTTGGGACTTAGAATGCTCAAGTTGACGAACTGCTTGTTGGGCTTTTCCGGATTGATTGGATAGGTCTGAAGATCACGCTTGAAGGGTGGCTCGCCACACTCATTTACAAACACCATTGTAATCTAATTTGATGTTGGCGTATGATCGGTTGTCATGTTGATCGGATCGTCGCTCGCTTCTGAAAATCATCTTGATTGTAGGTGGCAAATTTCCTACCGCAGCCGCGCGCGTGGCTTCTTGCGTCTAGACATCTCGTATAAGTTGATACGTTTGAGCTAAACGATTGTGTTGTCGAAAATATCGATCGATTTGTTCCGGTATACCACACTTGCAGTTCTCGTTGGCAGAGTGCTCTTCGCGTACATCCGTAGCTTGGGTACTGTCGACCACATAAAGCTGAGCAAATTGGGGTGCTTATGTATTGGCTATGGTTGTAGGTGTGAAGTGCGATGGTACGTTTGACCGTGAATTTTAAACACATAAGGGTATCTACCCGATAAGTTGACGATCTTAGCACCCATCGAAGCAAACGATACTGCACTGTTGTACAATCGGACATTATCTCTTAAGTGCTTCTAGTTAGGATGGTTTGGGTCTAATAAAAGATTTCTGAAAAACTCCACGACGTCTCTATTGATGTCCTGCGACTTAGGTAGCATTACTTTCCCTTTGCGGTAGCACGACGTAAATAGGCCATCTGATAGATGCACACCCTCAAAATGCTTCGCCCCACAGAATTGACAATTCAGAGATTGACCACCGAATTGTCCACAATTATGTTGAAGAGTATTGTTCACATTGAAATTGATTGCTTCCCAACGCATAGCCTCACTCTGGCGCTCTGGAAGTAACTGCTGAGATGCTGTGTTTGCCGCTCTGTGGACTTGCAACTGCTCGATAGACATGAGTGCAATACACTGCTGTTTAGAGGACGCGTTGGACGCTCGATGAGTCTGCAATTGTTCGGTACACATTTCTTGGATACGTTGTTGCTGTGAGGCAGCGTTGGCCGCTCGATAGGCTTGCAATTTAGCTTCCGACATTCTATTAATATACTGCTATTGAGAAGCGGCATGTAAGTATTGGTGAGCTTGAAGCTGTTGTGCAGACATAGTTCTTAAACGTTTCTTGTGCGACTCGCTGTCTTTTGGGCGAATTGACTCGGGTGTTTGCATGCCATCTGTCCTGCCCTTCCTTAGCCAAACGTCGTTTTTAGAATAAAGGGTTTTCATCTGCATTCATAATGAAATTTTATTTAGAAACATACGAAAACTTCTAAAAGATTTGACGCAGGTTGAATAGATGTTGGTGCTTGATATAGCAATAATAAAACAGCAAGTGATGAAAAATGATTAATAATAGACGTAGAGTTCAAATTCAAAGAATTTTTAAGGTGAATCGATTTGGTACACAAATGTATTCTATTGTTACCAATTCATTAAAAAACATTAATCATACAACAGTTCATATAACAATTTTATGCATAAAATAATTTGTTCTTTATTTGTGTTGTGTCATACAATACCTTTTTTCGGCAAAGCCAATTTTAAATGCTTACTAGACGTTATACTTTTATTGTTTCTTTGTATAATGTAATCAATTTTATATAAAAAGACAAACAAATCATATAAAGATCAGAATAAATTTACTTTCAATCGTGTGTTTTTCATTCTCAAGATTATTCAGACCCCACCAGTGGTAATCTTAATAATCATCAAATACATATAGCAAGTTCTAAGCAGAGGCGAGAACTTCACATATTGGATTTAGATGAATTCAGATTATTGAAATTGAAACTGTAATAAAGGGAATCAATTGTTTTATGCTCGATAAAAATTTGACGTGATAAGTACTTACAGGATAAATTGATGAAAATTATTTAGAATTATAATAGAAAATCTGGATAACTAAAGCATTATAGAACTGATAAACAGCGATAAAAGTTGAATTAAGCGATTTGTTTTCATTGAATTTTTTTATTCTGAATCATGATTGCTATGATCACTTTTTCATTTTACCGTTCTTCTTTGAAATTTTTTAATTTTTTTTGTTTTCATTTTAAAGGCATAGTATGCATTGAGCGTCACAGAATCAGTGAATGAGTGACCTGTGCCTTTCTAATTAAAGATGTTAATAATTTGTATTCCTTGGCTACTTAAAATTCTTGAACATCTTTCTAAAATTTTTTTGTTGAAGTAATAGTCGAAACAAACGCATATTTTGAAGGGTGTGAAAAATCGCTAAGGTAAAAGAAAGGTATTGAAATGTTGGGAAATCGCTGGATTAAGTGCGTTGACTTAAAAAGATATTATATTGAAGACTAAATAAAATTATTGGCAAAACAGTTGCGTTTTGTTATCAATGCAAATCAACTTCAATTTATAATCCAATTATTGAGCTCAACTCAATATCCATTTGGCTACGACTATATTATTGTATGTATGACTTATACATCCTATTATCTACAATCAAACTCGTAATTATTTGAAACTTTGATCGTTTAAACTCCATTGTGCCCAGGAAAGATTTCCTCGAATCGCCAAACAAAGTCATGCAGAAATAATCACAATAAAAATACGAAATAAGGGAGGATATTGGATATTGTAATAAAACCAAATTAGATGGTTTCGTACCGCATAATTAAATGATTTACCTTAAACCACAGAACCTGCATTGTGTACCTAGTTAATCGTAACTGATTTATGAAATTTTCTCGCTTTTGTTACGCTTTATGTACATCTTTTGATTGAAAAGCACAAATTTTGATGTCCCAATTCAAGAAACTGTTGCTCGCCTCGGTATTATATTGTTTAATAAGTATACATGAAACTGTAATAATTCCGTTTTATTTAAAAATAAAAATACCAACAAAATTGAATCCCGCCATATTTTCTGACCCAAGGGTATATTCAGTTTTATGTTTTAATTTTTTTTTTTCGTTTTCATTCGCTAAAATGTCTCAAAATAAATCTTTTTACTTTTTCACCCGTCATTATATATATATATTTTTTTTTTTGGTACAATTCAAAATTACATCCCGCTTGAAAAGAAAAAAAAAGCAAGCAAAAATTGACAGGCACCGTCGTTTGTGAATTGTAATGAAATTCTTAGCAGAAAAAAAACAAATTGTATAAAGCAATTGTTTTAGAACAATACAGCACAATCTAAATGTTTAATATCCAAAACCATAAAAATCCTTTGTACCTGAAATGAATACAAAATTAAATGAAAATCTAGGGGATTTTTTAGTAAATGATGTGGTGGATGAGGTGATGAGATCTATAATAAGGTTGGAAACAAAATCAACATAGCAACGTTAAAACATCAACATCATAGAATGAAACAAAAAAAAAATTAATTTCTTGGGTGTTTAAAATTCATATACCTACATACGCAACCATTGTAATAACAAAACTACAGCACAGAGTAGTGAAACGAAAATCTGAGCAAAAACAATAACAAAAGTTTTTCCATACACGCACCCCTCGAAATATAAAACATAATTAACAAAGCACAATCATGGAAATTACGGTTGTGTTTTTCTTATTTTATTAACTATTTTTTTTTGTTTTGTTTTGTTTTTTTGGGACTAACCAAATAGTTAATATTAAAAACGAAAAACCCCATTTTCAGCACCAATTTCCTTGAAAAGTGGTTTTACATTATTTTATTAAAGAAGACATTTTAAAATTAACACTCTTTAATCCAATCAAGAGCGTTTGTCAATTGAAAATACAGAACTGTTGTCATATAATTTTTTTAATTTTTGTAATCATCCGGGGAGGAGTGGCGCGTATTACGTCTGTGGCATTGTTTGTATTAGGTGTGGCACGTATGTATGTGCGCTTGATCCAAGTTGTCACCTTCCATCAAAATCAATGCTGACCAAGACATTATTGCCACAAGCATATGAAAACTGCATCAAATTAGTGAGCATATAAACCAGACCGAAAATATCTCAATTACCAGTGATACATGGACATCCGTAAATACACAGAGCTACATGGCGGTCACTGGTCACTTCTTCACAGATGAATGGAAAATGGTCACTGTTCTTTTAGACTGTCATTAGAAAAAAAAAAGTAATTGCCGTAGTGACGAACAATGCGGCCAATAAAGTAAACCTTCGGTGGGTAAATTTGGTGGTTCAGGACGGGATAAGGGACATAGAGGAGAATAAAAAAATGTAAAATCCATTGTAGAGTACTTTTATAGAAGTACTTTGGCGATAGAAAGCAAATGAACGGAACGATCAATCCATTGAAACTCATCAATGATGTTATAACCAGATGGAATTCCACTTACCATAAGTTTGAAAGATAAGTTCAAATAGATTTTGCTAAAAGTTTAACAAATATACACTCAAAAAAATAAATAGGTGAATTTGAATAATTTGACTTTTTATCAAGAAATAATTTTTCAATTGTTTTTTTAGAACTTTGCTTCATATTTCTATTATATCGAAGAAATTCAAAAAAAAAAAAAAAAAAATCTTTTAATTTTATTCACACATTTGTAATTTGTTTTATTAAAAGAATTGGTTATTTATTCAATAAAATAGTACTAATTTCGTTTATTGCGCGTTTATTGAAATTATAAGGTTATTAAAAACAAGTTATAATAAAATAGAAATGTCATCTCGTTGATAATTTTGGAATAAAATAGATAAATAGAAATAGAGTACATAAAAAGAATTTGTTAAAATTATTTCAAGGCGTCATTTGGTTAATTTGAGAAGAAAGCGGCGGTTAGATATTAAGCCGTTTAGTTACATAAAATAAGTTAAATTGAAAAAACAATAAAGCTTCATAATTGGCTAAAGTGTCTTCATTCAAAGCATTCCTAAATATCTAGGTCTAGGAACTATCTATCTTCCTATATCTAGGAATGCTTTGCTTCATCTAAAAGAACGTGTATTACAAGAATATAAATTATCAGAAAAGCTAGTAGGTGAGTTCATACAGACATATACTATATGTATGTATGTAGTATTTTTACTATACAAGTATAGGTTTTATTTGTGTTTATATCGCCATAATATGGCTCTTGTAAACATTTTTGTTGGTTTTGATATTGCTGTAGTTTTATTTTGTCTTTTTGTTTTATTTTTCTGTGGTAATTAAATTGATTATGTATTAATGCTCAATGGTAATAGTATGCTGTGCGAACATTAGGTCTATTTTTTATTCAGACCGTGCATCGCAATTCATATTGTAATTTTTCCTTGTCTCATTTGATTGTTTTATATTAGAGAAATCAGAACAAATTCCACGGTATATATAAAAAACAGATCTACACAAGTATTTTTATGATATTCATATCTCTCCCATTTCATTTTTATTTTTTGTCTCTTCTCATTTGCTTTACAATAATTTCACTGAAAACTGAAACATAACTGAAATTTAATCATTTATTTGAAGCCAGTGATATTTACTTGTTTCCATGTAAGGTTGAGACCGGCTTGAGTTGGAGTTAGTGTTCATAGAAATGAGGTTGAAGTTAGGTTTTCGTTAAATCATTTTGAACTCAACGAAACTATAGGAATCGAGTAGAGTTGACAACCAAAATGGCTACGCGAATTGATTTTTTGGAAGATGAGTGTATTTTATAATCAATATGGCGACGCGGATTTTTTGGTCGGAAGACGAGTGTCTATTATTCTTAAATCTTATTGAAGAAAAAAATATTCTAAAATTAATCGGACACAAAATGGAAAAATTTGAAAATAAAACATACATCGCGGCAAAAAAAAATTATTAATACTAGTGGAGAGGGTACAACTAAATGTGATTATTATGACATTTTAGACCGCATATTGGGATCACAACCAAGCATAACAAGTATATCGCAAGGGATAGATGCGGCATAAATTCAATCAAGTATTAAAATTATTTTACCGAATAATAAACCGAAATATTTTAGATATATAAGATCAAAGTTGTCATTGAAAACAACAACAAAAAGTCAACTAAAATGTCGTTTTCGATTCGTTCATCGAATTTTTGGAAAATGAATCCGTATTTTGGTGTCGATCGGACAAGAAAATCGAATTGCTTTTTTATTTGTGTCGTGTGTTTAACTTCTGTGGAAAATATTGTTGATTACATTACAAATTATATACTATGAACATAAAGTAGCGTTGACAGTACTATAGATTTGGCTGTTAGTAAAAACGATAAATCCCAAAAAATCAATATTCAGAAAAAGTGATTTCCGAACAAAATCGTTGCTCAACGGATTGATTTTGCTTGGTGAATCCAAAACGACATATTTTTTGTTTTTGGATTAAAATTCGAATCGACGAGTAGTTTATATTTCTCTACTTTTTCATAAAATATGATTTGATTCTTCAATAAAAGCAATTAATATTAAATTCTATTTTATTTCAGAAAATAGAATTCAGGCTGAAAACAATCGCGAGATTGAATGCTCAGATGAGCAGAGCGATGCTGAACCGATGCCGAATAAAAGAAAAGAGCGTGCTCCAAGGAAACGGCAAGTAGAAATAATCGAAAAAATCGAAAAAATTAACGATGCATTTATGAAACAGCAAAAGTTCCATATTGATTATGAACTAAAAAGATTTGCGGAACTAGAGGCAAAACAAAATAGAGAATTTTTATCTGGAATGAGGGAAATACTGTTGGAAAGTAACCAAATGTTCCTCGGTAAAATCCGCAATAATGAGGAACAAAATTTGGCTGATAAAAACTTTATAGATTTAAATGCAATTCTTGACTTAGTGGAGTTAGGTCGACAAATCAAATCAAACTACAAAATAGCAGACGAATTAAACGACAGCATCCGAAAAATTTTGAAAAATTTAATGTTGGATCATCTAGTAACTAACGGAATTTGTATGTCAGTTAAGATGGCAAAACAATTATCGGAAAGTATTATTAATACTTTTACCTCGGAGTAACAGGTAAATTAAAGGCCTTATATTTTGAATAGCTTTTAAAATGAAAATATAATTTTTTTTGCAGAGCATTTGGAATTTAAAGTGTCATGGATGCAAACCGAAGGGGCTATTATACAGTGAATTTTCTAATAAGCAACGCATATTGAAAAAAGGTGGAGTTCAGGGTTAAAGATCATATAACGTTTCTAACAGCGAAGAACCATTTGCTGACCCACAAACTTCTGGTAAGAAAGAGAATTTAGATAAGAAAGATATTCGCCAACCAGTTTTCGTGCTTGATGCATATAAAAACTTATTAATAGCAACCGTGATTTTATGGCTACGGATCATTTTTGTGTCTATGCCTGGTCCTAGTGGACCACCACCCAAACATAACCGTGATTTTCAATATAATATATCTTTCTTCTCATTATGGAAGTAGTCATTATAGAAAATTCAAATTTGTAAATAATAAGCGAACTCTTTTAAAACATTTGTTACGACTGGCATACGTCTCCACCTAGAGAATTGGAAGATTGCGGAGAACAGGCGCGCAGGTGATTTGGACTTTCTATATATAGCTGGGGGCTAAGCTTGTGTTTATGTTTCATTTGTGCTTTACCAAATTTAAGTGAAGCAACTCATCCGATTGCGATATAAGCATATTTGAATTTTTTGTATGCTCGTTTTGTGTTCTCCTCTTTCATTATCGGATGTAAAAATACAACATTTCATCCGCTCAATATACATATAAGCATATTTTAATTTTGTATATATGTACTTACCATATTCTGTATTTTTTCTCTCATGTACATTCATATACATACATCTCGTAAGAGACTTTGTTTGTACATGTGTGATATACCTCGTGATATTTTGTTTTCCGTATCTATATGGTTTCTGGAATAATCTATTTTTTGCTTGTGTATTGAACGGATTAACGCATGATATAAGTAACTGCTCTGGGTGGGAATAAATGAGTCGGTGTGTTCGACGAGTCCGGTGTGGCGTACGGATGGATATGTGCATGTGTTCGCGTCGTTTTGATTTTCTTCGTTGCGTCTGTTCAAAACCAACATTAATGTACTACAAGCCTGATTGTCACCAATATTATACATTTATTTTGCGCTTATACATGAAAGTATTGGTGATCGACAGATTATATAAATGAGGGAGAAAAACATACAAATTGTAGATAAAACAAAACAAACGAACTGTGGAGGGAGAATTGGGTATGTTAATAATGAAAAAAAACTAATTGGGATTGGTTAGATGAGAGTATTTTTATTAGATTTTCGCACTAACACTTTCAACTATAAGGTATTAAATGTAAGAGGGTATCTGTGTGCTTCATCACTGAATCAGGCTTGTAGTATTACATTAGTGTTGGTTTTGGTCTGTTTACTATACATAGATAGGATAAAATTTAATTTTAAATAAACAAAAAAAAAAATAATAATAATGTGTACACAGATGCAGCGAGCGGAGGCAGGGCGATGCGAGAGAGGAGAAAATAAACGGGGGAAGGTTTTTCTGCTCTTGTTTTTCTTTATGTAAAATATTTTTTTGGATATTTTTTAGTAGAGTAGTCTAGTTTATGGATTGAAAGAGATTCGTCGTGCTTTGGGACTGTTTATAGTCTGATTTTAAAATTTGAATTAATAGTCTGGTGTTAAATTTAAAAGTAGACAGTTTTTCTTTTTTGGATGACTTAAGTCAAGTCCAGTTTTAAGTGGTGTGCGTGCGGTGATATGGCCGTGTGCCTATTATTAAATTTTTTTATACAAATTATATAAGACAATTATAGTATTAAAGCTTTTTCTATTGTTGTAAATTAAATAAAGAAACAATATATAATAATTTTAGATGTAAATAAAAATTAGCAAATCGAAATAAGTTTCAAAAAAAATAAAATATACCACTGATTGATTGAAAAAAAAAAAAAAATAAATAAAGTGCGTTCTTTTATTTTTACCTTTTTTTTTTGGTGATGCAAATAAAGACTATTGTGGAGTGATAAACCCGTTTTTTTCTCATAGTGTTTCTTTGGTGGCACAATTTGCATGTAAATAAAATTCAATAAATAAGAATAATAATAAAACATATATAATAAATAATAATTAATAAACAGATACAACAAGCCAATTTTTATTGATATTTATAAATTTACTGGTATTTTTCCTTGAGCGAGGTGTGAATAAGCCTTGAGCTTCAGTCTTTGTTTTTGTGATTTTGCGGTGGCAACAAAACTAAAGTTAAAAACAGAAAAAAAAAAAAAAAAATATATATATATATATATATATATATATATATATATATATATGTATATATAAATATATATTTATATATATATATATATGTACATAGTGAATACCGTTCGGCTTGGTCTGAGTGTATACCGGAAAAAAAAGAGAACGGAAAATAAATTATCCGACGAAAATTTTTTTACTCACGGAGTTTTTTTATTTGCGTGTTTGTTGGTGTTAACGGTAAGCCTTTCAATCAACGGAGATATTGAGGCCATCGTCCCGCCCGTGGGGGCAGGGCAACCATTTTGTTGAGGGGGATCCTGCGTCGGCGCTGTTTGCTGTGTGATCGGACGGGTCATAAAATAAAATAAGGTACGCCAGACCGAGGAAAAACAAATTGTATTTTTTTTTTATCATTTTAACTGTAACAGTTTGTTTTCTCTCGTTTATTTTCTTTTCATATTATATATTTTATTTTTATGCGTTCATATTTTCGGTTCGTGGTGGTGTACCGGCTCGTGATCAACCCCACCCAGAGCAAAGTTTAAATTTTCCGCTATTTTTTTTTTCTCGTTTATTGTGTGCGTTTGATTCAATTTCCACTATTTTTGCCTTTTCTTTGCTTCTTCGTTTCTGCTTTTCATTTGGAGCGGTGGACCGAACAACGGTTTTTTTGGTTTAGCGCATTTTCTCTGGTGTTTCAAATTTTTTATATACGAGTATATCTAATTTTTTATTTTTCTCAAAAGTGAAAGTGAAATTTTTTTTTATTAACGTAAAATCAGTGTTTTTCAATTCAATTAAAATTTCATTGACTTTTTGTGGTGGTGTGCTACGTGGCACCATGTGCGCGTAGGCGACTTTGGTGATCGAGCGATGTAAGGTGCGAACTGCGAACATGTGGAGGTTTGGCTCTCATTTCCATCTCTATTCCGTGCGTGCCGTTCGTTCCTCCAGGACAGGCTGTGCTGGAGGGCGGCACGCCATATGAGTTTATCGCGTCGGGGTGACGGTTTCCGTTCCGGGGGGTCGTCGCTGGGATTGTCATGCGGGCGTTCTTCCATACCTTACATGCATCGGTAGCCGACGCGACTGGGAAACAGCATCACAGTAGGCAGGCCGATGAGGGGAGGCCCGTGTGGTAGTCGCGTCGATGATCGCCTGGAATTGAGACTGTCACTCCGGATCGATCACTTCCAATTTATTATTACTTTAGCCGCTGAGGCCGTGGCAAAATAATTTTAAATTTCCATTTCCCGTCTAATTTTTATTCTTCTTGCTTTTTGCAATAAAAGATTTGCAGAACTCGTTTCTAATAATTTGCAGTACTGCAAGTGAGACTGAAGAAATGTTACACACTATTCTTAAAAAATCCGAGCCGTTACACCCACTAATTTTAATCACAGGAACGTTTACAAACCCCAATGAAATATGCACCTATTTTGATGGTATAAAATTCAAATTCGCTTTACTGAGGCAAGCCGTCGGCTCGTGTTTTAAAATTTATCAAATATTTAATTGGGCATATCCCAATCCATGTATTTTAATTTGGAATTTTATTAAAAAATATTTTTCAGGCGTTGTATCATAAACAATTTTAGTCGTATAGTTATGCAAAATGATAACTAGAAGTATTTACACTTCGTAACTTGTAGTTATGACGATCATTTGTATCAAAGATATTTTTGATAAATACATGCACACATTACTATTATCATTTACAATATAATCAATTTTATGGAGCAATGAATACACATTGACTTACTGGCAGATATAGAAAATATATTAACACAGTATTCCGGGGAAGATAATGTAACTGATTTGAGAACATGTACAACCAATGACTTAATACAATGCAAAAACCAAAATAACAGTAATAGAAAAGCCACAAAAATTGATAATACTATACTCAAGTACAAGGACAAATTTTTAAAATCAAATTCTTTCATAATTATTACGAATTCAGACAAAGGCAACAAAACGGTCGTCCTACTTTGTAAAATTAACTTACTTAACTTTAATTACTTAATAAATGATGAGTCGACTTATGCGAACATGGAATATTATACTACAGATGAAATTAATAAAATGGTTTATAAATTAGTAGACCAACTTCATAAAGATAATGCAATTGACAAACAACAAAAAATCAATTTGAAAATCACCTTTAGGCCCCCCTATGTACTGGCTACCGAAAGTACACAAACCGGGATTTCCCTTTCGTCCCATACTGCGCACAGTGTACCAATTATCTAAATTTTTGATAAATTACTTCAAAACCCTTATTGTTAATAGCCCGTGTAATATAAAAAACTCTTATGTTTTGAAACATTTTTTGACGCGACCACACTTAGTACCAATGAAATGTTAGATTCCTTTAATGTGGTATCTTTGTTCACAAATATACCTGTAAATGTTGCTACATCCGCAATACTTGAAAAATTGTCAGAAATAGAAGACAACATCCCCTGCTCTAGAATCACAATTTTGAAATTATTTGACGCATGTTTAGAAGAAAATATCTTTCAGTTTAATAATAATGTTTATAAACAACTTTTCGGCGTAGCCATGGGTAATCTACTGTCCCCTAACCTAGCGGACACATGAGTAGTGTTAGAAAAATTAGTCAGAGAAAAGATACCTTCACTGACGAAGAAACCATCTATTATAAAAAAATATGTGGACGATATTTTATTGGTTCTCCACAAAGACACTATAGAGGAAACACTAAATACATTAAATTCATTCCATAAAAAGTCTAGTTCACCATTGAGTATGAAACAAATAACAGCATTGTTGCTGATGGGACACAATAATAAAATATTTACAAATTGGTATTGTGAGGAGATGTCTTGTAATAGAATGTTGATACAATGAAAGTTAATGTAGCACAAGCCTTCATAATAGGAGTATTACATTTGAATGACAGTTCATACAGGAAGAACAACGGTTATTTTCATTAATAAATTAATAACAAAATGTCTATATACATACAACAACAGAAACTTAAGAAATAGACCGCTAACAAATGTAGCTTGTATCAATTATTACCGATTTTCCATCGTCATAGTAAAGTAGTATTATACCATTACACTATGACGATGGTAAACCGACGTTCATAGTATAATATGTAGTATAATTATAATATTTTGTTATACTAGCTATCAAAAATATAATACATAGCAAATTGTGTCTTTAACATTGTAAATTTCGTTGACAGTATTTTATTTTTACAATTGGACAAATTAGCTTTCGATTTTTTTTTGTGGTAACTGCACAACTTGTTTAAATATTATAATGGAATTTACATTTATTTTTTTGAAATTAACATTGTGAAAATCGGCATTTATTTCTAAACAGCATGAAATTAAATAATATCAAGAAAATATTCTAAGCTTAATGGGACGGACAAAGAAATTAAGGAAATGTTGAGGATCGCAATCGACATAAATGCAAATTATAAATTTTCTAAAATGAAAATATTGGATAATCGTATTAAGTTTATCATTTCTAATTTCATTAGGTTAACGAGATGTTTGATTCCTACCGTGTAAGTTCCGGCATTATTTATAAAAACATTACTGAAGCATTCCCATATAAAGATGATAACCTAGTAAAATTAAATTTGACAGTTTGCGGCGAAAATATTGTCGCGACAGGTTGGAGCTACAAAAAAGTGGTAATAGTGGTGCGACCTGAAACATATATGACGAGAAAATGAGTGAAATATGGAGTTAAAGGAAAACGTTTTCAATTCCTCAAAAATATTCAGTGGGTACAATAAAAATGAAAATAGCGGAATCGGTGCCAAACGACAGGGATACAACAAATTCTCCAACAAATCAGTCCTGCGATTAGAGGGTAATCAGTCGAGTTACCTAAATAAAGAAAAGTTACAAGCTGCGTTTTTTTATTTGCTCCGGATAGCTGCTATCGAGAGCCGTCATATAAAATGTAGCTCCCGATAGCGCTCCGTATAAATAGGTAGCGCCATATATTTTTTATATAAAGATTTCGCTAAGCAATTGTAAATTAAATTTAGATCTAGAAAAATGACGGTTAACGATAGCAGCTATCGGGAGCGAATAAAAAAATACGGCTACTATTAGATATTCAATTTTTAGTTCAATCATTTGTAAAATATTTCAGCTTTCAATTCTTCCACACCATCGTCTTCAACTTTCACGGCGGGTGCATCCAGAAATTTAGAAACGCCGCCTGTAAAACGAGAAACATCCAAAGAGAAGGACGGTTTAATGGAAATGTTCGTAAAATTACAGGATCGTATGCTCGATAAAATGCAGAAAATTCAAAAAGATTTATGTTTTGAAAAAGTGGACGAGTTAAACTATTCACATGATATGCGACAACCAAGCATTTCACCTTCAAACCGTCCAAAATTACATAAAGTAATAAATAGAGAACCCCAAAATTCGCCAGTAATAACAAGTCCGAAGCGGAATTATGTAATACTACAACCTCCATCTTCTTATCGACCATCTTGAAATCAAAATATAGAAGCAATTATTGCATCTTACAATTCAGATTCTGTAAATCGTCAGAAGATGAAAATTAGATTAAAAACTTTTTTTTTTTGATGTATTTTTTATTTATTTATTTTTTTTAAGTTTATATTTTTATGAATTATTTTAAAGAAAACAATTACAGGGAATGTCAAGTATGTACAAAGAAAAAACTGAATTTCCGATAATATTTAAATTATTTTATTATTGATAACAATTTGTTTTACTTTCTTTTACGTAATTAAAATAAAGTAAAGTAATCATGAAAATTTTGGAACTTGAGATTTTTAGAGATTTATCTGTTTTGAGGTCCCCTGAGTCAGAAAAAGTGGGTTTCGAAATGGTATCTGTCTGTCAGTCTGTGTCCTCTCTACAGCCCAGATGGTTTAACCAATCGAACTGAAACTTCAGATTTAAGCTTTTTTGATAAATTGGGAGGTCCCAGTGAATTTTACTCCAAATCGGCTAAACGGAAGTGGCCACTCCCTTGGTTTAGAAAATTTATTTTGCAAATATCTTAAAAAGTATGAAAACTACTTAATACAAAATGTTTCCAAAAAATAAAAAAATTAACCATTAAAAATTAAACAAAAAAAATTAGAAAATTATAAAAAATAAATAAAATTTCTCAAAATTCGCTGTTAAAAGAAAGTGTTCTCCACACCTCCATTGTTCTTACTGGCAACTGGTCAGTAATTAATTGTAGCGCATGCCTAACTATTTCACCCTGTTGCCTGCCTGATTTCATCAAATTGACGCCTTCGAGGATATATCAATCTAAACATGTCCCTCATTTCCGGTTGTTCGAGTACTGTTGTACTGGAAGCATCTTTATCTATAATCCGAAAATATGTTTGTTGTATGATATTGGGGAGAATGCAACACACTACCAATATCTGTAAAATAATTTAAAATGATTGATAATAGTTTATGTTTGTACTAAAAATATTTGTAACTGTTTAACCATACCACTGGTATACACATAAGTATAATCCACATCATTCATTATTTTAACAAAAATGTTTCGTTCGATGACTATGTGAGCTGAATTCATGATTCTTTCTTATTTCCATCTATTTTGTAATATTAGCACTAATTAAGAAAATTTTTACGTAAGATTTTGTATTTTCTAATAGAAAATATAAAGAAAGAAGTAGAATGTTTTTTCATCACTTCTAAAAAATGATAATTTGTAAAAAATGTTGTTGCAAAACCCGTTGCAACGGAAATAAAGGGCAAAAGGTCATGAGGAAATTAGGAATATAAAAAAAAAAATTAAAATAAAAAACATATTTCATACTAACATTTCACGTACTTCACCTAAATTTCCATAAAAAAATAAAAATACTTAAAATTCTAATAATCATATAATTCCCCAAATATCACAGTAAAATTCAAAATACAAAAATAAATTTAATCAAAATTAAAATGTATGAACCGGACAACATCGAAGAAAGTGTTCAAAATGCATTCTCGTCGTGAAGCGACCAGTTTCCGGAACTTAAATTCACCCAAATAGTCAATGAAGTCTGACTTTGGGTTATATTCGCCCAATGATGCCTTTACGTGCCTCCACGTACTCTCGATGGTGTTTGTATGAGCAACATTATCTTCGTTTACGAAGGATACAGAATGGTTAACTGTTAGATGCTTGTATCCCCCGTTTTCCAGATTGTTGCACGCCGCCCAACAATCTGAGATAATGATGTTCTCCGGTAGAATATTTTGCTTGATCAAGTCCGTGAGAGTGACGCGATCTCGGTTGTCCACCTTCACCAAAAATTACTTTCCTGTATAGCGTTCGATACCACCGAACACCCATTGGCCTTCCACGTGATGTCCACGGTGGTATTTCCGCTTCCATAATTTGCTCTCGTTTACTTCAATGATGCAGTCGGGGCCGCCACTGGGCCGTTTATGAAGAAGCATATACTCCACCATGACTTCTCGAACGTATTTCTCCAATTGGCCACTGATTTTTTAGCTGTTACTTTATTCAAAATATCACAAGTGAATAATAATATACAATAGCCGACACTTTTCCGATAGTAGCATCGCACACCATCAATCCGTTTGCCACAATCCCACCAATTTTCAATTAAAGATTTTTTAATTACCCGCATTACTTGACTACATTTCCCGCAGCTCAATGTCCTATTTATAACTCCAGCGTCTTCGAGAAATCTCAGCACAACATGTGGTCGTCTTCTCCTATTTTCGCCAGAAATCCTGCACTCGGAATTCCCATCTTCGCAGCAAATGTTGGGGAATGCAAGCTGCCTTACAACAATTCTTGGTATTTTTAAACCACCGCTTCTATTTTCTCCATATATAAAAATATTTAAACCTTATTAACATAATTTATTAACTTATCTGTTGCTACCTTACCTGAAGACATTTCTCTCTTAACTTGAAATTATCTGTTCCAATGGGAAATGTTTCCAGAATTTCATTTATCGTCGAAAGAGCAAAGTTTAGTCAAAATTAGTACCAAATATAAATAAATTCGAGTCATCTTGTAAACATTTTTTGTAACTATTGGAATACAATGCAACATTTTTTATTTTATTTTATTTTTAGGGAAAAATATGAAATCTCCATTTTTCAGATATTTATTTTGCTTTTTTTATTTTTGTTTACTTTTGTTTTATTTTTTAAATGAGCATGTTCCAAAATAAGCGCTTACACTGAATATATCTCACAAATCAGCATTTTCCAAAATAAGCGCTTATCGTTATACTATGCGAACTGAATTTATTTAGGCATTGAACGATTCTTCCTGTGTAGTCAAATCTCCAGAGTAACCCTTAATGAGCCAACTCATTACCGGACAAGCCGGATCTCCCAGAATGACATAATCAACTTCTACATTGTTATTATGTTTGGCCTCTGAAATATAAAATATTGTGACGGTGACACCTAGTGTGTAATAGAATAAGTTAAATTAATAGCTCAATGTCTAACTGTACTAAAATGGAATTTTCCATGATAAAAATTGTTCTAAATGTTTCTACGCTATTCTAACTAAAAAAGTCATCAGCTTTCTAGAAGTTTGGTTTGTGTATATAAAAAGGCGAACGAGATCGAATTGGATTAGTAGTATTTGGGAAGCGATAGTGTGAAGATTAAAAAGGAATTAAAAAGTGATTTAAAAAGTGTTTTAAGTGTTTAGTGTGGAAATAAAAATTATTTTGTGAATTTTTATTAATAAACTGTGTTGTAATAATTTTTGTGCTAAATAAATAGATTCGTTGGTGATAAATTAAATTGATTTTGTATTATTCACAATTCAGTGATATGAACCTTGATTGACAAGGCAAAAACGTAACAATAATTATTATTTTGCTCTTAAATGTTGATGTTTTTTATCGGATATTTTTCACTTACTTTTGGTAAAACATTTCCAACACTCTCAAATAATCCCGAGTTTTTAAAAATGTAGCCATCATGCGCCGAACCAGGAAACCCGCAAGACACGTCTCTGATTCTCTAATAAAATATGTAGTTTTAATATCTTTAATATTTCAATACCTACCAAATTAGAAGATGTTCTTACATGTAATTAACATCTGCCACTATATATTTGGACATTGTATGATGTCCACCGCTTCCGATCTACAAAATTACCTCTCACTTTAGGTCCGAGTACCGGTACACGAGTTCCGTCGATCGCTAACAAAATTTAATTTTTTCCTAATACTTTCAAATATATATTTACCCTCATATTGTTGCCAATAATCCGCATTTCAGCGCAGGACGCCAATTTATAAAGAGATACTGCAACGACTTTTTCAACAGAAATTGGGATTCCAATTCAACATGCATCATTTCACAAATTTCGTGCAAAGTTGACTTATAAACACGGAAATTGTTGATTCAGTTGTTGTTATTAAACTTCTTTAGCGTAATGTTGTCCCACCACGCCGAATTTCTAGGCTTTAACCAACAACTTCTCTGAACTTTTTACCTCGATATTAATATGCATCTCAAAATAACAAAATTTTCGCAAATTTTTCGAAATGTGCATGAGCAGTCAGCTTCACTGCTCATGCACATTGCACATTTCTAAAAATTTGCGGAAACGTTGTCTTCTACGACGTCTTAACAAATATATTTTGGCCATTCCCATTATTAATTTTGTTTAGACCATTCATTTTTATTAACACAAAAACTCTTGGTTATTTTTTCTTTTGTAGTTTGGTCATAGCTACCAGATGAACTGAAGGAAAGTTATTATTTTTATTCAGGGTTGTTACAGTTTGTATAACTCTTGGGGTTAAAGTATGGGGGGTTTGATATTTCTACTTTTTTCTGTAGATATGTTACAAATGATTGGCCTCTTGATTTGGTTATGATTAACCAATCAAAGATTTTGTGAATGCCATTAATTACTAATATATTTGTGTCTATAAAAAACGAAAAAAATCATTTGATAGTAGATATTTCGTAATGGAAATAAGGCTTTAGAAACAGCAAAATATATAATTAATAGCTACTTAATAAATAATAAAGATTTTTGGAAAAAATATATTGTTTTGACTGATTCAGCACCAGGCCCGGATTGATGGGAAATTTGTCATATGTGTTTTATTCTACTAAAAATTCTAATTGGTATAAAAAGTGAGAAATTGCGATTCCGGTTCTATTAGTGGTAATTGAAAACTCGTGACATATGTACGTTAAAAAAACCTAACTTTTTTTTTATATGAGAAGTCTGTTTTTATATGCATTTTACCAAAATATTTTAAAACATAATTAACAGAAAGTAATTTATAGCAACAAATTATTTTTATTTATAATATTTTAGTGTAACATATTATTTTGATTTTCAATCTTATTTTGTTTGCGACCGCGCGAACCAAAAAAGCTATCAAAGAGTAGCAAAATTATTTAATATTATATTTGGTAGAAGATCTGCCTCAAACGCATCACTTACGTCTCATAAATAGTAAATTACGTCTAATTTTCACTAGGCGAAACCTAAAGCACAATAAATTTAATTAATGTTGTGCTTTATTTGGCATTTCCACCAACAATCCTGTGTAAATTTTTTTTTCTTTTAAAAATAAAACGCGCTGTACACTTTTTATTCCACCTCCTCCATTAGCATTTATTTTTCAGATCAATCTCTTATTCGTTGTTTTGTTCTTATGTCTACAACTCTACACAAATTTAATACATACTTTGTACCGCTGTACATACAATGTGTTTCGCCGGCAAGTGACCGGCCGGAAAATTCTGAATATTAATGTAAAATTATCGCAAAAATCCTTTAAAGTGGGGTCTAAATGTAAAACTTTGCGAGTTATTACGTTTTCAATTTTTTGAGTAATGTTGGTGACCCCTTTTCACATTTTTCATCATATCTCCCAAGGTATGAGCTCGATTTTAATTGTGTTTGCGATTTTTGAAAGCTTATGAGTCACTTTATTAGATAATTTGCACACTTAGAAAATGTTCCATTAACACAGTTATTTTATTTATTATGCATAATACCTACAAATTCACAAAACATTGTTACTACCTAACTCTTAAAAATACCGCGCAAAAATCACCTAAAGAAAGTAGGGAAATTAAATAAAAATTATCTGATGTTCAAAGAGTTATAAAATAATACTGTTTTATTAATAATTCATAAAACCAACTAATAATTAATAAATACAAATTATTAAACATTTTTTATTAAATGACATGTTCGGAATGCCTTCCACCCTCTTGTATACAAACAAAGGCTCTCCTGATCACACTTGTTGTTGTCCGAAGCAATTGTTCAAAGTTGCCTCTTATTTCTGCTGGAGCAGCGAAAATTCTTGCTGTCAATTGCTCGCGGGTTTCAATAGGCACGGCGTACACTTTTTGTTTCATAAATCCATTTATATTATATTGTGTGTGACAGAAATCATAAAAATACATAAAATTTTGAAAATATAAAGTTTTTCTTTTTGCTTGCAATTTGTGATCAATATGGCCGGCCATTAATTTCGAAGGTGTGTCTGAATTTTCGATATGTAATCTTGTTATCTTTATACTATATATTCATTTTGAGAGTAAATTGAATACAGATATTTACAAGTTACAATTTTCTATTAGAAATATTTACTTGTATACAAAATGTAAACACTTTGTATACGATACGTAGTTACATCCCAAGTAGCACGAGTGAGTTGGTATAACGTTGTACTGTGGTTGGCTAAATGACTACTGGTCGGCTAGCCAACGTTGTGACAATGGTATGACAACTGAGATACAACGTTATTGGGGAATAAATTTTGTGTTGTAAGAACGTCGTAATAACTATTATCCGACTTGTCAATTGACCATAGAATATAAGTCAGGAAATAGATATATTGACCACTATTTTGTTTGTATTTTAGCAGACAGGACAACTATTTTTTATAAAATATATAAATAATCATGTTGTCTTCTTTTATCTTATAAATATAATAATTATTTGTCTATTTCCTTTATCATCTATTTCATTATTTCGACTTTATGAAAATTTACTTCATAATAATTGTAAATGTAATATTCACATTCCCTGTAATAATGATAACCCAAAAATCTGGCAAGATACGACATATTTTTATAAACAAAGCAAGTTTTATCGTAAATGTGCACCTATCAGTGAACTAAAAACTCATGCGCCTTATAAATTCGTCTTTTTTAAAAATATATTTCTTTTATTTCAAAAATATTTTTATTTTAGGTTGACTAAAATTTTCTAAAATCAATTTAAACCATATTGAAATAATCCCCACCTTTAAAATAATGATATTACAATAATATTTAGTCATGAGAAGTATGAAAATCAGAATTTTATTTTCAAAAAATACAAATTTTTATATGCATGTATAATTAAAAATGGCGAACTTCATATTATGTATTAAAATTTCTTTAAACCACTAAAAAGTTAGATTAATAACCAATTTATAACAAATTCGACTCAAAAATTACAAATTTGTTAATTTATTTCCAAAAAAGTTACTGTCACGACGGTCTAGTCATTCTCCCGACGATTTATTTAATTTTATTACCAAATTTTCAAGAATTCAACTGTAAAGATATTTGCACACCAAATAAGTTATATTGAATTGCGTTGTGCATTCACCAAAAATTCCTTAACGACAAAAAAGAAAAACTTGAGAGTTAATTTAAAATTCCCTGAAAAGGACAAAGGAGACTGTATGGATACAAATGTATTTGATTTTAATGATACATTCGCGAATTATAAAAAACATGATTAAAACTTAAAAAACGTAAAACATTTGTGTTATTTATGTTGATAATTATTCATTAATTAAATCCTTAGTATAACACAAAAATTATGATTGACCTATTTTGGAAGATAAAAGAAGTTGAAGTCAGAAAAACTTTTTTATATTAAATTATTTATATAAAAATTGACATTGGACACAATAAGGTTGTTTGCCGAAGATGTAATAATGTCGGTCACAAAATATCTTTTTTGTCAATTATTTCACTAAATTGTATGCATAAGTAAAAAATGTTATCTTGTGGTCGTGCAGGTAACAACAAAATATTTAGGTTGGATATTGGTTTTTACACGACAAAAAAGTTGCTAGGTAGTCATTAAATACCACATAATACGACAACATAACTAAATAATCGGTACACGGTTATAAAATACATATTAGTCGGTCAATAGTTGAAAATAGTCAAAAAAAGTTGTCAAGTAGATATAAAATAACGCTCTGGCGGCTGCTAACATATAACGTCGCATTGTGGTCGTGCCGACGAAAAAATAAAAATTGTTAGTTCGATGTCAAACAAGTGAATTTATAGAAATTTGTGACGTTGTACCGACGTCGGAAACGGGTTATAAAACTATAAAGTTATTTGGTGCTACTTGGGATTTTCCTATAAAATTAGTATACATGGTATACAATTGTTTATATTATGTAAATGATACGTAATAATAAGCATTCAATTAATGATATTTGTCGCATTTGTTATAAAAAATCAGTAGCAGCGAAAAAAAAAATTAAATGTCGTTCAAAATTGTATTGTGCAATGATGGTGGTATTGTTGCTGTACCAGAGGGATCGGAAGTAAACAATATTTTATACTGTGTGTACAGTTTTGTATTTTTAATTTTATTTAAATAATTTAGCTGGTCGAGCATTAGAAAAACTCCTTTGTAATCCTTACAGTACCGACCAAACGGCGAAGTGGTTAGAGCTGCGGCGGTTGGATCGGGAGGTACCGGGTTCGAATCCCTATAGGGGCGGGATTCAAAAGGGATTTTTCATCATCTGATTACGAAAGGTGACGAATATGAACACATCTATGACCCCTGTCGAAAGTGCGGAATCCATGGGCCGATCCACCTTTCATGTCAGCACTATAGGTTGGCATGAAGGAATGCAATGTGCAGGTGGTTTAAACGAAAACGGGTCTCTAGCCGTACGTCCTCGATTTAGCTACTTACTACGTAAGGTAGGACGTAAAAAAAGCGAACTGAGAAAGAGTTGGGAGTGCCTTGAGCTCCAGAAAAAGATTGCAGAGATAGAAACAAACAAATAAACAATCCTTACAGTAAGTCACAACGTACGTGGAAAACCGAAGCGTGTAGTGTGAAAAAATCTGGTATAATTACTTTTAGAGGAGCAATGAAATACGAAGAAAAAATTGAAAAAATGGTAACAGACGAAGAAGAAATTTTGTACAGATTACTACCTGAACCCATCAAGCGCGCTCGATTTAGAACCTGCAAATATAATCTGACACCGATTCCAGCAACCCAAACAAACTATCTCTATGACGAAATGTTCCAAAACTCTTCACCGTCACCATCAAAACAGCAAACAGTTGAATCAGCACTCACTAATTTTACACTAACCTCGCCAGTTTTGATGGAGACTGAAGAGACTGAAAATGGACCTTTTATTAACCAAATAATTACAGCTGTACAGGATGACGAAACAACAGCAGAAATTCAGGCACTGACTGTTAAAGGTAAATTATTATGTTACAGCTTTTCGTAAATTTTCGATCCGTGTTTTTTTTTGCAGTGGTTAATATGCAAGAATATTGTTTGGTAAAGTTTTTGAAAGTACACACCAAATGCGACGAGATTATCAAAATTCTAAAGCAGTTAAATATTGAAGCAAGCAATAATCCAAATTCTATTACAGGAACAAACTTGAATTTTAAAATTAATTTGCCAATGACGATAGTAAAGGACGTAGAAGAGAAGAAAAGTTGCTAGATGGGGATTTTAGATATAATATGGTAAGAAAATCGAAAATTTTGTATTTTTTAGGAATTAAGAAATTAACTTACAGTAGAAATTGTGATTGGCCGAAAATCGCGTTTAAGTTAATGTATTAACTTCTCTCGTAAAAACTTTTAAATTGTTTGTCATAGACTGGAATTCATAAATCACAATTGCCAGTAACTGAACCAAAAATGCCTTTTTTGAAATACACGAAACTCATTGAGCTGTTTTAAGTCATGAAGCTCGGTGACAAAAATTTTAATAAAACATTAAATGAAAAATTTTTGAAAAGTGGATTGAGAAATACAAAACTTAGGTTATATAGACCGCCATATAGACCGCCAAAACAAAAAAATAGAAACACAAAAATGATGCACCAGTTCAGAATCAACGTAAAGAAAAAATGCCAAACGAATCACTTCACAATAACGAAAAAGAAAATTCAATTGACAACATTTCAGAGAACGAAACTGTTGATAATGGGTCTAAAGAGAAGTGATTACGAAAAGAAGATTCGTTCCATAGTTTATTTCTTTAAAATTAAATAAAAATTAATGTTCGTTAGTATTCGTAAAAACTTCTTATTCCAAAAATCCAGAATATGCAATACAGGCAGAAACTTTATTTCATTAAGGTGTTCAATTGAAATCAATTTGCATTTTATATTTTTTATGTGGTATAATTTTGGAGGATTTCTTAGTGTTGTTAACACTTATTGCCGTCGGCACTTGACGAAACACATTTAATAACATTTTAAATAAAACACTTGTTTAATATTTCGCAAATTTGAGATATAATTTATTCTCAATCGATTTCGAAATATTAAACAAGTGTTTTATTTAAAATGTTATTAAATGTGTTTCGTCAAGTGCCGACGGCAATAAGTGTTAACAATATTAAATTGGCCGATTTAGCCACCCTCGCCGTTTCATATCGACGGTTACTTATTAAAATAAGTTATAGTAATAATCATATTTGGTTTAATAGTCAGTGTAAAAAGTTTAAAATTGTGCCTGATTACACATACATAAAATCTAAGACCACATCAACTGAAGGAAGAAGAGCAATTCATCTAGCGCGCTATAGTTGGAGAGATAATGTCCTCCGTAAATGGTATTCTACAAGAGACAATTCATCTTTACATCTGAAAGTTGTCCATACTGAGTTGCTAGCTCGCTTACACGCGGCTGAATTTGACAGTTATGATAGGAAGTTGCGTGAAAAAACAGCTAAACTGTCGCATGTCCAATACGTGAGACAGAAGACAAAAATTGCTAAATTGCGCAACCGAAATTTTCCTGAGGTGCAACCACCAAACAGCAATAACGCAGGTTCTACAGATTACTTTCATTTTCATCCACGTTTCAAAAACTTATCTGGTGTTGCGTTCAATAACTCAGAAATCTAGCTTTTGAGCAAAGGAATCAACTATTCTCCACTAGTAAATAACAACTTGCATTCGTTCGAGAATCTTGCAGTAGACGCAGAGTCAGCTTTATACAAAGAATCGATCCAGCTAAAATCAACATGTGCACTGCAGATTAAAAAAGGTATGAGTGAGTGTTTTTCTTTTTCTTCTTCTAATAATAATTATACAAAAAAAACAATAAGTTCAATAAAGAAAAAGTTGTGTGATTTTGACTTGATAGCTTGTAAGGCTGATAAAGCCAATACAATTACGATCCTCAATAACGCAGACTATATAAGTAAAATCTATGATTTTATTTTAGTCAGCAAGGCAATAGAGCATAGAAAAGATCCAACTTCTTCTTTTAAACTATCGGTCAGTAAATGTATTAATAAGTGTAAAACAGTTTTTGGTAACGTTGGTTGGAAATTTTCGGTTATGAACCCATCGGCTCCTATTCTATATGGATTACCAAAAATTTATAAAGAAGGCATACCGATTAGGCCTTTAGTTTCTTACCGTAATGCTCCTGCCTACAAGCTATGCAGGGGTTTCATTAACTTTTTCAACATTTATTCTAACTTCAATTCTGATTTTTCTGTTAAGAACTCTGTACAACTAATTGACAAAATTAAAAATATAAGCATTCCAAAACATTCTAAATTAATTTCCTTTGATGTTGTTAGCCTTTTTACTTCTATTCCGATTAGTATTCTGACAGAAGTTGTCAATAGTTACCTAGACCGCGATGTTTTAGATTTGTCTCTCCGTAACGAACTGAAATTTATTTTTGATACTTGCATTAAACAAAATTATTTTAGTTATAACAATAGATTTTATAAGTTCTCAGACGGTTTACCTATGGGATCTCCTTTATCACCCTTGTTAGCGGAGATCTTCATGAATTTTTTCGAACAAAAAATTCCTTCTTCTAGCAACCCATACTGATTCATTTGATTTGATTGATTTGAATGTACGATCAAGCATTAAGCAAGTCTCCCATATTATAAATGCGAATACCACACCACTATACCCATGTTACAACACGACACCATAACTCTCCCTCACCAAGGAAATATGTACCATCATATTCAGCTTTTCATGAAGTCAAACATAACAATATTCACCAGTAAAGAAAGGCGCCACATCGATAACCACATAAGTCTAATAGTGTGATATCCGCTCCTGGCCAGGCAGCCATCGTACACCTTTTTACATATAACAAAACCGAAGGATTGGATAGGATTATTAGTAGGGACAGACTCGACCCGGTTACAGACACCAAAGCGATCGATAGTTAGTAAATTATTAGTATTATATATAATAAATAGGTTAGCACAAGACAGCACAATCTAACTACATTATTAGATGATCATTTCTCTGGAATCCAGGGCCGGATACTCAGGACTCCCTAAAACTAAATCAGGACTTAAAAAGTTATTAATGTTGTAATGTCCCTCTATACGCCTTTCATTAATTTACCTGATAAAATATTTAAGAAAATTTTAAATTACTAAGCAAAGATTACAAAAACAGCGCTTATTTTATTTTTCATGGTCCTTCTATATCTAATTATTTAATTAGTACATACTGCCACCAGAATAAAAATAAACGTTAAAAGCCATTTTAAACATAAAATTTTACTTAAAACTAAACATAAATTCTCTACCGATCAAGAAAAAGAGAACAAATAATTAAAAATTCAATTATTTTATAAAATTTTTAATAAATAATTTAAAAATTATAATGTTAATTATTGATGATTTTAGGCTGTTGTGGTGTACCACAACAGCCTAAAATCATCATTAATTCAGTTAGTACTACATATAAGTATATCAAGAATCAACAAATAAAATCAATTTATAATTTCCCAGGCAACTCTGAAAACTAATTTTAATTAAAAAATCACCATTATCAAAGTAAAATCCAATTCTGAAATTCAGGATTAATTTAATCCCCATATGAAAGATTGATTCTGGAACCATGTTATATTCTGAAAATTGAATTATTTATTAGCAAATTAAGGAAGAGAAACCTATAAATATTTTTAAACTAAATTAATTAATATACTATATATTAATGAGCAAAACATAATATATTACATACAAGTATTACAAAAATTAACATTTTATAAAAATGCCTATGTAAACTCTCCTACTTCTAAGCTAAAATTCTAAAAGAATGTTAAAAAATTTTAAAATATTAAGTTATAATTTAAATTCACAGCACTTGTTCCATTAGTTACCATTCTCCTGTAAATAGTTAATTAATTGTTTACCTACTGCAACTAGATTTAAAAATAAAAAATTGAAAATATATATTTAACCATACTATTAAATTTAAACTAATCGGCAATTTTCTACAGATCTAGAAAAAAGAAAATTAATAACGTTGAAATTAATTATTTATTTATAAAAGTATATAATATAATTTAAACATTGATAATACGCAAAAAGTCTAGAAAATCAATAATTTAGTTAAGTACTACATGTACCTATATATGATATTTACTAATAAAACTCAAATAGTGTTTCCCTGGTATCACTGAAAACTAAATTGCTTTACTACTTAATTAATAGAAATTTATTTATATAAATTAGTTAGTGATAAATAAAATAAAATAGATATCACAAGAACAATACATTTTCTACGCTACCTAACTGCTGGATGCTTGGAGTTTCTGGATGTTGAGCGAGAATTCACCAATATTTCTGTAGCTTGGAGACGATCTAACAATTATATATAATTAAATATAATATCGACTACACCATCAGACAAAAATACCCGAACAAACTATGACACTTTGATATAATTAAATTAAATTAAACTGACAAAAGTGTTGAAACATTTTCATAAATACCTCAAATATTTTTGCAATGCAATGTGGTTTACAATATCATATAAAAGGGAATTTCCCTTATCCTAGATAACGTACGATGCTGTTCATTTAATTAGTATAATGTATCAATCTATATACATAAATATTTAATCGAAACAGCAACATTAATATAAATTACAATTTAATACCAATAAAGTGATTGATTTTTGCAGAAGATATTTTTGATATTTTAGAACAAAAATTTTTTAACTATGTATTTTAAAAATTTAATTTAGGGATTGAAAATGAGCCTCTCCAAAGAAATAAATGAAAGCGTAAAAAATTAATAATAAAAGCATTGCAACGACAAGAAACTTATCAAAATAAATCCCTACAATATGTAATATCGAACGGTAGCGCCAGTTTCATAAAAAGAAATTTATTGAAACCGGATCAACAAAGATAAGCATCGTTGTGGACGGCCAGGACTTTTAACTAAGCCGACTGAGCGGAAATTTGCACGAGTAGCAAAATCAGCTACCCCAAAATCAGCTCCAGTGAATAATCCCAGACGTCGTTGAAATATTTATGTCTGATAGTGTACATATTCAAATGATTTCCTTCACCTTAGTCATTTTCGCAACTCAAAAATAAAACTTATAAAAAATTAGACTACCTAAATAAAAATCCAATTAGCATCATTCACCTATTGAAGAGATCTCCGCCACCCAAATCCTGCACCTAATTAACAATTCAGAAATTTAATCTCTTAATTAATAAATAAATATAAATATATCCAAAATTTTAACTCAGTTCACGGACTTCATTCCCTGCCAAATCAAGCATGCAAAGTAAATAAAACAATAAATAAATGCAATGAAAATGAACCCTTACTTTCTTAAAAATGTATCGATGTGTCATATACGTAATTATGACGATTGTGGTACATCCCACCATCTAAATTTCAATAAATCCATTAAGACAACCATTAAACTCAAAAACATTTAGCCTTCCAAAATGATTTAACATAATACCACTTTGTTCACATAAATGAACTCATCATTTTCTGTTAAAAACATAAAATTTTACTTAAAATTAATCATCAATTTCCTACCGATCCAGAAAAGAAGATATGTATATAATTATGAATTCAATTATTTTATAAAATTGATATAAAATGATTTAAATGATAATATTACAGCACCACAATACCTAGATTTATTAATAATTCAATAATTCAATTAGGTACTATAAGTATATTAAGAATCAACAAATAAAATTAACATACAAATTCCCAGACAACTCTGAAAACTAAATTTAATTAATAAACATCATAATAACAAATTTTATTACTTAAATGAATAATTATTATAACAGGATCTTCAATATTCCCGAGCACACATCGTACACCCATTTATCCATCCCCAGCCGAAGGATAAGAGTAAATTGTTAATAATTATATAGTAAAAATAGTTAGCACAGAACAACACAATTTCTAAACTACAGCTTATTCACTACTTGTTAATCCTAGAGGGTTGATTCAAACTAAAATTTAAATTTCAAATTCGGGATTAATTTTGATCCCTATAATAATGATTAATTCTAGAACTATGTTTATTCTGAAAATTGGATTATTTATTAGTAAATTAAAAAAGAAATCCCTTTAAGTATTTTAAAACTAAATTAATTAAAATATATTAATGGATAAAACAGAATATATTACGCATTACAAAAAAAATTAACATTTTATGAAAACAAATATGGAGACTTCCCAATTCAAGGCTAAAAATTCTAGAGGAATTGATTTGTCACAGCAACTTTATGACACAGGTAATTGCTTTTCATTGAGGACATCGAAGCACCATTACAACAAAGAAAGCACAACTACCTCCGACACTACATAAATGTGACAGCTCCATGTCCAGCCCTGGCCGGGTAACACCATGTTCCTTTCACACACAGCAAAATCTAAGAATAGGATAGGATAATTAGTAGTGATAGAAACAGCCCCGTTTTAAACATCCAGGTATAGCCGACAGTTAGTATGATTATTCAGTAATATTTATAAAAATTGATAAAAATTATCAGCACAAGACAACACAAAAATTCTCTGAAATAAATTATAAATTAATTCCCATATAACAAATAAATAAATTTTTAAAAATATTAATAATATTACTATAGTAATATAATAAAACTAATAATTCCAAACAGAATACAGCACAACGGTAAACCAATGGTTCTCATCGTGTTTATCCTACATCTTAAAAATAAAAGTTAAAAATATATATTTAACCATAAAATTAAACTTAAACTAATCAGCAATTTCCTACAGATCTAGAAAAAAGTAAATTAATAATAAGGTTGAAGTTAATTATTTATAAAATTATATAATATCATTTAAAAATTGATTATGTTACGCCGCAAAAAGTCTAGAATACCAATAATTTAGTTAATCTCTACAGGACACTTACGAATAAAGCTCAAATAGAATTTCCCAGGTATCTCCAGAACCTAAATTAAATTATCACCGTTATACCATATCCCTACTACTTAATTAATCGAATTTAACTTAAATAAATTAGTTAGTGATATATAAAATAAAATAGTTATAACCAGACAATAGAATTTCTACGCTACATAACAGCTGGAAACTTAGAGTTTCTGGATGCTGAGCGAGAATTCACCAGTATTTCTGTAGCACGGAGACGATCTAACAATTATATTTAATTAAGTATAATTTATAACAAGCTTAACAGGTCTTGTTGACATAATTAAGATAAACAAAAAATCAATACATACGAAATTTATTACTTATCTACTCCACAAAACTTCAACTCCGTTTATAGACATATTACCCTGCAAAATCAAGCATGCAAAGTAAGTAAAATAATAAAACAGTGAAAGGAACCTTAAACATTATTTTCTTACAAGTTTTATCTGTGTACCATATCAGTAAAGTTGACGTTTGTATGTGAAAACTGCAACCTAAACTCAAATAAATCCATTAATTTAATTAATCAATTAAGTTCAAAACATTTAGCATCACAATTTGCCTTTATCTAGTTCCACGTTGTTCACATTTGTTTAATCCAAATTTGGCATGCATAATTAAATACGTCATTATGTGTTGCAAATCAAATCACAACTCAACTTAAAATTAATATTTCAAAATTAGTATTTAATTATCTAACTTAGTTAATTTATAAACTTATAATATTAATAAAAATCAATTAAATATAATTTAATGTAGTTTATAATACCCTGTAAAAAATAAATCATACCTAAATATACTCTTAAATACGAGGGAGAATCAAAATGTCTTGCAATATCATATAAAAAAAAAGAGTGAGTGAGACAACTATATATTTTTTTTAAAAAAATTTTGTCGCGGTGAAACTTATAGAAACAAAATTCGATGGAAATTTTACAGTTCGTTTGTTGTCTTCAATTTAGTAGCCCGTGTTTTGAAAAAAATTCAAAATGAATGAAATTGAATATCGTGCCGTTATTAAATTTTTCTGTAAAGATGGACGCAATGCAATTTATATATTCAATTACATATCAAAAGTTTACGGCGAATTTGCACCATCATATTCCACAGTAACAAAGTGGGTAAAATTGTTCAAAAATGGTCGGGAGTCATTAGAAGACGACAACCGCCCCTGGTCGTCCCGCAGATGCTATTAGACATGAAAACATACTTTTGGCAGAATCAATTGTATTAGAGGACCGCCGTATTTCTGTTTCGCGGTTAGCGTGGAGACTTTCCCTTTCATATGGTACCACTTATACCATATTACATGACCACCTTCATATGTCAAAAGTAAGTGCGCGATGGGTTCCCCGTTTGTTGACTGCACAACAAAGGAAAATTCGTGTTCAAACTTCAAAGGCGATTTTAGAAATGTATGAAGAAGATCCAGAAAACTTCTTGGATAACATAATAACAGGCGATGAAACATGGATTCATCATTGGGATCCGGAATCCAAACAAGAATCGATGAAATGGATTAAACGTGGTGAACCACCACCAAAGAAATTCAAAACTCAACCGTCTGCTGGTAAGGTTTTGGCAACAATTTTTTGGGATGCTGAAAGGATATTGATTATTGATTATATGCCAACGAAAACCACAATCACAGGCATCTATTACGCAAAGGTTTTGCGAAAATTGAAAAAAACGATCCGGGAAAAACGGCCAAAGAAAGTTAGAAAAAAAACCTTACTTCTTCACGACAATGCACCAGTGCACAAGGCTAAAGTTGCTCAAGCTGCATTAAAGGACTGCGGCTTCGTAGAAATTCCGCATCCACCATACAGTCCAGACTTACCGTCCAGAAAACTAAGGGGCCGGAAATTTTCCAGTGATTCTGAAGTACAGTCTGTTGTAAATGAATATTTTATGGAGCAAAAGAAAATTTTTTTTTTAGAGGGCTTAGACAAGTTAATTGATCGATGTAACAAATGTATAAACCTTAAAGGAGATTACGTCGAAAAATAAAAATATTGCTGTCTCACTCACTTTTTTTTTCATATGATATTGCAAGACATTTTGATTCGCCCTCGTAAATCTATCCATAAAAATTTATCTCATTTCTCGTACATATTACCCTGCCACTAAATTATGCACACATAAATGAATACGTCATTATGTGTTGAAAACCAAATCTTAACTCAACTCAAATCATCATTTCCAAATTAGCATTTTATTTATATATTTAGTTAATTTATAATTTTATAATATTGAATTAAATTAATTTAAAATCAATTTGATGCAGTTTGTAATACCCTGTAAAAAAAAATTATTAATCATAAATAAATAAACTATTTTCAATGAATTGTATAAGACGGATTCCAATCCGACTCAAACCCATTCGATTATACGAAGTATAAGAATCCTATTTGAGTCGGATACACTTAAACTTCATTGAACCTGTATATTCATGTTTTATCAAGCCCACCATATTTGTTCCATGAATACTAAAACTCATAGAGCGAAAAAATAACACCAGCATACAAATACAAAATCAACACCAATGCACCACAAGCCCGATTGTCAGCAATATTATAAATTTATTTTGCGCTTATACATGAAAGTATCGGTGATCGACAGATTAAATAAATGAGTGAGAAAAACATACAAATTGTAGATAAAACAAAACAAACGAATTGTGGAAGGAAAATTGGGTATGTTAATAATGAAAAAACTAATTGGGAATTTGGGATTGGTTAGATGAGAATATTTTTATTCTATTTTCGCACCAACACTTTCAACCACAAGCGATTTAATTTAAGAGGGGATCTGTGTGCTTCATCACTGAATCAGGCCCGTAGTATTACATCAGTGCTGGCCTTGTACAAATAATATAATCTTATATACTAAACCACCAACACACATTGAAGGTAAATATTTTCTACCATCTTTCATGTGCGTAGCAGGATACTTATCATGTTTTCAGTGTTTTCCTAATATCCAGATGCTACTAAACAGGAAAATATTTGTGACGACTATACCAAAACCAACCAAAAATTTCTTTATTCTATTGTTGTTCGCATATTACAAGACAAAAATCAACAACAATATAAACATAGTACATTTCTTGAGAGAATCTATACAAAGAGCGAACGAGACGGCTGCAGCTGCACAAACCTGTTGTTGGCTTTGTTATATAACATGTATCAAGTATATGTATGCGTAAAAATAAAATCAAATATGAAATTAACTACGACGTATGTCTATTTAAGTTAAAATTTATTTCAATTCTATTCGATTATTAGATTTTAGTAATTAAAATTGAAATTGAATTTCATGTACATACAATCTCACTAAAGTTAAAATCATGCACTTATGCTGTGTGCCTTAATCGACTAAACTAACTAAACTAAAAAAAAGTTGAAGCTTCTGCTATTGTTTCATGGGCGGCAACCGAAAAGTCAATTTACGAGGTTACTTTTCAATGACTTTTCAATTTTTCATTTATACTGTAACAAGTGAACATCAAAATCAAAAATAAAATAAAACGGATCAGGGAAAAATAAAAATAAAAATGGAGAAACGCCATTACACAATTCGCTGTAAGTTATAATTTACAAATTTATTTCAATAAATAAAATTTAATAAATTTTTTTTATGTATTTGTACAGAGACACAAGATGAAACAGAGAGATTTATTTTGGCCCGTATTAAACTAGAGGGTTTATTTACTGGGAAATTTTACGACGTAAAATCAAGTTGGGAGTTTCTCGCTCGACCAATAGTTCGCATATGACATTTAAAGAGTCAGCCGTTACTCTTAAATGCTGTCTTATAAATCGGTTATTATTCGACATAATTCCTTGAAAAATTGTAGAGTTATAAGAAGAATAGAGGTTTCGTGGAAGCTGCAATTTAAAGCAAAAAAATGTTGAACAACATAACATAACCTCGTAAATATATTGTGTTGTAATTACTTTGGTTCGATATTTCTGTTTTTTTCTTGAATTCTGGTTGCTTAAAAGACGTTTATAATACATCAGAAGTGGGTTGGTAAATAAAAAATGCGGCAATATCATGAATAAATTTTTTTTTTTTTTTTAATTTTACGTTGGGTATTTTCCTTGTTTATTGGCGATTAAATTTAGTTTAGTGTAAGTTGAGGCACAGACAGAGACTTTTATACTAACGCCATCTATTTAAATATTGCATTAACTAACTCGTCGTACTTTAGTTAGTTAGTTTAGTCGATTAAGGCACACAGCATTAAAACAAGAAATCAATAATTTTGATTTCTTTATCTATAAATATAAAACATTGCCTGATAAATGCATCCCGGTGGATTGCATTTTCCAAAAATTCACTTCAATTATTATTACACTTACACTTTAATTATTATTAGACTAAAATTGAATTCAATTAGGATAAAAATGTATATACATATGTATATAAAGTATATACATAACACTACACTACATAAATAAAACAAAAATAAAGACAAAAATTAAATTAAATTTTTGAAGAGGATAGAAAAAACACGTCTATCCTCTTTGAATGTTCGCACTCGCCTCTCTTTCTTCTAGCAACCCATACTATAAACATATTATTTTTTGGTACAGATATGTTGACGACGTTTTATGTCTTTGGAACGGTACTGACAGACTGTTTAATTCTTTTCTTACTTGGTTAAATTCACAATATCCTAGCATAGATTTTACACTTGAAATTGCAGCGAATCACTCAATTAATTTTTTGGGCATGACGATAACACGAACTAATTCTTCCTTAGATTTTAGCATATATCGTAAACCAACGTATACGGACGCCATCATCCCTAGTTCATCCAACCATCCTCATAACATTAAAATGTCAGCTTTCCACTCATTTTTGGACAGATTAATTAACATCCCATTGACGAACACAAATTATAATAAAGAATTGAGGTTTATTCTGAAAATAGCCACCAATAACGGTTATACAGAGCAAACCATAATTAAATTATTGAACAAAAAATTAAAAAAAAAAAAACGTTAAATAGTATTTACCCCACGGACAACACATCATCCCTGGTTTGGCGTCGTTTAGATTATGTTGGTAAAACTAGCCAGAGACCGAATAACATTGTATCCCGATTTAGTGACATTAGGTTTGCTTTTTATAATAGAAACACTATTAAGAAATTAATTTTTAACAACATAGAAAAAACAGATATCCTTTCCAAGTCAGTTGTTTACAAAATTGATTGTAATGATTGTAGTTTCAGTTATATTGGACAGACAGGACGTAATTTTAAAATCAGAGCCAATGAACATTTATCAGGGCTTAAAGAGTCTTCTTTTCATAATCATTTAATCCAACAAAACCATTCCTCATCCATGAATAATTTAGATATTTTACATATACAAAATAAAGGTAGGTGTTTAGATACCCTAGAATCGTACAAAATTAGGAAAGCTATATTTTTTAACCAAGATATCTTTAATGAACAAAGAGAGATTCGATTTTCACCCCTCACTGATCCTGTGTTGTTTCATAATCGGCCTTCATAAATATTCTCTTTTATTTCTCTTTTATTCTCTCTTTTATTTCTACTCGCACCCCTGAATTATTTTATGATAGATATAATGCCTTTTTTCTTCAATTTGCTTATATTTTTGGTTTGTATTAGTTTATTTTTATGGTTAAAATTTTAGTTATATATATTTTTAAATTTTTTTTTTTTTTTTTTTTATGATTGTTAATTTTTGTGTGTTTTTTGTTACTAGTACTTTTATATTTAAACCACCGTTTTTGGGTACTTTTATATTTAAACCACCTAGCAAGTCGAAATCGATTGAGAATAAATTATATCTCAAATTTGCGAAATATTAAACAAGTGTTTTATTTAATATGATTTCTTAGTGAATCATATGACTTAAACATGTTTAAAAATGACGATTTTATTGGTTTGTCAAACCAATCATTTGTTTACGATACTTGTACCATAAATGAATTCTACATCGTTTAAGTAGATGGCATTTATTATTTCAACTGTTTCATTCTCCTTAGTTTAAAACTATTTATATTTTTGAAATCGTTAGAGAACTTTACTCCTTCCAAAACGTAAATTTATTTGTAAATTATTCAAATGCACATTGGTTTGGCATTTAACAAAAGGAAACTTAGCCGCAGCTGGATGTCTCATTTTGTCACACTTTTCCATTTTGGCTAGTTCAATTAGACATTTAGCAACCTCTGCATGAATTTTGGGTCGCAAGATTCCTCACTGCCTCATGAGAATTTTGTATACGTACAAGGCGTATAATATACGTTTTGTTATTGTGTGCTGTCATATTTGTTATTTGTATTAGTGTATCGTTTTGTGACGGTAAGTATCAAAAGTAAAGCAATCGGTTGAAATCGGTACACATTTTTGAAGCTTATGCTCGCGTATGAGAAATCAAAAGAGAATTTACAATATCGCGTTTTTCATTGTTCAAACAATATGGTAAGTATTTTTTGAAAATTCTACTTTTAGTAAAGTTCTATTACATATTGTATAATAAAAAAATGTATTTCTTTAGTGTTAACTTAATATGTTTGTTTATTAATTTATAATAAATCGGTTTTTTGTTAAGAATTATTAAAAAATTAATAAACAAAAATATTAAGTTAAAACTAAAGAAATTCATTTTTTTATTTTGTGAATGTAACGTAAATTAACGATAATTCGTATTTTGAATATATAATCGGTCGGACATATTAAAAGGCTCTAAAGATTCGCGCAACTCATTATACCGCTTTGTTTTCAGTTTGCGGTTGTAATACAAAAAAACGCGATATGCGAATGCATTTCAATACAATTTAAAAGTATTAATTTATTCACAAAAAAAAAAAAATAAATAAATAAACGGAAGAAAACCATTTTTACACCACTACTACAAATATCACAAAATAACGAAACGAAAAACTAAAAGGAGCATAAAGAGCATGAATCATAAAAAAGCATTCGAACACATACACACAATAACTAATATCATCACGATCCGGTAATTCTCACCACTGACTCATGAGGCGACCAAAATTCATGTCCTATACATAAATTTTGGTCCCAAAATTCCTCACTGCCTCATGAGAATTTTGTATACGTACAAGGAGTATAAGATACATTTTATTGTGTGTTGTAATATACGTTGTTTGTATTAGTGTATCGTTTTGTGACGGTAAGTATCAAAAATAAGCCAATCGGTTGAAATCGGCAAACATTTTTGATGCTTATGCTCACGTGTGGGAATATTTCACTTGCTATGAAGCAGGAGAATTAACAATACTGTGTTGTTCGTTGCAAGTATGTTTTGAATATTCTACTTTTAGTAAAGTTCTATTATTGTATAATAAAAAATGTATTTCTTTAGTTTTAACTTAACATGTTTGTTTATTCATTTTTTAGGTTTCGTGTTGCAAAAGAGGATTTAATTTTTATTAAAAACTTAATTAAATCATTCAAATATTGTGTAAGTACAGTTTACATTATGTAAAGGTTACTAAAAATACTAAAATATTTAATCGAGTAATTATTTACTAGAAAACATTTTACTTACTTTATATTGTTTAAATAAATTATTCTATTTTATCCGCAGTTGTTCAGCGGTAAAATCATTCAATTTCGCCGCATCTTTAATAATTCTGAAATATTTAGAACATTAAACAATGGTTTATTTTTTTAATATGATTAGCTTACGTCCAACTCTCATTCCTTCTATAGAATTTTTGGGAAAAAGGATGGTCATTTTCCGTCCGGGATGCTATTAATCTGAACGTTTCTTCTTCGTTCACTATAACAAAAAATTTTATTAGGACATATTTATGTAAATGCACATGTACATATATGTACAGATATTTTTATTTACTTACTCCGTCTATACCTTGATTGTTCCGTCATTTTTAAAAACTTTAAATTGCATACAAAATTTTTTCATAATTATAATATCACTTCGGACACGTCCTAAAATTTGACTAAGGCTATGTTAAATTTTTGGCTTTTATTCACCACAAAAATTTTAATTCGTCAAGAACCAGTTAAAAACTTCTATCTTGGACGTATCCGAACTCTGTGATAATTATTTCAGCTGTAATAATTATGACATTATTTTGTAGCCAACCAAATTATCACAGCCTACGTGTTGTAAATTTAACACCTCTGTAATAATCTTACATACATAATCTTACCTCTTGTATTAACAAAAGCGTCCCATAACAATAATTAAGCCGTATCACGTTAACTTATTTTAAAAAAAAATTAGTTCAAATAAATTTTTATAAAAATCAAATAAAATTTTCAACGAACTTATTACAAAGTATGGAAGATAAAATTATTTTACTTATGTACGTCAAAATTATTGCCAAAAAAATATTATCACAGATTTCGGACACGTCCCATTGTATTGTATTTTGTTTTTCAGCTTTTTTTTACAACGCAAAATAAACTTAAAAAACAGAAACGTCAGTATTTTAACCAGTTGCAATGGAAACACCAATTCGAATAAAATTTGGAGACAATTAATTTTCTTAGCACAGTTAAAATATTTGATTTGTTTACCCGATCGAAACACAGCCTAAGAATTCACTTATGTTACACTAAACTTTCATTATTGGTATTGGTATGTATCACACATAATTGGAAACACATTTTATTATTAAATGAAACTATTGTTCCGTTACTGTAATCAAACATTTCCTTTGTTTATATATTGGTATTATTTTTACTGTTATTCTTTAAGTTTTTTGCTGTTTAATCACAAAACAAAGCTTGAACGTTGTATACGAGAGTGGATAGTACAATTTAGAGCAGCAAAGTACAAACGCTTATTTCTTCACAATACGATAAAATACACAATTGTGGCTTTTCACCGATTCTCTATGCATACATATTTATGTATTGTACTTATGTACGTACGTATATATACATTTTGTGTAATGTGTTTGTATTTGTATAGCAATAATAATAGTTTTCTTGTGTAATTTTTTTATTTTTTTTTATTTTTAACCTTTCCACCGAAACGGGGCATTGTGTATTTTACGTTTATATTATTTTGGTTCTATTATTATGCATTTTGATTCATTGCAAAAAAAATGCTTTTTTCTATTTTTATTTAAATTTTAACTAATAATGAAAATAATTAGAATACACCCTCAAACTCATTGTTCGAAACTTTCGCCCCCAGTCGCCGTTAAGTCTCATTTGTTTTGGGGTTTGTATTGTGACTTTAATTTTTTTTTTTTTTCATTCTTGATAACGTAGAAAATTTGAATTTGCTGTATTCGGTGGGTACACTTTGTTATAGTCATTGCTAGAAACTGATGTTCTGTGTAGATTAAGGGTTTAATTTTAGACAAAACAACATTGTTTTCTTTTGTTACAATTTATCTACATTGCTTGCAATGTTATCTATAGTCACGATAATAATAAATCTATTGTCACGATCGTATAATTTTATATTATACATTAATTGGTGTCTGATCGATCGATGCAGAGTTGAAATTTTGATTTATATTTTTTTCATGTATATTAGGTACACTTCTTTCTTTACCCTTCATATATACCAGAATGTTTAAGCATGTAGACAGCAAGATAACGAAAAAATTATATTAAGTTCGTTATTTTTCCCATATCATATGAGATTATCAAGAATATATATTGATGATGGATTTTATCTTTATATAGGTTATTTTGGTACATGTAATCCATCAATTTGATTGTTAATTTGAATAAAAGGATTTTTTTTTCAACTTTAGTATCTTTCACAATATAAACATATTCACTACTAAATCCTATTTTTTAACTTCACACGTATTTCTTTAAACGTAATTGCAATGATCTATAAATTAGCACTTTTTATTCATTTCCATAAATAATTCGTATAAAATCCCATCATGTCTATTAACCATTCGAATCGAAAAAAAAAATCGTTTTGTATATTTCTGTTTCCATATACACATGCATAGACAATATTAAAAGCAAAACATTTTTATGGTACTTTGGCACGCAAATGTCATTAAACCTAGTGTATACGGAAATATAATAAGGATTATAGTTATTACAAATATACATAGTTTTAGGTATTGGATTATTATTTTTGCATTTAATATCCGAAAATATTTGAGGGATATCTACGGAGGCGAAACGGGTCTAATTTGGTTGGTCAGATCATTTTGAACCCGATCATTACCCCAATGATATTGATAATTTTCGAAATATTTACTTAGCTAATAATTTACTTGTTTCTAAAACTAAACAAAAAGTCATTGTGCTATTTTGAGAGTACCCGTACTTTAAATATGTAGTAAAAACATCGGTATACATTGGTAAAAGTAGCACTGTTTATAGGACTTTTCATCTAATTTACGTCCTGCAGATAAATATTCAAGGTGAGATCTTCCTAATGAAACATGAGCTGTCTATAATTGTTGCAAAATTTTTAAAAGTTGTACAGGTTCTTAGCATAAAACCAGACTATAACTTTTCCAAAATGCTTCTGAAATGTGGGCATGTCATTCATTATTTAGATAAGTCGTAACATAGTAGATGTACCGGAAGGTGTATCTAGAAAGACAATTTAAAGCTTAAATAGTAAAGTTTTTCATTTACATTGAAAAGAAATTCGTGCAATTCGATTTAAATTGATAAGTAAATCTTATTAAATTTTTTATTTAATTATTAAATTAATAAAAATAATTTTATTTAAAAAGTTTTTGTAGTTTTTAATGAAAAAATAATTTTAATAATAGTGTATTAGTATTGTGAAAGAATGATGAAATAAATTGAAAATAAATTAATAAAAAAGAAAATTTGATTTATTGTACCTTGTGTATCAGGGTTTATTAATTAAAAAAATATTAATAAATATTTTTCTCGAATTTAAGAGAGCTAATTAATTATATTAGTTATTGTGGCATAAATATTAATAATAATTAATTAGAAATGAAACGTTATTCGTTCTTAAATACTATATCTAGTTTTTTAAGAAATAAATTTAATTTATATATTTTTAATTGTAATAATTTAATTAATTAATTTATTATTTAATAATATAAATATCTTAAGGGATAAGCTTTAAGATAAATTTTTATAAAATTATTTAGTATAAAATAATTGTAGGTTTAGAAATAGCCATTAATTGTAAGTATGTTATAATATATTTTTTATAAATATTATTTATTTAATTTTTAAATTTTTATTAAAACATTAATTTTAACAAGAAAAATTAAGAGATAATGATAAAATTAGTATATTTAAATTTATAAATAAATAAAAATGAAAGGTTTTTTAAAGGAACTCGGCAAATTAAATATTCGCCTGTTTATCAAAAACATGTCTTTTTGGTTTTATTTAAAGTCTAACCTGCCCACTGAAATTTTTTAAAGGGCCGCGGTATTTTGACCGTGCAAAGGTAGCATAATCATTAGTTTTTTAATTGAAAGCTTGTATGAATGGTTGGACGAAATATTGACTGTCTTTATTAAATTTATAATAGAATTTAACTTCTTTGTTAAAAGGCAAAAATTTTTTTAAAGGACGAGAAGACCCCATAGAGCTTTATAATTTTATATTATAATTTATAAAGAATTATTTAAATTTTATTAAAAAAATTATTTTGTTGGGGTGACAATAAAATTTATTGAACTTTTATTATTTTATAACATTGATTTATGAATTATTGACCCAATTTTATTGATTAAAAAATTAAGTTACCTTGGGGATAACAGCGTAATTTTTTTAAAGAGTTCATATCGACAAAAAAGATTGCGACCTCGATGTTGGATTAAGAGTAATTTTAGGTGTAGAAGTTTAAAGTATTGGGTCTGTTCGACCCTTAAATTCTTACATGATCTGAGTTCAAACCGGCGTAAGCCAGGTTGGTTTCTATCCTTAAAAAATTAAAATATTTTAGTACGAAAGGACCAAATATTTGATATATTAATATTTTAATTTATGAAAATAATTAATTATACTATTTTGGCAGATTAGTGCAATAAATTTAGAATTTATGAATGTAAATTATTTACAAATAGTACTTGATATGACAAGAATTATTATTATCTTTAGTTAGAGTAATTTTATTACTAGTATGTGTAATGGTAGGAGTTGCTTTTTTAACTTTATTAGAACGGAAAGTCTTAGGGTACATCCAAAATTCGTAAGGGGCCTAATAAAGTAGGATTATTAGGGATTCCTCAACCATTTTGTGATGCAATTAAATTATTTACAAAGGAACAAACTTATCCTTTAATATCTAATTATTTACCTTATTATTTTAGCCCAATTTTTTCTTTATTTTTAGCTTTATTAATTTGATTATGTATTCCTTATTATACTAATTTATTTATATTTAATTTAGGAGTTTTATTTTTTTTATGTTGTACTAGATTAGGAGTTTATACAGTAATAATTGCTGGATGATCTTCAAATTCTAATTATGCTTTATTAGGGGGTCTTCGAGCAGTTGCTCAAACTATTTCTTATGAAGTTAGAATAGCTTTAATTTTATTATGTTTTGTATTTTTAGTAGGGGATTATAATTTAATAAATTTTATAATTTATCAAAATATTTGATTTATTTTAATTATATTTCCTTTAGCTTTAGTATGAGTAGCTTCAATATTAGCTGAAACTAACCGAACTCATTTTGATTTTGCTGAAGGAGAATCTGAATTAGTATCTGGATTTAATGTAAAATACAGAAGTGGAGGATTTGCTTTAATTTTTTTAGCTGAATATGCAAGAATTTTATTTATAAGTACATTATTTGTTGTAATTTTTTTAGGGTGTGATATTTATTCTTTTATATTTTATATTAAGTTAATATTAATTTCTTTTTTATTTATTTGAGTACGAGGGACATTACCCCGGTTTCGGTATGATAAATTAATATATTTAGCTTGAAAAAGTTTTTTACCTTTTTCATTAAATTATTTAATATTTTTTATAGGTTTAAAAATTTTTATATTAATTTTATTTTAAATCATAAATATTAGTAAAGTTAATAGAAAAGTTATATTTCTATCTTATGTTTTCAAAACATATGCTTATTTCAAGCTCATTAACTAATTAATTAATTTATCTCATCATATTATAACAATAGGATTTAATAAATAATAAGAAAAATATAATACTGTTAAAACTTGTCCAATTATAACATATGGGGCTTCTACTGGTCGAGCTCCAATTCATGTTAAAAGAATTACAATTGCAAGTATTAATCAAAATATAATTTGATTAATTGGGTAAAATTGTAATCCTCGAAATTTTCCAGTATGAGTAAATGGTAAAATAAATAAAATAGCAATTGAAGCAATTAATGCAATTACTCCTCCTAATTTATTTGGGATTGATCGGAGAATAGCATAGGCAAATAAAAAATATCATTCAGGTTGAATATGTACTGGAGTTACTAATGGATTAGCCGGAATAAAATTATCAGGATCTCCTAATATATATGGTCTAAATAAAGTTAAAAAAATTAAAGCTGTTAATATAACTATAAATCCAAAAATATCTTTAAAAGAAAAATAAGGATGAAATGGAATTTTATCAATATTACTATTAATTCCTAAGGGATTATTAGATCCTGTTTGATGTAAAAATAATAAATGAATTATAGTTATAGCTGCAACAATAAAAGGCAAAACAAAGTGAAGAGTAAAGAATCGGGTTAATGTAGCATTATCAATAGCAAATCCTCCTCAAATTCATTGTACAAGGTCAGTTCCTAACTTAGATATTTATTATTACTCGAGATTTAGATGCCGGTCTAACAAATTAGTATTGCACTTTGGAAATTGCAATGTACAAGGAAAATGTCCGTTCAAGAAATAGCTTGCAAAACAGTAGCAGAGTAAGGTGATTCTACTCTGAGAGTGATTTTCTTAAAAATAGAGCCCGTTAACTTACGAATTTGAGAAATTTAATTTACTTCAATAAATAACATAATTACTGTAAAGTTCTACAGTTGCTGCGCATATACTTTTCTCCTTCCACACAATTCACTCGATGATACTCACGTTGATCTGGATGTATTTGGATTTGGTGTTACATTATATAAAGATTATGTGCCATGGGTTAATGTAACAGGAATTTTTTGGTTTGTTGGGTTGCTGTTTGACATAGATGAAATATGTTTTTCATGATATATTCAATTGTCTGTGATACCGTAAATAAATTAATTGAATCGGTTCAATCATACTTACTGAGCACACGCAGTTTGTAAAATTTAATTACACTCTGCTTAAACCGCTGAATTTTTTTTTTGTGACAAGCTGGGCACCCAGGAGGTAAACTTAATCCGAGTACGCTAAATCCAATGGTGCTAGTTCCACCTCAAAGTTAGTCCTTATTATTGAGATACTTAGCTTTCGACATGTTTTGGATGTTGATGAAACATTGGTTATTAAGAAGAAATCTACGATCTTGGTTACTTTCAAAAACCGATTTTCATAGGACTAATTATGGAGGTAACGAGCCTTTGAATTTGGAATCTAATTCTTAGACGAATTAAGTAAGTTTTGTGACTTTAATGTGTGTAAATTCGAAATCAGCAAAGGGATTATTTTAAATAGCGACTTTAAATAATAATTATTATATTTATTAGTTTAGTGTACATTGTAAGGTTAAAAATTGTACTAGAATTTATGCTTTTTAATTGATAGAAAAGTGTATTATTTTCACGGTATTTTTTGAAGTCTTTGTTTCGACGTTCTTGTTCCTCTTACGACATTTCACTAAAAGGAATAACACAATTTTGGATGATTTTGCTTTATGCTTTAATAACTTTTATGCTGAAGATTTTTTTGTATTTAGTTAACATTAATACATCAATTTCTACATCAGTCTGCTTGATATCCGCAAACTGATTTGTTAAATTAATCTAATTCTGTTATATCGACTGATTCTGCTACATTTCTCTCATTCGTTGTATCAGAACCTTTTCACAATACCTTCTAATAATCCTGTTCTGCTTTTGAAATCGTCTTGAAAAAATTTAATTTTTGTAAAATTTTTTGTGGAAGGTAATTATACGTGTTATTGGGCTATTATTAATCATATTTTTAATAAATATATGTGCATAGTTAGATTTCTGCGTTTGTATGCAATAAAAGCAAAATCCATTATTTCCATAAATTCTTATTTTAAAAACACTGACCATAATATTAATAGATGGGTAGTTCAAATGTGTCCATTAGTTTAAAAACCCCAACATTGCCATTTTTATAAAAAAAAAAGTTATTGCTGCCAAAATATAATTGACTCTGATAGTTATGGCTTATTGGATTCGCTATGTTTCAAAAACCAATACTTTTCTTGTGATATCAATCTAAATATGCATATTAAAAGCAAAAACCAAACATTTCTCCTGAAGGTTGTACTGCAAAAACCAACTTTTTCGTTTCAAATTTGGTTTCAAAAACCCATATTTCCAGCATCTTTTTAGTATCTATATAAAAATGTGCTGCAAAATCCCGTAATTCCTGAAATGTCAAAAATATTCCGTTACTCAGTGCGAGTTTACGATAATTTTCTGATGGAAAATTTTCAACAGGCAACCAATCGACGTAGTCTATTTTGTAAAACAAATTTCCCCTTCCGAACATAATTATTTTGTTTCCATATAAAATATTTTTAATCTGCTGAAAATTGTTCATCAGAAAATAGTCGTAAACTCGCACTGAGTAACGGAATATTTTTTTTTTTTTTAATAATCATTAGTGTAATTTTATCCGTGCTGTGCTGTGCGTTAGACAAAAAGTGTTATAAGTTTTTAATTAATTTTTGTGCAATAGTTAATAAAAAAAAATGGAAATAAACGAGTATGCTGTTCCGATATCAGGTCAACAGAAAGCAAGGAAAAGGACAGTTGATAAGTCGAAATGGAAATGAGAAATACAAAAATTGGAAAGGTAAGTTACTTTGCTTTATTTTATTATGAATAACGGTTTATTTAAATAATGTATTGAAATGAATTCAAAAAATTAACAAGTATAAAATGAAACGGCCACCAAAAATGCCACCATGTACACATTCGGGAGCAAATTTCCAGTGTTCTTCTCTTCGAGGAAATGATGCTCTTTCTTTCGTTAAATCGTTCTATAGCTCGAAGAACAAAGCAGATCAAGACAAATTTATTGTGGCTCATACGCGGATCGAACCACCTTTAAGGACTGATCGAAAGAAATCAGGAGGACGAACAGCAGCGAGAAGTTTTTCGATGAACCACTTTGTTAGGAAATCTAACGGTTCCTTAATAAGAGTTTGTCAGAAAACATTTTTAGATTTGCTAGATATCAAAGTATATCGATTGCGTGGCATATGCCGTCGCCATTTTTGTAATCGTACATTGCCAACGGAAACGCGCGGGGACGATCGAACAAGTTTGAAGTTTATCGAAAAATGAAACAGCATTAAACAGTTCGTTTTTAAATTTAAAATATTAGAAATTCATTACTGTCGATCCCGCAATTCTGGGCGTCAATATCTGCCGAGTGACCTTTCGATAACTAAATTACACAAACTTTATAAAAAAGAAACTCTGGAGCATCTACAAGTGAAACAAGCCTATTTTAGATTTGTATTCAATAATTCGTTCAATATAGGTTTCAAAACACCGGCCACAAATGTGTGTTCAACTTGCCTTATGTATAAAGAGCAGCTAAGAACGGAGAAGAATAAAACCAAGCACAACGATATTTTAATAAAAAAAACGAATTCATATTCTTCGGGCAAAAAGTTTCTTTCATTTCGCAAGAGAAGAAAATGACTCCATGATTACGCTATCTTTTGATTGCCAAAAAAATATGGTGTTGCCCAAAGTAGCCGCACAGGCAGCCTATTACGCAAGGCAATTTAACCTCTACAATTTCGGGATTGTTAAAGGATCTTCTAAGGCGAGTCTTACAAAACAAAACGTTTTTCTGTACATTTGGACGGAAAATGAACGGCCGCAAGGCAGCAATGAGATTGCATCAGCCCTCTACCACAGGCTATGCCAAACAAATTTAGAAAACAAATCTGTGGTTCGACTGATTTGCGATGGATGCGGGGCACAAAATAAAAACTCAACAGTAATGACCATGCTGTCAAAGTGGCTCTATAGCGATGCACCAATCCAGATCAAGGTAATCGAGGTAATATTTCCTGTACCCGGATATTCCTTTATTCCTCCTGATGGAGTGTCTGCTCTTCTGGAAAAAAATGTTAAGTCTAAAGAGCAAATCATTCAACCGGAGGAATACATAAATATGTATGAAGATCACGGCCAGATAATCAGACTGGGTTCAGAATGCTGCCCGGTTTATGACTGGAAACATGCTGTGGCTGAAATAATAAAACCTCCGGGACAGTGGCATTTTCAATTTAATAAAGCTAAACATTTCAAATTCTAGGCTTAAAACAAAGAATTAAAAACAAATTTATCAAGAAACTGAAATTCAACTGACTTATCAATTATCAATAAAATAAAATAAAATCCCAGTTTACAGGGTTGCTATTATTTTAGGACTATAAAATTATAAAACTGTAAAATCCAAAGTATTGAGAAATTGCATTTTAAGTTTTAAATAAGATGTAACGCACATTATCAAAAACTAATCTGAAATCAAAAAAATAATTAGTTCCTCCAACTCATATTCGGTACCATCAGAATCTGGACCCACACCAGGCTTCTAGATCAGTCGTTGCTGGCAAAGCTTCAGGGTAATGGCGTGGGGTTATCTACAGTTTATGTGGGTCACCGTGTGTATCGTGAGGAGGATTGACTATGATACCTTACCTATCAACAATATGAAACACTTACCCTAACTCATCCTCAAATGCGCTCTCAAATTATCTAATCGTTAAAAAACAAACACACCAAAATTAATTTCCAAACAATTTTATATACAAACCTATTCTCCAGTAAAAATTTTACAAAAAAATAATGAGAGAAAAGAAAACCAATTACCAATTAGAAAAAAAGAAAATTATTTCAATTACAGAATTAACCTATCTAGCTATCCCTAAGCCCCTAATACGTTTACCTATAGACCCACAAGGGTCAGGTAACAGAAACAATAATAGTCATTTTCGCCGTATTTTTCGATGTTGAATCCGAATCTGGTCACAGAATTGCCTTATCACGTCAGAATTTTGAAATATTCTAATTCGTCAGAATTTTGAAATATTTCTCTCTCTTCTTCTTGTTAATACTATATTTTATTGTATTGTTATTTTAAACGTCAAAATATCTTTATCTATTACCGAGATATCGTAAATCAAAGTATTAAGGCTTTTGTAAGAACTTCTAATCACACACCTTAACCACAATATGCAAATTTATTAGTGCACGCTTTATTTGATTCACGATATCTCGGTAATAGATACACATATTTAGACGTTTAAAATTAGAAATAAGAGAGGGTGAATGGTACTTTACGATGGTACCATGGGTTTTTACTGCTGAAATTCCCTAACAATATCCACCATCACCATAACGTTATTTGATAAATATATTTTATAAAATATCTTTGTCAAAGTTCTTTTATTGTCTAATACAGGCCTAAGTGCGAAATTCAATATTTCTAAAAACTATAAATACATTTATCAATATTGAATTTTTATTAAAAATTGCTTTTCTTATACTAAATTATAAATCTTGTAATTATATTTTTTTTTAATTAATAAATTAAATTTACAGTTTCCTTTTAAATCAGTTAAATTCATTGTATTAAAATATTGGGTTACCATATGCTTGAATGAATCATTATAATTTCAAAAAAACTAAATAAATTTAATAAGTCAAATTAACAGTAAATTTTCAAGTTCACAAATTAAGTGTCGTTTGAGTTTTAATTTTCTTTTCAAAATACCTCACCTCGAACCCACTACAGGAACACAGAACATTGCTTTTTATATTAACGATTGGTAAAGTTAAAAAAAGCGCCCTAAGTGGATAAAAATGGAATATAACGGAGCTTTGTTATACAGGTGACAATAAAACACGGAGACACTTTCCAAATTATTTCTTTTTTTCAACTACAATGCTCTCCAAAAAATCAGTTCTTTATCCCTTTTCTTTGTTGAGTTATCATGTCTAAAAAAGCCCGTCTCGCTTTTATCGAATTGTACGAAGCTGGAAGTTCGGTAAAAAAAAATTAATGAACGATCCACAGCTCCGCACCATCATCAAATGTCGGATTCACCCAAACCCGCAAAACAAGAAGCGTAATGAAGCCAGGACTCATCAAGTAAACCGTGAAACAGTTCGAAAAATAGCCAAAGAAAACCTTAAGAACTATCCCACAAGCCCAAGAAGCGTCAAAGTGAACCAAGAAAAATATTGCCGTGAAATTTTCGAGGAAGTATTTATTTATTTATTTATAGTATTTTATAAATAATTTAGTATTAAAAGGAAAAGCACACATGGAAACAAAGCAATCGAAACAAAAAAAAAATGAAGTTGCTTCCATTAGGCATAAAAACCTCTTACATTTTTTCAAACAATTTCCACCTCATGCTTACACATTCTATTTTGAGCAGTAGCTCATTTACAATAAAATGTACAGCACGAGGTGAAATAATATTAAAAATTAACAAAAATAACAAAGTTAATAAAAATAAATTAAAAAACTACGTATTGCCCATCAATCACGTCACTCCAAAAATGTCGACCTAAATAATTTTGCCGATCCTAATCTCTTAATTTCCAATGGAATTGAATTCCAAACGGAAACTCCCTTAACATAAAATGACGTGTTTAGCGACCTACAAAAATTTTTAGCCGGAATTAGGCGGAAGTTAGAGGAATGAAACCTACTAAACATTAATTTCCCATATAGATAACAAGGCTCCTTAGCTTTGAGAAGTTTAAAAATTAAAAGACAAACGCGAAATTCGTAAAAAATAGATAAACTACATTCTAAAACAAGGCTGGAGTAGGCAGAAATGTGATCGAACTTCCTAATACCAAAAATAAACCTGGTACAAGCATTGAAACATCTTTGGAGAACATTCATATTTTCCTGAAGCATACCGAATAAAACTATATCACCGTAAATAAAATGAGGAAGAAGATAAGACAAAAATGATTTTTTCCTAAACAGACTATCAGAAAATCCAACCACTTTATACAAACAACTAAGCACGCCAAAGACCCTCTTACTAATAGTAACTAAATGGTCACCCCAAGTAAGAGTTTTATTAATAACTAAGCCTAAATCCCTAACAGTATTTGAATATTCAATTAGCGAACCCTGCAGAAAAATACCAGGAAAGGACGAGGTATCTAACGATTTTTTATAAATTATAATCGACTGAGATTTATTCGCGTTTAAAACGAGCCTGTTAGAGACCGACCAGCTAACGATATTACTTAAATCTTCATTTATCAGAGAAATATTCCTAACAATAGAATCCTGATCTAAACGACTATTTCTATAAATTTGAACGTCATCAGCCAAAATATGAAATGAACAATGTTGAATGGAGGTTTCTATGTCATTTATGTACATAGAAACTAATAGAGGACCCAGCACTGAACCCTGAGGCACGCCGGAAATTACAGGAAGGAAATCAGACAAGGAATTGTCGAAAAAAACTGCCTGAGAACGATTAGAAAAATAGTTAAAAATCAATTTGGCAGCAGAAATCGAAAATCTAAACTGAGATAAGAGTTTATTAAAAAGGATTCTGTGATTAATAGAATCAAAGGCCTTAGAAAAATCTAACAAAGTTAAAGAAGCTAATTCCCTATTATTCATATTACGCCTAATATCATCACATACATTTAATAACGCAGTAGAAGTGCTATGAAATTTTCTAAACCCAGATTGGAAGCAACTAATTAAACTATTGCTATGTAAATGCGATTGAATTTGATTTTTAACAACAATCTCGAAAGCCTTAGAGAGAGAACTTAAAATGCTAATTGGCCGAAAATGGGATAGCTCTAAAGGATTACTGATCTTTGGGATCGGGATTATTTTACTTAGCTTCCACTGATCTGGATAAGAAGAGGACGTGAGAATACAATTGAAGATATGTAACAAGTATTTTGAGATGAAAGGGAAAACTACCTTAACGAATTTTAAATTGACGTTATCCAGACCAGAAGATTCCGATTTAACCTTCAAAATAGCAGATTGTAAATCCTCGAGAGAAATATTTGAAAACGAAAACGGATCAGAGGACGCGTTAGAGAACAAATCGACGGAACTACTGTCCGAGTTCAGACTAGAGCAAAAATAACTATTAATTTCATTGGGTTTGAAATCCCCACTTGAACTAATCTTGCATCTGCCTAGGCCTAAATTACGAACATTACGCCAGAAAACCTTGGGAGGAAGAGAGGAGTCTAACTTGTCCTTGAACAAATTACGTTTAGCAATTCGAATTAACCCTACAACTCTGTTACGAGCCTGCTTGTAATCTAAATGAGACTGACTATTAGGACACCTTTTCCATACACGATATTTACTAACTCTAATATTTATGGCATTCGAAATTCCCTGAGACAACAAGGCGGAGATTTTGCTTTGCAAGTAACCTTTTTAAGCGGAACGCAACTATTAAACACCAAACTAATATACGAGTTGAAAAATTCTATTTGGCTAGTTGCAGAACTAAGACAAAAAATTTCCTCCCAAGGAACTGAGTTACAAACTAAGTAAAGGTGGGCAATACTAGAAAAATCTCTAAAGCTAAAACTCTTAGGTTTAGGTGGAGAGTAAGATTTTAATATGTTCCGAAGATTGTAAGAGAATTCAATCCAGTTTCGAACTGATGAGCTTATGATTATGAAAAAATCTTCTCATCAGGCCGTGGCGACTGGACTGATTATACCACAATTTACATTCTATAAATACAGAATGTGCTGTGCGTTTAAGTATTAGCGAATCATAACTAATACAGATGAATTCTCTTACAATTTTTCTTCTTCACAATATTCACACAGCTCTATTTCTGTGTACGCTAATTTTTATTTTATTACTTTTTTGTTGAATATTAATTAATTCATGTAATATCTAATATGCTACCGGTGGTTAGACCATTTTAATTGTGTTTCGATTAACGCGATAAGTATATTAGTATTTACGAACAGTAATTCAACGAAACCGACTAATAGACAGAATTCTATTTATTTAATTATATGATTTTAATATGTTCCGAAGATTGTGTGTGTGATTGTTGTGTACGGATAAATTAAGACTATTTAATAGATTCAAATAATCCCGAGGGAAGCCGGAATCTTGGAGTATATCGAAATTAAAGTCACCTGATATTTACATTTCATCGAATCTACAAGAGAAATAACTAAATAAACTTTCTAAGCTTACAATTGATTTTTTAAATTTGGCATACAATCTCTTACTAGTTTTTGGTGGGTTATAGATGGTACCGACTAAGATTTTACGACCATTAATGAAAACATTGACAAATAAAAACTCTAAATCCGATACTAACAATTCTGAAATGGAAGAAGGTATGGTAACTAATCTAGCCTTAATGTGATCTCCTACAAACATACATAAACCACCATAATTAAGGGGACGTACCGCTCTATATTTCCTAAATATATTATAACCTTTGATGGCCAACGCTGAATGAGGGATATTCGGATTTAAAAATGTATCAGAGAAACAAAGAATGTACACTGCAGCACCATTAAAAATGTGACGAATCTCGTCAATATTTGGGACTAAACTTTGCACGTTGAAACTAGCTACATTTAATAAAGACCTATCGACTAACATAGATTTTAAAACTACATTGGGGTTGTTAAACGACATTACACTCGAGTGTAAACACGACGCGACGTGATTGAAGCGCAATACTTACAAATAAATATAAGAAACGCTTCATCCAAACCGAACCGGATTACGGTAAATCTAAAACGAAAAGAAACAAAAAACCAACCAAAGTAATAAATGCCAACTTAACGTAAACAAAGGAACAATACTTAACCGTTGAGCCCCAATTTATGCCCTAATTTATTTTATTATTTTTTTCCCCTATGGTGGAAAAAAAACACAAAAAAAAAAATGCAACACGTCTGTCTAAGGCTACTATTTATTCCCTGAACTTGTGAACCTCCTTGTGTTATCCAAACAATTATTGGACCTTCCAACAATATTCTTCCTCGGCTCACAAAGCGGCATTGACTCAACAATGGATTCTAGAGAAATTTCCGGACTTTATCGATATTATGCAATGTCCACCGTAGTATCCGGATTTAAATTCTCTCGACTATTTTGTTTGTGCATGTGTGTCATTTCGCACTTGTCTTACAGTAAACTATTACATTTAACCATAAATTAAATTAAAAAGTAGTGCGATTACCAAATGAATATTTGGATAAAAGTTCAAACTCCAACCGAGGTTTTATAAATTCTTCATTTAATAAAAAAAAAGTTATCAAAAAATCGTTGTTCAGAAATGTATAGTATATAGTTACAGTATTTTTTGAAACTTGTATCTAAATAAAACCACATAAACCACATATTGAACAATTTCACGTTTCATATTGAACAATTTCACGTAATCTCAATACCGCTTCATACGCTATAAGAAAAAACGCGTAAAGTTTATCGAATTTATTTATTTGATAAAGAAGTCGCCTAACTTTATTTAGCAGGATAAATTTGTTTTATTTCTACATTAACAAGAATATCAATGAACTTTAATTTTAGCAAAATGTCAAATGTTGCAATTTTCAACAAAAATAAAGTAAACTAATTGCACTTACTTAAATTCAAACATCGTGAAAATTCGAAATTACTGCAATACCGTAGTTTTAACAATTACCATAAAACATAGGATACACTGGAAGCTTTGGGACAAGGAGGTATACATATGTACATATTTACGATTTTATTGTAAAATAGCAAACAGTGTCAAAGTAACTATGTCAAAACCACAATTGTGTCTGTTTTTGATGAACAATAACAACAAACCAAAATAAATATAAAAAATTCCAATAATATTGTCGAATACACTAAACCGAAAAACGTGCGATAATCAAGTGTTTACTAAATATACAAAAATACACAACATATTCCTCCTCTATTGAGTTTCATAGTTTATATATTTACTCTGTTTTATGGGATCGCCCAAAAAGTTACATCAGCTATAGTGACAAAAACAATACCCGGAACTTTTCTATCCAACTCTATTTTTATATCCATTTGTGTTTGTTTTTTTTTTTTTTTCTGTAAACTACTGAAAACGATTAAATATTTCCTTATTGTGTTTTTCTTATGTTTCATTTTATTGTTTAGCTTTGGTATTAAACACTTCTGTACGTATAAGAAAAACGAAACTAAAGGAAGGGAACAAGGATGAAGTGATATCAATCTGAAATAACGATGTGCTATAGACTTTTTTCAACATTTCACTTAAAAGCTTTATTACGATTTTTTGTTTGTTTTTGATTTAGTACTACTACACAAATTGTAGCATTCGACGGAGATAAATAAAATAAAAAAAATATTCAAAATTACTGCACCGACATTCTTACGAACTTCTATTCTGGCCCCGAAAAGCAAACGTCGTGGGCGTATTAAAGTATTAAATATAAGAAAGACCCCGGCCACTCACTAACTGATTCTGTAACGCTCAATGCATATTATGATTTAAAAAAAAAAATAAAAATAAAAAAATATTTGAAAGAAAGACGGTAAAATTAAAAATGATCATAGCAATCATGATTCAGAATAAAAAAATTCAATCAAAACAAATGGATTAATTATTTATAATAGCCCAGAGTTTGTAACATAACGCAAATTTTTTTATAGAGTATGCATTGAAAATTCGGCGTTTGTTTATTTTCGTTGTTTTACAAAAGTGTTTTCTATTTTGAATAAAAATGATAATTTAATTTGATTTTTAATATCGGTTGTGGTTTAGTGGCAACGCAATGGAATAGACCGGCAAAGGTCGTCGGTATGATTCTCTTGCAATTTTATTTTTTTTTTAAATATTTTTTTTAGTATTCATGTAATGACCAAAAATTTTACTTTAAATTAAATATTACCGAGCAAGCGGCGCAGTGGTTAAAGCTGCGGCAGTTGGATTGGGAGGTACCGGTTTCGAATCCCTATAGGGGTGGGGTACAAAAGAGATTTTTCATCATCTGATTACGGATTGGTGATGAAGATGAACACAGCTTTCACCCCCTGTTGAGACACTTGAGAGTGCGGAATCCATGGGCCGGTCCACCTTTCATGTCAGCACTATAAGTTGGCATGAAGCAATGCCAATGTGCAGGTGGTTTAAACGAAAACGGGTCTAGAGCCGTACGTCCTCGATTTGGCTACTGCGTAAAGTAGGACGTAAACAGCGAACTGCGAAACAGTTAAGAGTACCTTGAACCCCAGAAAAGATTGCAGAGATAGAAATAAACAAACATACAGTGACTCTCGTAATTGATCACAATTTCATAAGACGCTAATATTTTATTACGCCAAAATAAAATTAAACAAATGTTTTACTGTTTTCCTTTTTAAATTCAACAATTTATCAAATATTTATTATAAAAATTAAAAAAAACAATTCATTTTTAACATCACAAATATCAATAATAAATTACTAATAGAAATTATTAGGTGTGATCAATTTTGTGGCTAACTTATAATCTTAATTAGTATTTGGTATAACCTCCTTTGGCTTTCAAAACCGCAGTTATCCTATTCGGCATGCTTTCTACCAGCTTTCCGGTCTTTTCCGCCGAAATATCGACCCATTTTAGCTTAACTCTCCCCCAAAGCTCCTGTTCAGTATGCGAAGTTATTGAAAAATCAGCAAGTGCCCTTTTAAGCTCGCCCCAGAGATGCTTGATGGGTTTAAGGTCGAGAGATTGAGGCGGCTAATCCAACGTTACAAATCCTTTATCTTTCAGCCATTTTTTTTCGTAATTTTAGCGGTATGTCGCAAGTGTGGCCACAGAGGTAGCTTCAGGCTTTCTAATCAAATGCTATTCAACTGAACTGTCCAGCGCTGTTCGGTAAAGCCTGAAAATCAAATCAAATTTGTAAATCAGTTATTTTTATTGTGAGACTGGGTAGGGCAGAAAACCCCACCATAGCACACTTACATTCTCCGAGTATTTCTTGGCGTAACGCCTTAATGTAGCTTCAGGTAAATTGTATTTTTTAGCCATAGCACCTTCTTTCACTTGTTTCATAGCAGCGGTCATCGATTCACGAGACCACCCCTGCCTATTTGTTTGCCTTTCATATATTTTACCCATGTCACACTACAAATACAATTTACACATATAATATATGAACAGGTCGGATAAGATGACGAGTTCGTCAACTTGTCCGCTTAGTGAATTCGTCAACTAAGCCGACTCGCCGTTTTGTAAAGTTTAAGCATGAAAATATATTTAATAAAAATATCTTCCAAGTTTAGTTATTAATTTACACATTAGGATAACACATAATTTAAGCAAAAAACTAAATTAAAGCAGTAGCACTTACTCAAATGATTTTATATTTTCTTGTCCTTTTGTTTCACAACCAACTTGCACGTAAACACATAGAATGATTTATCAGAACTAGAAAATGTCTGTTCTCCGGGATTTTTATTTTATAACGTATGGGACGCATGCGCAATACTAGGTAAAACAAGGAAATAGTACTATCTATGGAAAATTTCATGAAATTAACGATTCGTCATATTATCCGATTCGTCATCTTACCCTTCCTTCCCCTACCATATATATAATGAAAACGTTTTCAATTCATTTTTTTAACAAATTTTGTGAAATGAAAAAATGATTTAAAAAAAAAAAAATTAAATCCAAAATGGAACAAAAAAGGTAATTTTTATTTCATTTTTTGAACACTGTGCTAAACCTTCCTGAACACTGTTCTAAACCATCCTGAACACTGTTCTTAACCCTCCTGATGTACAATATATATATTGTACTTTTGAAATTTGTCTGTCATCAATTTGATTTTTTCGGCTTTTTCATAGACAAATACTATTTTTAACAGCATTTCCAATGTTTACGACTTGTAGAGCTTTTGTCGGTTGATGTATTATGATTCGATGGCCTTTTTGTTTTACTGGCTCATTAAGGAAAAAGTAGGCCAACTGTCAAAAAAATGGTTGAATATTTATTTTCTTCCGTAACTTTTTTGATTTGTGTAAATTTTTAAATTAAATATTTTTTTTTTTAAATGCCTATGTGGTTCTAATAACCTGTAAGGTCCACCGGTATCTGTAATGGATAACGAAATATTAGAAAAGTATACACCGAACCTGTTCAATTCTGAACCTCCCGGTGAAACAAATATTGATAATGAAGTTGAAGAAGAAGATTATCAACCAAAATGTCGTACCGTCGGCGGTGTTATTAAAATATGTCAATTAAATGCTGAAGGATTAACGAAGGCGAAAATTGAATATTTGTCAAGATTTCTTCACACCAATAAATGTGATGTTTTGCTTCTACAGGAAACCCATATGAAAGATGATCTTCAACTTTTGAATTGCGGATTAATAAATGAATTTTCGTGCATTGATTCTATTCATAATGAACATTATGGAATTGCGACATTTATACGAAGTGATTTATGTGACGATTGTTCCGTTTTATTAAAATCAAACATCAATAATATTGAAATTCTGGTTATCAAATTAAACGACGTGAAAATTTTAAATGTTTATAAACCACCTGGCTCTTCTTGGTCAACACCATTACCAGTGATTTCAATAGTAATCATTGTCTGTGGGGTTACAACCAAGATGATTTGAATGGAGAATTTATACTTGATTGGGCAAATAGAAACCGTTTACACTTTTATTTGATGCTAAAGATAAATCAACATTTCATTCTGGTAGATGGAACAGAGGATATAACCCGGATCTATGTTTTGTTTCAACAGATGATTCGTTCAATGTCTTATCTGCTGAAAGAACTGTAAGTAATAAATTTCCAAGAAGTCAACATCGATGTGTTTTTCTAGAAGTTGGAATAAAAATTCCAATAATAAAATCATTGCCGAGACCGAGATGAAACTTTAAAAAAGGTAATTGGACAGAATTTGCCAAAGCGATAGATTCGAACATCAGATGAATTCCTCCGGTTGTTGAAAATTATAATAGATTTGTGGGACTCCTAATATCTACGGCTAAACGATTTATTCCAAGAGGGTTTCGAAGAACATACATTCCAAATTGATCCAATGAATGTGAAAGATTATGGTTGTTGTATCAAGAGAACGAATCTAAAAAAATTGCATATGAATTAATTAATGAATTAAATCAGGAACATACTGCGAAATGGATAAATTTAGTTGAAACAATGGATTTTTCACGTTCAAGCAGAAAAGCATGGGATTTACTAAAGAAAAGTGGTGATTCTAGTAATAAGACTGGTGTTAACATTACAACAGTACATCCGAAGGATATTGCTTCAAGATTAGTCAAAAACTCAAAATGTCGTATACCCAAAAATAAAATTCGAAACTTAATTACGGATTCTCCATTGGCTTCGCCAGTATCTTTTAATGAAATTAATAGTGTACTAACGTATCTAAAACCAAGAAAAGCTAGTGGAGTGGATGAGGTGTTTCCCGAATTTTTTATTAATTTATCAAAAAACGCCCGTAATTGGTTGGCGAAATTTTATTATGATTGTTATAATCGTGGCAAAATTCCTCCGATTTGGAATTTATCAAAAGTGATGGAAAGGACAAACATCTACCTGAAAATTATAGACCGATATCTTTGTTGTGCATTGGTTATAAAATTTTCGAAAAAATTATTTATAACAGAATTTTTCCAACACTTGATGAAAATATTCCAAATTATCAAGCCGGTTTTCGTCCAGGAAGAAATTGTTGTGATCAAGTTTTGTCTTTGATAACACATATTGAAGCAGGATTCCAAGACAAATTACAAACAGCTGTTGCTTTCGTGGATCTAAGTGCAGCATATGGTACGATTTGGAAGAAAGGATTGATGTTGAAATTAAGTAAGATTTTAAAATGTTCAAAAACTTTAAACATGATCTCTGCTTTGTTATCGAATCGAAAATTTGTTGTACATTTGGGGAATCAGAAAAGTAGAATTCGATGTGTGAATAATGGATTGCCTGAAGGTTCAGTTCTTGCTCCTGTTTTGTTCAATGTATATACATCTGATTTGCCCGAAACAAAATCTAGAAAGTTTCTATACGCTGATGATTTGGCAATAGCTTACCAATTTCCATACAATGACAGAGCGGTGGTTGATGCAGAGCGTACTTTGACATTGGATTTGGATTTACTAAATGATTATTACAAGAATTGGCGACAGAAGGCGAATCCCAGCAAAACCGAAGCTGCATTTTTTCATTTATCAAATCAACATTCGAATACTCGTTTAAATGTTTACATGGATGGAATTTAAATTAAATTTAATCAGAATCCGATGTATTTGGTAGTTACTTTGGATCGAGCTTTAACTTTTAGAATTCATTGTTTAAAACTTGGACAAAAGATTAAATCAAGAGTGAACATTATCCAAAAACTATCTGGAACTTGATGGGGTGCGAATGCTAAAACGTTACGTATATCAGCAATTTCACTGGTGAATTCAACGGCTGAAGATTGTTCACCTGTCTGGGAACATAGTGGATAGTGCCCATACAAATCATGTAGATACAAAACTCAATAGTTGCATGCGAATTATTTCAGGTACAATTAAAACAACACCATTACTATGGCTGCCGATATTGTCCAATATTGAACCACCTCACCTTAGAAGACAGTTAGCATTATACAAAGAACATTTAAAAATTACAAGAAATTTAAACCTTCCTATTCATTTCGACATCGACGGAAGAATAGAAAACCGTTTGAATTCTAGAAAACCTTTTTGGACAAAAATTGCTGAGTTGGGAGACTTAACCATGGTGATATTTCTACTTTTAGATGTCCTCTTTATTTTACTGGCTCACCAAGTCGTAAATATTGGGAATGCTGTTAAAAATAGTTTATTTGTCTATCAAATTTTACCGCTTCGACTAACCGTTATTTTTAATTTTTAGTCGCGTTTTTTTATTCGCTCCGGATAGCTGCTATCGAGAGCCGTCGTATGAAAAGTGGCTCCGGACAGCGCTCCGTATAAATAGGTAGAGCCAAATATTTTTTATATCAAGTTTTCGCTAAACAATTGAATTAAAAATGAAAGTTTGATGTTAAATAAGTTTAGTTTACCAATAAATAGCGCGTCAAATTTAAATTGAGGCGTATAAAAATGACGGCTCTCGATAGCAGCTATCCGGAGCGAATAAAAAAACGCGCTTTTTGTCTCATTTCTCTTGTGGGATCGTTCTCTTAAGTATTTATGTTCATATTACAATTATATGAACAGTGGCGTATCATAGCAGTGCATAGTAATAGCTACGTATTTTATTTTTGGAAGTAAGTTAATTTTAATTGGCGTTCGAAAGGGTTCATTCAATTTCAAAGTGAATAAAAAAAGGTGAATTTTGTTTAATTTATTGAATAGAATGTTCGAGTGCTAAAAGTAGAAAAAACTTTCAACCAGTTCAGTTTTTGTTCAAGAAATATTATGAAATGCAGTTGTCATTATTTTGATTAATGAAAACAGAAAACAAATTTTTTTAAATCCTTATTTTAGTTACTTTTAGACAAACATGTAATTAATCATTACAGTTATCATATGCATTTTTCAATTTTTATAGTTATTGTTTTCATTAATGAAAATATAAAAGCAAAATGTGTTAAATTAATGCAAAAAATATTTAGTTTAACTAAAAGAGAATTTATAAAAATTGAAATTTATAAATGTTAAATGAAATATTTAATTTAATTTTATTTATAATTATTAAAATATAAATAAAGTTTCAGAAATTTCAATGTTGTATCTTAATTAATGAAAACAATAATTGAAGAAATTTGAAATGAGTTGATCTTTTTTAATGACATGAATTAAACCTTTTAAATTTAAGAATAAGAAACAATGTTTTATGATTTGTTTGTTATATTTGTAATTATAACAAACAAATAATAAAATATTGTTTCTTATTCTTAAATTTAAAGTTTTGCTTTCAACAGACTCTTTTAATAACAACAATAACTTTCCGTTACTTTTTGTTGGCGCAGTCCTTAAATGATGGCAAGGATTTTTCTAGCTTGTTTATTGATTGGTGAAGGGTGTACTTCCTCAATATCACAATTGTTTATGCCAACATATTTACGAATAATTAATTGGTACATTATTTAGAACTGCGATGTGTTGAACAGCAAACAAAATCTCATTCAGCATTTTTCATCTTTCAAAATTTGTTTTCTGTAAATTTATGTCGTTTATTCATACAATACAACAACATTATGTGAACAATGTGGGAATTGAGAGACAAAATTCTTTAATCATTGCTTCAGTCTGAAGGATCGTAGTGGACCATTCGAACGATGCAAACAAACAATACAAATCAGAATTGATGTGAATTATCTTTTGTGACCGATAAACCATCCCCATCTCCTTGTCACAGAGTGCTAATTTTCTCTATTTTTTATCACCTCTACCCAACCTCTTCCGTTCTAACAGCGTGGTATCATTTAATGGCGTTCTGTAGTAACTTGCTAATAAGATTTATATACGAGCTTTAATGCCAAGAGAATTTATTACCCAGAAATAATACCTTTATAGATGATTCCATTAAAGCAATTCAAAAATAATTTATCGATCGTCGCGTCGTTGAAATTTCAATCATTAAAATATAATCATAATATGTCTATAAAACGTCGCAGAAAGAATTTAGATAATTTTTTTTTTTGAAATACGATGATATTATTTGAAATCAGAAAAGTTTTGCAGGTTAAAATCTGGCTTCAAATGTTGAATTGTCACATTTATTAACATGAAAAGAAAATAGTTACTGCCGATTTTGTTAATATCTGTTTGTCAGTTCCTCTTCCACTGTAACCTCTTCTATTCTAAACTAGAATGGACCCAAAACCTAATACTACTAGCTTATTATTAAAACCTACCATTGGTAGATGCACTATAACGAGATTCTCCATCCGTGGCTTTCATGCGCCTGTGTCTCAGCTTCCGGTTTGAAGATCTTTAGAACCAGGTCTGACATCAAATGTTTCTGTAATTTGACAACCGCATCACGTTGGGTCGTACCAAATACAAATTTACCGTCCGTTTTAATAGTTACCTGATTAGTCAAGCTATCAATGTGTATTTAATGTAGTCCTAAGAAACGACTTTGGCTTCAGAATTTGGCACAGGAAATTTAGCAACTGTTTTTGTTGTAAATTCGGATGACTTTATTTTTCCGTCTTCTATGGAATAACCCAAATACTCGAATGACGTACAAAAAAATCGACACTTTTTCGATTTGGAGCTGGGCCTGAAATTTATTGATATGTTGTTCATAACTATTTTCAATATTTTCATATTTTGTTCGACCGTCAACGATGGGATGATTATATCGTCCATATACGCCATTTAGCGCACTTAAACGCTGGAAGTCTGCTGATCATACGCAAAGCACAAACGGAACTCTGCGGAACCCATAATGTCCAGATGGTGCAACAAATGCTGTATTTTACTGGTACAGCGAGGAAGCAAAGAATTAACAACTTGGAAATTTGAAATACTTAAAATTAGATGCATTTGATTTATGTAAAACAAAAATTGATGATACAATCTTTTCATTTTTAACAAACAAATAAATTAAAAAATCAGAAAGAGCTCTTACCACCTCTTACCTCCAACCAAATACCAAAGTAGATTTCCATAATAAGGACTTTTAAGCGTGAAATGAAAAGAGGTTCTGAAAAAATAGTCATTTTATGATCCCTAAATGAGCTTGATGGTAGTCATTTACGCATCATGAAAGAAACAAACGAAAGTTCTACGGCGGCTATTTAGTTTCTAAATAAACTCTGTAATAACAATTTGTTTTTAAAAACTCTTCTTAATAAATCTTTTGGAACAAAACGAAGTAAAACTCGTATTTTACATTTATTACTAAAACAGACGATTTTTCAAAAGCCTAAATGATTAGCTTAAGCTCGAAAAACAAATGAATGCTAGATACCTTCAAAAGCCCTATAGTTTTGAATTATGTAGTACTACCAATCTGTTTTTTAAATAACACATCTTTTGAGATATTGCAATACAACCAAGTAAAAATCATAATTTTTGTTTAAAAACTTGTCAAATACCCAAATGATTACTTCAAACTAAAAAAAATCGAATGAAGTCAATAAACGTTCTGAAATTCTTCTAGTTTATGCAACATCATTTTGAAATTTAAAAAAAAAAAAATCCTTTTGAGATATTGAGTCTTAAAATCATTTTTAATATTGAGCGGTAAAATCTCCACGATTTCAATGATTGCTCTTTGGAAGAACCTGAATCTGGACAACTAGATGCTGCAGTTGGATGATAAATACTTTATTGAAAAGCGCAAACTAAGCACTTACTGTAGAATGGTACTATGGTTCTTCAATTCCATTCTCTTTGTGAGAAGTAAGGGCATTTCAAATATTGAAATTTCTCAGTTTTTGGTATTTCTTGGAAATTGCTAGAGGTTTAATAGAAGAAGTTAGAAACAAATGATTGATTTAAAAAATATTAGTTTCTTACCGTTCAAACACATCTGGTTTCAAAACTGAGTTTACAAAACAGTTATAAAATAGTGAGAAGTATTTTGTCAGTCAGTGAGTCAAAGAGGGGATGAAAAAAAATTTGAAACTATGTGTTTTGAAAGGAGTATTTCAAGCATGATAACATACGCTATTTAAAATTCATTAGTAATTTTAGAAATAATTCCGCAACTTTTCTTCTACAGTTGTCAATTTAAAATAGAATGACCGCGCTATGTATAGATAAACATATATTTAACATTAGAATAAAATTATTCTAGTTTAAACAAACATATTCGAATTATCTATCAACTTCCTGTGCAGCAAGCACACCATTTAAGATTTAAAAAGAGATAAAACTCAAAAACTACTTGTTCGCGGCACAAAACAGTTCCAGAAAAAAATTGTATAGTAAACAGTAGAAACTTAATTTATATTGCATATATAGAATAGAAGTATTCGGAATAAGGTTTCCCGGAACGTGTGGCTAAATGCAGCCGTCCAGACTAAACACAGGTAAGAAAACATACATATCTTAAGAAGCTGGGTCAAGTAATTTTGTGAGAATAATCTCTTGCAAACGGTTACAGTATCTATAACCTACATTTATCAAAGGGTTATCTGAGTAATCGGTGTTAGAAACATTTTTAAAGTACGGATTTACTTAATTCCCATCGTAATTATTGTCATCTCGCATACACATAAAAATATATTTGTTTAATCAACTTTTTGGTAACAATTTCCTAATTGCAACTGAACGTAATCTTAATTGTCTTACATTATGTTTTAAGTAACAAATACATACGTCTACATTTATGAGAATTATGCAAATTTAATTAGAGATAACTACTATATACACAGATTCTTCATCTCTGTATTCCAGAGTAAAAACTTTCATGCTTACAAAAATAAGTCAACAGAGTTTTCGGAACATTTGTTATTTTTTGGAAAAACAAACTGACGATATAATAAAATAATATCGCTTTGTTTGCGGAAAAATCATAAAGTTTTGACACAAAAAATGTTTTTATGGTATAAATATGATCCAGTGATGATTGTTATATATTGTGTCAGTGTAATTAACCGCAAACAAAAAAAAAAAAAAAAAAACAAACCCTTCCAATTACTTAATCCCCCGAAAAATTAATGAACCCGATTTAATTTAATACGACATCATTAAAATGGTTAAAAAAGCCATATAATAATTATTTTACATAACAATTCATTCTAACACACCATTAATGTACATATATTTGTATGTACATGGAGTAGGGATTATGTAAATTTAATTAAAGGGAAACTACAATTTTAGTTTCGCTGTTGTTGTACTAGTTCGCTTCGAGTACAATAATACTAAAAATAGTAATAATTTCATTTTGTATATAGCCCCAGTCGTGTAGACTGTGTATGTATTATGTATATCGAATAATATAGTTCTGGAAGAAGTCAAAAGTTTTACAAAATTTATGGAAATTGAAAAACTTTGGGAATAAAATAAATGAAAACTTTATAGTTTTTCACCAATTTTTCTTGGAATTGACAAATTATTTTCTCGTCTTGTAAATTACATATAATATAAATATTAAGTATATTTAGACAGGAGCCTACAAAATTAAACTTAATTTAAGAAATGGAAAATCCCGAAACGAAACATTTTTCAGATTTTAATCTGCGCCCAATTCGCTTACTACGCCTAGACATTTTTTAAAGGGGAAGGCGTAGTTGTAGATACATTAAATAGTTTTTGCTAAACGGGTCTGTCTCTTAAATTGAAATACTAACACTTTTGCTAGGAGATATCGGATGAGACCATAGGATATATCTCATTTGAGGGGAGAATATTAGAAATGTTCTCGATTTTTTCTTTCAATCGCTTTTTCCTTATAAAAAAAACTGTGTAATTTATTAAAAGTAATGGGAGAATTTACTATAATTGCAACCGACAATTACACAAGGGGTCAATTCAATCCTAAAAAATTATTAAGGAAAATCACGTTTGTGAAAGGACGTGCAACTATAATACGGAAGGATAATAGATATTTTGGGCGTTGAAAACGCGTCGAGGAAGATACTAAATGGATTTTCAAGAAACCTTTTGTGGTTGGTTTTAAATGCTATTTAAAACATAGTTTCTGTTAATTTTTTATTAAGAAATTACTGATTGTTTTTATTAAAAAACAAAATGACAAAATTTTTAATTCGCCCAATAATTAATATTATGCTATAACTTGGTAGGCAGTGGTGTTTATGGTCGCTGATTAAAAATTGTTGGTCTAAATTTTATAATTCAAGATGGTGGAATCAACATGATTGTTGTGCGCTGTAATTTGCATAATTCTTCAAAAAATTTACAAAACCATAAGAGATTTTTCGGGTCGCTTATTAGTATTACGATGACAAAAAATTAAACCCAAAATGGCGGACCCAATATGGCCGTTTTAAAGTAAAAAATTTAGCTGATTTATTAAATTTTTTTGAAAATTTGAGGTTAATTTTTTTGAAATAAGCATTTTGCCATAAATGCTGTAGCAGCAAAGGAGCAGCAGTAAATGAATGTAAATTCAGATTAAATTTGATTAAAATGGATCTTCGAACGGATTTAAATGGACTGAATAGATTTGGATTTATTTGTTTGGGGCGCTCTTAAGCAAAATGTGTATAACATTCCCATCAATAATGGAAATGGATTAGTGAACGAGTTGTAGAATGTTGTCGGTAGATTATGGCAGACGAATGTCAAGCCGCCACACAAATGCGTGTCAAATCTCTTTCGAATAACATTTACAATAATTAAAAAAAATTAAACAAACTACCAAAAAGTGTTTCATTTCTCAAACTTTTATATTTCCTCAATTTTTTATGAGATTTATGGTTTGGTTTTATTTGAAAACGAGGGAAAACATAGAGAGTCATTTTAGGTTTTTTGTTAGTTATTAAATTTCCTGCAACCTCATGGAGGATAGTGGTAATATTGTTTAACAGGGTGTCCATAAAATGCGTGTAATGGTTTGTTTTGACGTTTTCTCGAAAACTAAGCAGAACTAAGTTAAACGTTTTGGGTTTGTAGCTTAATTTTTTGATGACAGAACGCCTCTCGAAAAGTATCCATTTAATTTGGAACACTCCAAACTCCGGATCCTTCCACTTCGGATCCTCTCCCATGTTTTCTATAAACAATAAAAGAAGTGGTCGAGTTAATCACATTAATTGTCATTAGTTAATAAAATTCAGAACGAGCGATGCCGAAAAATTGGAATGTAAAGTGCATTTCATGGCAAGTATAATTCTTACGGTAGTTTTTTGCGCCATTCGTAACGATCCAGAAAGCCAATTATACTCGAATTTATATTAGCATAATTCAGAAAAATAGTTATGCGAAAATATATTTCAATATGACAATTATTTTTACCTTCATAGCAGGATACCACAAGTTATTAACAGCAGTAATGGAACTGGAGCTTTCACTTTATTGTCAATTAGATGTTTTTATTTTTATTTAAAATTATTCAAAATAATCAAAATCTAACAAATTTCATTTTATAATATTCGTAATTAATATGAAACAATGATTAAACAACCATTTCACGAACCACACATTATAAGGCCGATTTGCAAAATATTATTTAAATGGAAGCGGGGAAACCAAAGAAAGGGGAAGACGAAAATGGCCTTACTTTACCGCAAAAAAATGTCGGAAAAAAGAAATTCGGAAAACGCAAGCTTTTTAGATATAACAAATTTTGAAAGATTTGTTAATTCGACTTTTTATCTTAGAGGATGAGATCTACCGCATGCAAACCATCGCGTTGACGTTTTTAATTATTGACATGCTAAAATATAAAGCCGCTTAGCATTGAACCCTTTGCACAAGTATGGCAAAACCTTGCAATTTTTTCAAAAATATTACATTCAATCAGTTATTCAAATTTGGGTTTCACACACTAAAATAGAGAACTCCTGAAAGTCCCTTAGCAATGGTGCTCGGTCGCGACAGTAATTCCTGGTTACTAGGTCGCCAAGGATGATTTTGTCCGAATAGGTCAGGCATTGATCAAGTTTTTTCTTATTTTTTCTTAACAAGCTTATGGCTCAATCAATCGGGAGAGTCGATGATTTGCTTTGGATTACCAAATATGTGTTTATCTGTATATTTTTTAAGTAAATTAAAGAAGAAAAATAGCGAACAAACTAACGAGAATTTTTGCATCAGCTCCTATGTTGGATAAGGAGGTCATCATCTTATACCAGCAATCTTATCAGGTACTCGTTTCTGCGTGATTCAATAGAACGTTGATCAGGCCCGTTATCACGTATGGGTGTGAGAGTTGGACTTTGATTGAAAGATGATGATGTAAGAGGTAGGCACAAAGGTCGTTATGGGGTTAGAATATCATTATTTTATTGCTACCTGGTATACCCGGTGGCACCCAGGCAATTATTACTAACTGTTTGTGGGAACATCGAAATTCCAACTCTAGCGAGTGAAAGTTTATAAATAAGAAAGAGATTTCTGCCATTTTTGTGAAAATTTATTTATACGTTTAAGTCATTGCTTTTAAGTAAACATAGTATAGTAAATTTGTGTGCTACGAGTATATTATATTATTTTGATTTTTTTTTTTTTTAAATGTTGCCAATGGCTTTATTCTTGAATCTTTCTACATAAGAAACTCACAAGAAGTAATCAAATCTTAAGCTAAAAATTATTACATAGTTTAAGTCTTAACCAATGTTAATACTTATTGTTAGTGCTCACAATTTAACTAATTTATATTATACTTATAAGTATAAGATAATCATTTAGTAAATTCACAGGTTCACAGGTTCATCAGTCCGAGTGGATATGTTCTTCTCAGTCGCCTAAATCGCGGCTGTTTTAGTATTTCCCTGGCTAATTCGTTGGGATGTGCTTCTAGTTTTGAATAATATTTCGAACTGAATTCTTTAATAGTTTCTTTAACGGTTTTAATCCCAAGATCGTGATGTATATTACTATTTCGAATGTACCAAGGAGCATTGGTAATACTGCGAAGTATTTTCGCTTGGGCTCGTTGCAGGAGTTCTCTGTTTGAAGTGCTGGTGGATCCCCATAACTGAATACCGTATGTCCATATGGGTTTGATTATCGCTTTGTAAAGTAAACCTTTATTGGCTAATGACAACTGAGATTTTCTTCCCATCAGCCAATACATTTTAGAAAATGTAATTTTTATTTGGTTGCGCTTTGTTTCAATATGATTTTTCCACGTTAATCTTCTATCCAGATGCAAACCTAAGTATTTTACCTTCGTTTGTTGAGGAATATTTTTATCGTTTAATTTCACTGGTGGGTAGGTGCGTTTGTTCGGCGTGAATGTGACATGAGTTGATTTGTTTTCGTTCACTTTGATTCGCCATACTTTCAGCCAGTTCGCGACTTTGTTTAAATGATTCTGCAGGAATTGAGGCAATTTCAGGATTAGTGTGGGACACCAGGATGGCCGAGTCATCGGCAAATGTTGATATTATTATTTTGTTAGTTACAGGTATATCAGCTGTGTACAACAAGTATAATATTGGTCCTAGAACGCTGCCTTGCGGGACACCTGCATTAATATCATTTAAGCAAGTAGTTGCGCTGTTTTTTTTGACCATGTATTGCCTTTGAAGAAGATAGTTTCCCAAAACTGAGTGAAATTTCTTCGGTAGAAGCTCTTTAATTTTGTAAATTAGTCCATCATGCCAAACTTTATCAAAAGCTTGTGCGATATCCAAAAAGGCAGCAGAACAATATTTCTTTTCCTCGAAGGTGATTTTGATTGCATTTACAGTTCTGTGTACTTGCTCTATAGTACCATGTTGGTTTCGGAACCCAAATTGATGGTCTGGAATAACACGCCGTTCTTCTAATATTGGTTTCAATTTCGTTAATAACATTTTTTCAAATAGCTTTGAGATTGTGGGCAGCATGCTTATTGGACGATATGATGAGATTTGTGTTTCATTTTTCCCTGGCTTATGTATCATTGTGATCAAAGATATCTTCCATTTTTGAGGAATATAGCTGATTCGCATGATCGCGTTGAATACAAATGTTATTAGTTTTATGCATTTATCTGGCAATTCCCTTATCATTTTTCCAGTAATGAGATCATGTCCAGGTGCCTTTTTCGGGCTTATGCAAGTTTAATTGTATTCTTAACTTTCTTCCAGTTATACTTTATAGGTTTGAAGGATAAACCATCATCCGTTGGCTGGGGTAGCACGAAATAATTATCTTCTTCGTGTGGGACGAATACTGTTGCTAGATGAGCAGCAAAAGCATTGGCTTTTTCTTCATCACTTCTCGCCCAATTTCCTGTTGGTAGTCTAATCGGTGGATTCGAATTTGTTGGCCTTTTTAAATTTTTTGTTGCCTTCCACAAAGAATAATCTGTCCTCTCGGTTGCCGAGAGATCACTTAAATAGTTCTTTAAGCGCAGGTTTTCTTCTTCCCTCAAAGCAAATCTTAGACCCTTAATAGCTCGATTTAATTTCCATTTCAATAACGGTGATTTTGTTTGCTGCCATTGACGGCGAATTTTTCGCTTTTCCTGGATTAGTTCCTGTATATTATGTGACAGTTTATTAACTTTTTCCGAACTACTTATGCCGGGTGTAGCCCTTTCAGCGGATAATGTCATGATATCTTTTAAATTTTCTGCCGCCGCATCAATATCAGCTGGTGTGATCAGAGGAATATTAAGTAGACAATTTTGTTCGACTATATTGATCCCAATTAGTTTTCTTGTTTGTTAGACGATTCGGTATTTCGTTCCTTAGGACATCGGTACTCAATGTTACTATTACCGGTGAGTGATCAGAAGACAGATCATAGCAATCGGTGGCCTTAGCGTATGTACGTGGAATGCCCTTAGTTACACAAAAGTCAATTAGATCAGGAATTTTCTTTTTATCCGTGGGCCAGTAAGTTGGGTTACCGGCAGATAAAAAATCCAGCGACTGTTCCTCTATAGCATCATAAAGTTGTTTGCCTTTCGGCGATGTTAATCTGGAACCTCAATGAGCTTGTTTAGCGTTGTAATCACCGCCCGCAAGAAATTTATTACCCAGCTGGCTGAAATAATCCAAGAACTGGAGTTTTTTATAGCATGTTTTGGAGGGCAGTACACTGCCGATATGACGCAGTTTCCAGACCACTCCTGCAGACAGATGCTCGTTGATTGTATATGTTCTTTCTCATATTTCGGAAGTTCGTAGTGTTTTAATCTTCGCTTTATCAATACAGCAGTGCCTCCATGTGCTTTACCATCTGAGATAGTCTAGAGTACCCATTAATTTTGAAATAGCTATTTTTGGTGAAGCGTGTTTCTGATATTAACATTATGTCAATATTGTGCTCAGTTAGAAATGCATGTACCTCCGCTTTATGCTGTGCTAGGCCGTTTGCATTCCATATGGCTATTTTGATGATGGTCATTTCTGGCTTTTTACGACTATCTGCATCAGCGTGCTCATATTCTGCATCATTAGATCCATGGTTCTCTCCATCATCGCCATGAAGCTTTGCATCATATTGGTCAATTTATTTAAAGCCGTTGAGATGTTTCCCTCTTCACTTGCTTGAACTTTAGGAGCGGTACCTTTAAGAACACTTGCGTATGAAACCCCTTCGTGCACGCTGCCGTTTACATTTGCGTACTGTTTTCCATTTTCAGCGTTTGTGCTTAGAATTTCTGGTCGTGCTTCTTTTCTAGCTGAAGAATGAAGATTTAGGATTCGCTGTTCTGCTCGCTGCTTTGGATTGATTCTCCTTTTCAATTCTAGATAAATTGGGCACCCTCTATAATTAGCTGTGTGATTTCCATCGCAGTTGCTGCATTTTCTCACTGATGCTTCCTTTTTTGCTTTATTGCAAACCTTTGAATTATGGAGTTCACCACATATAACACAAACATCGTTGAAAGTGCAATATGCTCTAGTGTGCCCATATTCTTGGCACTTAACACACTGTACCGGCCCATTTCTTTTCCTGTGTTCCTCGATGGTAACTCTTCTGTACAGTAGATATTTTAGGTTAAATATTGAATGGTTGCCTTTAGATTTTTTATTGTCTGGTTCTAATTCCAGACGAAACAATGGCTGAGGTACTTTCTCCCGATTAAAAATATTGGTAATAGATCTGCACTGGAAACCTTTTTCAGCAAGAGCATCCCGTATTTCGTTTGCATCCACGTAACTCTCTATTCCTTTTAAGATAACAACCAATCCTTTTTGGCTCTTTAGTTGATAAGTGTAGTAATGTTTACCAACTTGGTCAACATGTTTAATTAATGCTCTGTAAGCATCAATATTGAGCGGTTCAATTTTTGTTTCTTTTATATCTCCTCTTTTGATCCCGGAAATATAAAATGCACCTTCCGTGATAAACTCGATCGTTTTTGCAAGTTCTCTATTTGATTCTTCCCTCAAATAGATTGGTGGCGGCTTCTCAGTTTTTAGAGTTTTTTCGGCCGGCGGCTCGTCAACAACCAAGCAAGAATACCTATTACCATGCATTAATTCAACGCTAGCTAGCTTAGTGAATTTATTTGCGCTTGCACTGGCCGCTGATCTAGGGCTTCTTCTTCGTTTTGATCGGACAGTAATATACCGGTCTATTCCCGTTTGCACTAAACACTGACCTACATCACTGTTTATTTTATTGTCATTTGATGTCGATGCACTGTCATTGTTTGTTTTATCGTCAATATTTGGGGACGATGCACTTTTAGTTTCGTTATGGTTCAACATACCAATGTTATTTAAATTAATAATTTCACTTTGATTTAAATTGCCTGGTAAGGTAATTTTTTGAGCATTTAAAATTTGTTGTCGCTTTGGACTATGCTGCACTTTTGTATTTTTATTAATAATTGAGGTCGTGACGTTCGGTGCCAAATCGCTTGCGGACATCGCTATCTGCTGATTTGGCCCAGCCTTTTTTACTTGAGACGGAGATAAGAACATCACGATTTCACTTGTTTTTCACATCACAATATTTTTAAAAGAAAAAAAAAAAGATTTAAACTGCTGATTCAACTTTTCACACAAATAATAATTAAATTATTTAAATGTTTACTCGGTGGTAGCAAAATTGCAACTGTTTTTGATTTTGATTTTTCAAAACAAATTCTAATAGGAAGTAGGCCTGTGTTCCGCTGAAACAAAATTCATTTTATTTACTCGCTTCCTATTTGAATTTATATTTAAAAAACAAAAATAACATGATATAACGAACAATTTTTAAATCCCTGAATACGGTCTAATATCTTCAGTTTTTTTCATTTTACGGAAAACTATAGAAATATGTGAGATTAGCATCCCTTCAATAAGTGACGTTTTTTTTTAAATTGTTGCTCGATATACTTCCAGCTGCAGTTCGAAGGACATTTGTCTGAAATTACGATCTCACTGGACGAAAGGGCATATTAGTGGAAAACACTGAAATCTACAGAATGAAATTATATGATGTCTTACTGCGCAGCCAAATACCTAGAAGACACAATGATTAGAACAGAGTACTGTAAATCTGTTTAATAGAGTACTGCCTTTGCTGGAGGGAGGTGGCTCCAGGAAGTAAATTTTGAATGTGAGCATTGATTTGTCCCTACTGACATATTTGAAGAATGAGTTGCCATATCATACGACTCTCAAGTTTTAGCAATTTTGTCGTAGTAATTTTGAAAGTCATTTTCACCCCTCAAAAAGTAAATGTTGATGTGGGATAGTAACAGTGACCTTCCATAGGTCTAAAGCCATATGAGTGTCAAGTTTGATTCAAATCGGTCAAGGTGCGTAGATTTCTATAAAGATCATATATACATATGAATAGACACTTACTTTTATATATTTTATAGATAGGATAGATAGATAGAAAAACATTTTATATAAAATATAAAACATATATAGAAATATATGTAGATGCACAATATCAGTGTTTCTAACCGGTGGTTCGCGGACCACTATACACAATTTCTAGAATTCTTGGAAATTTCGAATCTATTTCTTATTTAATCCATTTTTGAAGAAAATTAATTTAATCATAACAATAGACATACATTCCGTTAAAAAGTACCAGGGATTGTTAATTTAAAATTTCGCCCTCCCTCCGCAGCCTTCGATGGAGAAAATAGTTGTCACAAAAAAAGAACCCATACAGCTTTTCAGAAAAGTTGCGGCACTGGTTAGGAGAATGTGTTGTCTTGTGATTAACAATTGTCAAAAAGAAAAAAAAAAAAGTAAATAAAAAATATATACTACTTTCCTTCTATCTTGCTATGTGTAGAGGGTGTACGGAGGGCCCGGCGGTATGCGGGAGTCTAGCTTAGACTTGGTCGTACATTCTGATCAATTATTCAATTTTAAAAAGTTAAACCAATATTCTAAAATTAAAAAAAAAATATTAATTGATTCTCCATATTGATGATACGGCGAATCAATTAATATTCTTAGGATTTTTTTTACAAAACACCCGATGAGGATGGTATCTGCAACGAAATGCTAAAGAAAGGCAGCAATTATCTGTTCTACCGCATGTTTGAGTTCATATAATAATTTGGTCATCGTCAAGAGAAGACTTCGCAGAAGAGTGGAAGGCGGCTCTTATCTGTCCACTTCATCAAAAAGTAGATCGGTTAAACTACAACAACTAACGGGGTATAGCTTTGTTGTACATAGGGTATAAGGTTTTGGCCAACGTAGTCACGGTAAAGTTGTCAACTTATAGTGATAGGATTGTGGATTATCAGTTCAAATATTTAAACGACCGATCAAACTTTTACTACGGATACGGAATACGTTATGGAACGTCGTGTCCTACTTTGGGCATACCGTAAAAATTGGTTTATCTTTGCCAGATTTTAATTGATGGCTCAATATGCAACGTGTTAATAGAAGGCAAAATTCCGAATGCCTTCGAGAGAACATCTGGAGTGTGGCAAGGAGGCCTAATAGCTCAAACTGTCATACCTGCCTGTATTGTAAGTCAACCCAACTATTAGCATACTCTGATGATATTTCCATTCTGGGTTGCAAAATCAACCAAATAATAAATACATGGTTACCACGAGAAGGCAGACGGGAGGAGACTATTTCAGGAGATATACAATTTGAGAAGTTGAGTTCAAATATCTAGGATCATTAACTCACTCCGTTTCTGTGGACATTTCAGCGAGGATCGCATTAGACTACCGAGCATTTTACAGCAACATCAAAATATTGAAGTCTCCTCATATATCGCGCAAAATAAAACTGGAACTCTACACAGCGCTGATGAGACCAGTTATCACCTTTGGTTAAGAGTCCTGGACACTGACAGCAGCAATATATCCATAAAATTGCTGTAATTGAGCGTAAGATCATCAGAATCATTCTCGGTCTTCAGACCCACCTAAAGAATGCCAATGAACTATAAGATAAGAAACGATATTGATAAAATCATCGGATTCAAAAAATCGTCAAGGTCAAGATGGCTTTGGCGCGAATTTCGTTCTTAAAGTCGGACCACTAATCAATCCTTGGAGTTAGCAGCAACGGAAATAGGACCTCTTGAAGGACTACCTACCCGAGAGATGGACGACGTTGAAAGAGACCCAAACAAACTCGGCCACCGTGTCTGGCGTTCTTTTGCGGCGGATCGAACTATTTGGAGGAACATCCTTGAGCCGACCTAATCCCTTCATGGAATGTAGCGCCAGCGAAGAAGAAGATATTTTTTAAAGTTTATTTTATTTTCATTTTCATTCCAAATAATTTACATGTTGCTATTAACACAAAAGATAATTATAAAAATAAACATTGAAATGAAAAAAAGAAGAATTCTGTACCGAAAATCGACAGTTTCAATATATAGAATATAAATAAATTTAAAATATTAAAAAAAAATAAATAAAATATTAATAATACTAATACCGAGCAGTTATTTAATATAAAATTACTTTTATGTTAAATTCGATACATTGTGAAAAAACACAATCAAATTGAATTAAAACTACTGTTTTTTCTTTATACTACAACACGAAAAAAATTTATGACGTCAGGCATTCCAACTTTGGACAAAAAAGATTTAGAATGAATTTGCCTCGTAATTAGATCAGGTAAATTATTGAAAAATGTTGGTGGTGTAAGAAGGATGTCGCGGCGGAAGTGATCGTTATGAAATATAGGAATATCGTAGATAAGTTTATGATTTGCACAGAAGACATACCGTTCATCGAGTGTTATTACCTGCTGTGTGCTATACACTACCCGACAATGAAATACACTCACCAATAAATTTTAGATTTCACTGAAATGAAACAATTATCGAGAAAAATTCTACAACGGTTATTTACATATTCGAATTGCTAAATGATTATATTAGGTATATGTATATCTGTCCTTCTCTATCGCAACCTCGTGTAACCGTCGGAAATGATTTTCGAGGCGCGTCTATGAAATACGTTCATTTACAAATAATAACAAATAAAACTACATTTCCATATTTTAGTAACGAGTACTTTTAACTTTATTTGTAATTACTTCAAAAATTCGTTTTGGTAATGAATTATAGAAGTTTTTGATATAATTTTTATTAAGTTTGAGGCATGCCTCTTCTATTGCCATTTTGTTACGAATTGCGCAACCTGGCTTAGTTTGCTGGCTAATTTCTTCTCAGCGCGGGCGAGTTACTTACCAGCTTCCAATAACACAATAAAATACACCACCAATAATTTATTTCTTTACTTTTTGCGTAAATAATTTTTCACAATATTTTCACAAACATTTGTTTTTGGCTTTATGAATCGTCTAACAAAATAAAAAAATTCAAAACATCAATTTCTGTCTAAGTTTTATTTTTAAACACTACACCAAAAAAAATTGTTTATTCGAGACATAACAACACGGTACCAAACTCACGGTCAAACTTTTCAAATAAAGAAACCGTTTATTGGTTTTTTTTTGTATTATAATTTTAACGATCACAAAATATACATTAACATTTAATTAATTTTTATTTGTTGATTATGATTAATAATTTTATATGTGTAATTTCATATATGATTAATAATTTTTCTCTCTCTTCCATATATTTTTGTCTTATTTTTTTTTTAAATAAATTCTATAATGTTTTTTAATTATTATGTTTTTTAATGAATATGAATTATGAATTGGTTATTTTTACTTAAATAATTATATTTTTTTTGTATCACGTAAACGATCACTTATTTAAAAATAAAGATGTCAAATTAAATATGTTTATATTTTAATAACATATAAATTATTTTTACTGGAGAGTAATTAAAATAACTAATTTTTTTTTTTTTTTGTATTATAAGGATGTATTTTGAAAATAATTTGAATTTAAAAATGTGACTTGTGCTTTGACTAATTGATCACTCCTCACTCATCCCAAAAAAATATTTAATTTATTTATTTTTCGAGTGGGATGGTTAGATCCCTCTCTCTAACTTTACTTATTCTTCTAGAAACAAGTTTACCAAATCAATGTACGATTTTTGGCATAATTGTCAAATAAGGGTCCTCATTGGGTACTCTCTATGTTATTGTTAAAATATTATTATTATTTTATTTTTCATTTTTGTATTGCTATTGAACCGACCATAAAATGTTTTATGGTAGGGTTTCTTAATCCTATTTTAACTATTGAATCTTAACATCTAAATATCTAAGTATATAAAAAAAATTTATTGTTACGTAAAATAGTTTATGGTTTTTGCAGCTGTTAAATGATCCTTTAAGATCTAATTGCATTACACATGCAAAAACTTATTGCAATGTAAAATAGTTTATGGTTTTTGCAGCTGTTAAATGATCCTTTAAGATCTAATTCTAAAATAGTTTATGGTTTTGCAGCTGTTGAATGATCCTTTAAGATCTAACACATGCAAAAAACTTATTGCAACGTAAACTAGTATTTTCTTTTATTCCTCCCTTATAATGAGGAACATAATTAATATTTAAGAAAAAGAAAAAAAAATGATAAGAAACGGCAGAACTGCTCGTTTCAATTTGCAACTCATTTAAAGAAAAGTATTTACCTTTCTTTGCCTTATTGTCATAAACTATTCTTGCTAATTCTGCCCAACAATTTTCTATGATATTAAGGTCCGGCGATTTGGCGGGCCATTCCATAAGTTTGATTTTGTTTGCTTCAAACCAATTTTGTATATTTCTGGATCTATGCGCTGGTGCATTATCCTGTTGAAAAATCAAATTTTTCCGACGAAGTTTTTGATAAAATGGTAAAAACTTATTAAGCTTATTAACTTATTATTAAGCGATCCCCTAACAAACTCAAATTTGCACTTGCCGAATGAAGATATAATACCCCATATCATGATACCACCTCCACCTTGTTTTCACGAAAATAATAATTATGACAATCCGGACCATCGCGACAATACTTTTTCGTCAGAAAATAAAACATTATTCCATTCATTTGTCCAGCTCATCTGTTTCTCAGCAAATGCCATCGCTAGAATGTTGCCTTTAGATAATGAAGGTTTACCATGCATTTTTTGCGTTTCAGGAATGTATTTTTTTTTTAAAATCGTTGTACTGTTCGTACCGATGATGTAACATTGGCTGAAGCTGCTATCTGACGTGCGCTTTTGTTGGAATTTCTTGTAATTCGAATAATATTGCGTTTTTCCCGTTCAGTTAACGCGCATTTTCGACCTTTATAGTTTGATTTTACTCCATATTTGGGGATTCCCACAATTTTGCTGATCACATCTAAGCTTCGATTGACTTTTAAAGCAATTTTTCTATTGCTCAACCCAATTCTATGCAAAGCCAATACCGCCTGACCTTCATCACCCATTTTCTAAGATTGAATTAATATTTCTTATAGCAGTTAGTAAAAACATTTCTAAAATACTTACTTGAAATTATAATAAAACAACATTTTAATAGTAAAGTAAGTTTCAATAAGTAAAAGAACAAAATAGTAATGAACGTATTTGATTGTCGCGCTCTATTCGGAATAATTCTTGTCTTTTTCCATTTTTTTCTATTTTCGCTTTCAAATCTAACATTCCACCAACAAAGCAGTAACAACAAAACAGCGGTCACAACACAATGGTCACCTTCCTTGAAGAAAATCTTTCGGTTGCTCGGAACAAGTAAGTTCTTTATTTAAAAATATCATGCCATACACACTCGTAAATGACAACATATGAGAATTAAGTATATTATTTTTGTTTTTAATATATTTAGAATTGTGACGATAAACGGAGCACAAACACTAGAAAGCAAGTGGGAGGAGCTTGCAATCAAGCTAAATGCGCTTGGTGGGGCCAAAAAGAATTCAAAACAGTGGAGGAAATGCTGGGATGATTTGAAGTAAGTAAACAAATAATGATATTGGCTCATTACCAAACAATTTATTTAAATTTTTCTTTTAGATTTCGAACAAAAAAAAAAAAAAATCGCAAGAAATCCGGTCTCGGTTTGAGCAATCCGCAGTAAATGGGCACACACCCATAGATGATCTTAGCCCATTAGAAGAGCGTATGATGAAGATTACTGGATACGTCACTGTAGACGGTGATGCGGTTTCCGAAGAGTTTCGAAACGAACAAACAAAGGGCGTAAGTTTATTAATTAATTATTAAAAAGCAAACAAATAATAACTTTTGTGTTGCAGGTTAACATTATCGATATAATAATGCCAAAACATGCAGTAAAGGTTACTTCACCAGATTGCTTGCTCACCAGCGAAGAAAGTGTGTCAAGCCAATCCCAATCGATTGACACTCCGCTGCCTCCAAAAAAAAAACGTGCGTATTTTAAATAGGACACACCACCGATAGCCAAACGACCATTGGAAAATAAACTACTTCCGCTAGGCCAATTGGTAGACTAAGAAGCGCGACATTTAGAACATTTACAAAAAATCTCTGCAACGATGTTAAACCAAACAGAAATTTTCAAAAAAATTTGCAACTTGAAAGAATTAGAAATTGCAAATACAGAGGCTTATCGCAAAGCGAAGCTGGCAATTTTTTCGCGAAATACTGTTTAAAATTGGTAATATTGTTATTGTTATTCATATTTTTGTTTGTTGTTTGTATTTTATAAATAAACTATGCCATTTTTAATTAGAAGTCTTCACGTATTAAACGCGCGCATGCATATACTCCGACATTCCGGATGGTTATTGAGGCCATTATTTCATATATTCGATCATCATCTTCGTCCCTTTCGATATATTCCTCCAAATTGTCCGGCAATGGATATTGCATATCTATTAATATGTTGTGCAATGTGGCACAAGCATTAATTATTGTTCCTCTAACAGCCGGCGAATACATAAGAATTCGCTGGCGACTCAGGCACCGAAAGCTGCTTTTTAATACACCAATGCATCGTTCGACAATACGCCGCACATTTCAGTGTATGGCGTTATATCGTGGTTCGTTCGGCGCACGAGGATTCGATATTGGTGTAAATAGCCACGGCTGTTGTCCATAGCCACTATCTCCTGCAATAATAACATATTAACATGAGGACTGTGGCATTTTCTTATATATATTCAAAGGCGGCTTACCAAGCAAATATTAGTTACGAACACTTACGAGCGGCGAATTCGTTCTGCAGATAGCGATTTAGAATTGAATTATTCAAGACGAAGATGTCGTGGCTTGATCCGCCATACTTTGGATTTGTACTCAGTATTTTGAGATCCGCGTCACACACCTAGAACAAACTTACACAACTCAGTTGTTATTTAATGAATAATGTAAATAGTTTGTAAATCTTACGATTTGGACATTTTTTGTGTGAGCCGACTTGCGAATTGCGAAATACGCATGCTTAACATCGCAAGGCGGCCGTTTTATAATAATATGCGTACCGTCTACTAGCGCAATGACACCCGGCATACCAAAATTATAGAACCTAAAAGATTATTATTATTTTATTTTTTATTTTTTTCTAAACAAGCTTTATTTAAACATATATACTTATAAACTAATGCAGTTGGGTAAAAGCTGAATAGGAACGGCCCAAGACATTCACAAGGATTTCTAGAAAATTCATTGCTCCTTAGAGACTCTAATTTTTACTTTTATTTATATAATTCAAACAATTGGTCATTTACTTTAATTTAGTGTACTTATAATCAGTTCATTAATTCTTATTCTTATTTTCGGGAAAAGAGTGTTAAAAAAAAACCGAAAAACAATTTCTATTGAAATGAGGCCGTGAGTGATAATGAATTGATGTCGGCCAACTCGCTTCAGTGTCCGTTGGCTTTCATCAATTCCACTCACGGCTCATCAATTCATTATGGGAGTTGAGTGTTATAGGTGTGTATTATATTATGGGGTGGGGTTGACTCTAATGAGGTCTTATAAATGGGGTGGGGTTGATTCTATTGAGGGATTTATGAGTTGAGCCACCAATATTTAGCTCGTTCTCTATTTCTTGTTGCGGAATCTGATAATGGGATTGAGAAGTTAAATCTATTATGTATAAAATACTCATCTCTATTTAAGAAAATTTCTGGATCAAATTCTTTTATATTCTGCCTCCTCTCAATATGGTAGATTATTGGGTATTTGGTCATCGGATCCTCGATATATCCATTTCTATCCAAGTATGGAAATGTTTCTGGTCCTGGATTTTTATCTCTGCTACATGCTGCTTCGTTGATCAAGTCCTCGGTAAAATATGGGGCAAATATTAATGAATTTTCTCTATTATCAGTTGCATTTTTAATATGGTCCCTTGTTAGTTTTAGTATGTGGAGATCGATTCGTTCACTGCCATATTTTGTATATAGTTTTTTATTTGATATATACTTTTTATATCCTGTTATTGCAGTTCTGAACTCAGAATGACAATGTCGTAAGCATTTTATTTCAAATATTCTCATCTTTTTCATTGTATATGGTCCAAGATTCCACCATACTGGGGCACCATATGTTAATATTGGGCGTACCAAGGACTTGTAACATATCTGCTTTACTTTCGTATCAATGTTGGATGAACAAAATAGCTGTTTGTTTTTGTGAAATATTTTTCTAGTTTTATTTATTTGTATTTCTATATGTTCGTCGAGATATAGAAATTTGTCTAGATGTATTCCAAGATATTTTACCAATGGCTTTTGCACACAGTTCGTACTAGCTATATTGATTTGAAATTTTTTCCAATTATTACGCGTATCTGATGTTGATAGCTGGTAAGGTTTTCTGAATAGAATGGTTTCACATTTATTTGGATTGATCTTTATCCGCCATGTGTGCATTGAAAATTTTTGTCGATAGTTGATTTCCATTTGTTGTCCTGAATTTTCTTTCATACAGTAATTCGTAAAGTAGTTGTAATATGTTATTGTTGAAATTCATTTGTTTCATTTTGAACATTAGTCCATCTAACCATACCGACTCGAAAGCCTTCTCCATATCAATTAGGATCGTACCAGTACAATCCGTTTGGTTTAGGTTTCTGCAAATATCCGATGTTAATTTTGTTATTGCATGAACGGTTGAATGTTTATTTCTAAAACCAAACTGATTGTCTGGTAATAGTGAATTTTCGCTAATATGATCTTGGATCTTATCATATATTATGATCTCGAGCACTTTACCAAGGTTCGAGAGAAGGCTTATCGGTCGGTAATTTTTTGGATCCAATTTTGGTTTTCCTTTTTTATGTATAGGATAGATTTTAGCGGTTTTCCATATTGTTGGAAAGATTTTATTATTTAAACAATGATTTAATAGACAACATATTTCTTTTTTTAATTTTTCAGGTAGATGTTTCAATGTGATACAGGGTAGTTTATCCAGGCCGTACGACTTTTTTGTATTTAAACATTTTAATATGTTTGATAATTGTGTTTGATTTATAAAGTAAGTATTATTATTGTTATTATTATTGCATATTGGGTTTATTGCCGTATTATTGTCATTAAATTGGGTTATTGTTATATTATTATTTTTATTATTTTCAAATTGTTTAATTAAAGGTTCTATTGTTTGTTGTACTCTTTGTGCATGGGCTGGTTTCCCGAGTTGTGGATTTGGTATGGTTGTCTTTTGTATAAAATAGCCAAGTATGTTTAAGTTTTGCTGTTGTTCGTATGTATTATATGCTGTGCCATCTTTTTCCACCTGTGTCCAATCGATATCTATTTCTTGCATATTGTTTATTTCATTTTCATCTACCTGTAATTGTTTTGTATTGAAATCTATTGTCTCTTTATTTGATATCCGTTTGATTTGTGTAAACATTTTCGGTCCAGGCTTTATATTTTTCATATGCTCTGTCCATTTTTTGTTTACTTCGATCTTTATGTTTTGCTCTATTAGTTGATTTATTCTTTTGATTTCATTTTTTAATATATTTATTTGATCTTGATTTAATCGATTCATTCTTCTTCCTTTTTTCAATAATGATATACGATGTGACTTTGTTTTATATAATTTTTTAATTGTGTTATTCACATAGCATTCCATGTTATTTTTTCGTATTATTTTAGGTGTTGTCATTTTTATGTTTGAGTTTATGATTTCTGTTATTATATGTATATTATTATTTATTTCATCATTTGTTATGTTTCGCTTATCAGGTATTATTTGTTCGATTTTATTTTCAATTAAATATTTATTATATTGTTTTTCTAGTTTATTTTGCCATATGGGCCAATTTGTGCTATTAAAATTAAATCTTGGTTTAGGATTTAGCGTAATTGTATCTATTTCAAATTTATTATTATTGTTGTTATAATTTTTGCAAATAATTTCAATCGCTTTGTGGTCGCTGTCATATTAATGTGCTGGTATCCTGTTATTCTCATTCGTATGTATATTTAAACGCATGTCTGCTATGGCAAAGTCCAAAATATTGTTGGTTCGTAAAAATGTTGTACTATCTGGGATATAGACGCGTGCTCTGTACTCAATATCTTTCCTTTCTAACCAATCGTTTAATTTTACTCCCCTTATATTGTTTGTTGTATTTGCCCATCTTGTATGTGTAGCGTTAAAATCTCCTGCTATTATGTAGTAATTATCAGGATTATTTAGGTTATAATTTGTAAAAATTTGTTGCCATTCATTGTTAAAGTGTGATTCCGTTAGGTTATGGTTAGCATGACTACAATATGTATATTGATATAATGAATAGGTATTTATTATTATAATTTTTTAATTTAATTTTTATGGTTGTATATTCGATGCCAGCTTTATTATTATTTGTATTTGTATTAAGTTGTTGATAGTTGTATTTATTTTTAATTATAATTGCAGTTCCAACAGCACGTTTTCCCTCTGTTCGATCCTGCCTTAATATGTCGTAATCTTTTAATGTTATAATATGTTTATTATTTAATTTAGTTTCACTTAATAATACAATATCCGGGTTATTATTGTTTATAAAATTTAATAAATTTATTCTTCTTTGGGTGCTTATAATTGAATTTACATTGATTGCGATTATTTTGAGCCCATTGGTTGTACTGCTCATTTCGTTAATTCCCGTATTAACTCTAGGAGTTGGGCTATCTGTTCGCCTTGTTGCGCTATTGTATTAGCCATCATGTCTATTTTTTTTGTTATTGTTTGTATTGTTGTATTATTTTCATTTGTTGTTGTTGTTGTTGGTGTTGTTTGTTGTTTTTTTCCTGTTAGCATTTCAGCAAATGTACCATTTTCTTTATTTACGTAGGTTTTTTTTGTTATTTCTATTTGAGCTGGTTGTTTATGTTGTGCTCTTTTTTCTATTATTTTTTCCTTTAGTCTAGCCACTGTGGCTAAATACACTGGGCATCCTTTGTAGGACGCTGGATGTCCTTTTGCTTTGCAATTTGCACAATATATTTCTTCTTTGATGATTTCTGTTTTTATTGTGCATTGTCCTGGTTCGTGGCTCTGTTCGCACTTGACGCATCTGTATTGTAGGTTGCAATTTGCTGCAACATGGCCGAAACGCTGGCATTGATAACATTGCATTATCGTATCTTTTTTTTCAAATTTTCCCAAGTGATTTTTTGGTAGTTTATTGAAGTGAGAATATAATTCATACCTAAAAATCATCTATTTCACTATGCAATTTTTTTGTTATTTTTGTTATTAATAAGTGATAATACAACACTGTTGTATTGTCGCTGTGGGAAAAACGTTGTTATGGCAATAGCCTACTATTTATTATTTTTGGCGATTTTTATTAATAAAAATAAATTCATTAGAATCAAAGTAACACACAACAAAAACAAAATTCTTATATAACTATCTGTCAACTTATGCAATTACAAAATATTTGTGAATCAGTATTGATTACTGCTTGATACAAAGATGGATAATTGTGATAATCAAAGATGGGGAGAGTGTACAAATAAAAAAATCGAAGAGTTAATACTCAATAGTGTTCCTTTAAACACGGAACGAAATAAGAAAAGTATTTGGAAACAGTTTATGGATTTTTGTGCAACACGTCAATACACAATTGAGCGAGACACATCAATTGATATGCTCGCGTCATATTTAAAAGATTATGCATGCAATATGCGTAAGTCTAACGGAGAAAATTACAAGGAAACTGTAATTAAAACTATTTGGAATACGCTAGCGAAAATGCTTCAAGAAAAATATTATGCAGAATTTAAAATAAAATTTGATCCATTTCGTGATATTGAGTTTAAACAGGCAAGATGTGCCAGAGATTCAAAACGGAAACAACTTCAAAGTGAACCGAACAAACGGAAATTAAGTGCTGTAGCTTTTACGTCAAATGAATCTACTTGTATGCAAACGTATTGGGATGAAGATAACCCTTATGGACTTCAAAAGAAATTCTTCAACATTGTTGCGACAGAATTAGCGTGGCGTGGTAACGAAGCCGCGTTTGCTTTAACTCATTATTTTAAGAGAATTACAGACCATTTCGGTAATGATACGGGACGAATTGAATATAACCCTATATTCACCAAAACTACACAAGGAGGTGCAAGCCGTTGTGCTAATAGTAAGTGGCTCACGCAAAATGTGAATAATATCAACGTTTGTCCCGTACGATTATTCAATAAATTAATGAATAAACGGCCAAATCATGTAACCTCCGAAAGATTGTTTCTTACACCCAATCCTTTCTGGAAAAATTCAACTGGAAGGTGGTATAAAAATCTTCCTGTAGGTGTCAATGAATTATCAAAATGGACCAAACAAACGGCCCAGGCAATTGGAATTGATGTGCAAAATAATAAAATCACCAATCATAGTCATAGATCAACTGCGGTTACTATAATGGCAAATGCGGGTATTTCAGATCAACAATTGATTAAAATAACCGGCCATAGCAGTGCTAATTCAATTCAGCCATATTTAAATATGCAGCCAGAGCAACACAACAATATTCTAGAAAAGATGCGAGGAAGTTCTGCTGAGCCGTCAAAAGCTGTAAACCCAATCGTTTCATCTAAAATTAACAACAAAAATGAAGGACAATTCCGATTTGAAAATTGTACCTTCAACAACTGTCAGTTCTAAATATAATATGTTTCAATGGTATTCTTGCATAATAAATAATTGTTATTACAAATATAATCTTTCATGTTGTGAATTTAAGTTTTATCTTTCACACCAATTCATTATATTCTCCACCCAAATATAACTCGTGGTCCTCTTAAGAATCGATAATTTTTTCCAAATGTCACTCATGCGTATCCCAAGCTTTAGAAAATGCAACTCGTGCTGCGCACTCGTTGCATTTTCGTCGCTGGGATACGCATTCGTGACATTTGAAAAAAATTATCGATAATAAGCGGACCACTAGTTATATTACGTCTGATATTATATATTTGTCCTAAATTTGTTTCAGGAGCGCATTGCACTATAAATAGTGGTAATTTTATATTTTTTTTAATTGTATGTTTTGTTTTTAATTGTGTAACACTAATTACACTAATATTGTGTTGTTCAATTTCTTTTTTTATTTCATTTACATCTTCTGCTTCGTGAAGACCCTTTAGCACAATTGACTTTGGCTTTTCTGATTTAGGTGTATACGTGAAATATTTTGTTTCACACTCATTTAATACACCTTTTGCGATTTTGTAATTTTCTAAATTGTCTATTTGTAGTGTATGTTTGTCCTTATTGACCCTCTTGACATTAAAATTTGCTATATTTGATCCTTTGATCAATTTAATAGTGTCGCTAATCTCTTGGCTGTGTATATGTATGGGTGGTGGCCGCATACTTTTCTTTGTTGTGTTTGTTGACGTATTTGTTGTTGTTGTCTTCTTGGTTGTTGTTGCTGTTTGTGCCGCTGAACCGGATGGTTTTGAGTTCATATTTGTTTTTTGTTGTTGTTGTTGCTTTTCAGCTGCTGTATTTAAACTTTTATTTTTATTTTTAACTTTTTTCATTACAGTTGTAAATGATCTTCATCATCCTCCTCGTCGGCTGTCATGGTGTCATCACCGTCGTTGGTTGGGTCCTGCATATCCAATGGACCGAAGCGGTTGGTTACCTCAATGGAATCTACTGTCATTTCACCGCTTGGTAAGATTTTGTTGTTGTTTGGTTGTTGTATTTGTTTAAGCTGCTCATTCATTTGTTCAAATTGTGCTTGAAATTGTGTTTCCATGCTGCGTATTTGTTGCTTTAGGCTATTATTTTCTTCAACAAGCTTTTTGTATTTTCAGCTTGTGGATCATTTTTCAAAGACAATCTTGAAATTGAACGTCTTTCAGCTTTACATAGGATGTCGTGGTTTAAACTTCAATTAGATTAGGCTCGTTCCCATGAGTGTATAGTTGTCGGATTTTGTTCATTTGAATCCATATTTGTAGTTGTAGGTATATCTTCAATTACGTGGATTTTATTTAATGCATCATCCGAGTCTGTGTCGATGTGCGCACGTTTACTGGCTGTTTGTGTATTTGTTTGTACAGCGTCAATCGACGTTGTATCTTTTTTTAATCCAATCTCTGCCACTTTGGATTTATTTGATTGCTTTTTAATTAAATTGTTGTTAAATTGATCCACTTTTGATTTTTATTTAATCACGAAAGTTTGTGAGAAAAAAATAATAAAAAAACACTAATAATCACTTATTCACTAACACACTTGTCCCGTTATTTTCGAATTTCATAATATATAATTTAATTTTAATTGATTTGAATACTAAATGAGTCAAGCAGATACGACTGCTGCACTCTTCCGATATAGTATTCGAACGCGTTTTCTTAAAAATAGTTTTTAAATTTTGTAAAAATATTGTTTATATGAATTTTTATTCACTTAAATTGTTCTATATTACGCATTAAATAGCGTATCAAAATATTTGTATAGGGTAAAAATAAAAACGCTTACCATATACCGCTATCTGTAAACCGCATTACAAAAAAATTCCAAAAAATAAATCGAATGATCGAAAAAAAATTTTGTCTTTTTTTTAACAGTTAACCTTTTGTGTTTTATAATGTCTTCTAGAAATTGTATAATTTCGAGCACGTTTTTTTTTATGAATTTCACATATATATCACATGAGTGTTTATGTGTATTTCACTAATTTCACTAATTTACAGCACTTAATGTTTGTGTGTATCACTATTTTCTCTATCACGTGTAAATCTTAAAACTTTAATCATTTACTTATTTATAGGGATGTAATTGTCCCGTTAACTAATTTACGTTACACTATTTATTATCTATCCAACACCATTATTATAATTCTTAAATTCTAAAAAAATTTTGTACACCAAAAAAAAATTTTTTTATTCACTAACTTATGCTACTTATAGTACTATGCACAGCACGTAACGTTTGTGTCTAGCATTATTTTTGAGATCACGTGTTTAATCTTAAAACTTCAATAACTTAAAAACTGTTTGGGATGTAATTGTCCCGTTCACTTTATTCACATACACTACTTATTATCTAACCATAACCGTTATTAAAATTATTAAAATCTAAAAATTTTTTGTATATCAAAAATTTTTTCACTTAATTAAACTATTATAAATCACTAAATCACTATTATAAATAACTTATTGTTTATTTATTTGTCTAAATAAAGACTTATTGTTCTTTATTATTCACTAAATCACTTAAACTTATTATAAAACCACATGGTTTGCAAAAATATTTTGATGAAAAAATATTTTCTCCACCGGTAAATCACTTTTATTATTTTTTTTATTTTTTTATGAGCACTAATAATTTTTGATGTTGTTCATCCAATGTTCGATCACAGATTCACAGAATGGTGTAAAAGATTATTATGGTCGCGCTCATCCTCCTTTGGGAACTTTATGCAAGTTTTTGCCAAATTATTCACAATCGCCTTTGCCACCTCTCGAATAGACCGTGGCATAGATGGCTGAGACATTAATATATGCAGGTCGCTCCCTACCGGCTATTGGTAGGCGCACAAAATGTTTCTTTCAACAGTTAGCCCTCTTTGGCCGGCTGGCGACACCATCAGGGGCCTCAGTATTTAAATTATTTGTCGGCATACCATTTTAGTCAGCTGGAATGCAGACTTAAAGGCCCTGTCAGATAGATCGCGGAAGGGATCGAATCCGCAAACTGTTATTATTAATATATTATTATTACACATTATTGCTCCAATGAAATCATCATTATTGTGTAATTTAAAATTAATAAATACGTACTTGAGTTCCGCAGCTTCCCTGTATCGTCGTCGGTTCGCCAAAAGAAACATTTTAGCTATAATGAATAAATAATCCCTAGATACACTTGTATTATAATAAAATTGCTGTCAATATGACGATAATTTGGCAGAACCATTTTTCTGTTTTTCAGCTTTCTATGTTTTCTCGATGTTTGTGAACGTTTTTTTTTTATCAGAATAGGAATTTGAAAAAAAAAGAAACGTTCACGTTAAAGCACTTGTATTTATCAATCAATAAATAGTCACAATTTTAGTAATAATTCTTTCTTTATTTTTTTGAATTAAGTTTATTATTTTTATGCTTTAATTTGGTATAACGATTTACAATATATTTAATAAATCGTTAAATTGCTATAATAACTTACTGGCCTCGTATATAACGGCTCAGTAACGGTTGGTAGTTAATCTTTATATTTTTACTACCAAATTTATTCACGACACGACGATGTGCATCGTGCCTCAGTTAAATGATTATTGTTTTTTATTGCAGAGGAAAATTCCTTTTACATAAATTCTCCCTTTGTTTTGCAGCTCATACTGCGATAGCGTAAATTTAGTGAACTCGTATTTTCCGCATTTTGATTTATAGTTCAGAATGCTCATAACTAGAGGTCACGCGGAATAATTTAGGAGAATAAAATGCTTGTTATAATTTATTACATTTTAATTTGTTTATTTTTAAAATGTCATTTTTCTGTCAGTGCAATCAGTGATCTTGTGGCGACAAGTCTATCTCTGTTCACATTATTTTTCCTTATATATACATATGTAATTTACTTAAAATATCAAATCCGAGTGTTCGTTTATTTTACTTTCATTGTATTGTGAGTTTGCTATATAAGGGCCAATTATGAGTAATGTGACGCGCACATTTGATTTGGGTGTATCGTTTGTTAGAAGAGATAATGTGTGTCCTGCTATTGTTGGGTGTTATCCTGGAATGTTCGTTTGAGAAAGCATTTTTGGTTTTTCTTTGTTATGATGTTGGTGTGAGTGATGCATCAATGCCACTACATAAATAGCCGTGATTATCAGTCTAAAAACGCCAAACTACTAATATAAAGAGGGGAATGAAGTTTTTCATTTTAACATATTTGTTGTTTACACGTGGACAAATATCACTAGCAAAAATATTTTATATAATAAAACATAATATTTTGGTTTTGTCACTTTTTTAATCAATTAAATAATATTATCTTAATTAATTTTTCAATTTCAACTAAAATAAATATCACATATTTATTTTAGTTGAAATTGAAATTATGATCGTTTCGGATGTTACTCCTTTATCAAATTTCTAACAAAAATGAACTAAAATTATGCTAAAAACTGCTTTTATACCCTATTTTTGGTGACCACGTGCCTTGTGAATCTTCTTTCACCCTTGTTTTGTTTTTCCTTCTTAAAGGGGTGGTACCGCTCTTCTTTTTTGTAAATACCATCTGATGTGTGTTTATGATAAAGATGAGAAGGATATGTTGACCATCTGGTGGATGTGTATGTGCAAAATCATATTTGTTGCCAATTTTTCGTTTAGTAAATATGGGTTATATTGTTCCTTGTATATTTCCAGTTCTTCTAATCTCTTCTTAGTAATCCTTTTCGTATTCTGTGTAATACCTGTTAGTTTGTGTTGATGTCCGAGTAATTATGTTTTTCTGTTATCAAGTGTTGTGCATATTTCGAGTCGATTTTTGGTTTTCCGATTCTTTTTACATGTTCTGTAAACCTAACTTCAAAACTTCTGCCAGTTTATCCGATGTAGAATTAGGGTAATTGTGTTTTATTATCAAATCCTTTAAATAAACCTAAAATAACTTCCGTCGACATTTTGACGTCTCAGTTTAATAATAATGAAAATGGCAAGAGACTACTAGATAAAATTTCCAAAAATGAAATTTTTATTTGGTAGTAGTGAATAATAGAAGAAGTGATAAACTAGCAGTGAATAATGGATATCATTATAATTGAAGAAACACACGTATTATGAGTATATTATACGTTAGTCGTGGACAAAATCTTTTTTTTTTTTCAAATAAAATTCATTATTTTATTCGTTTTTATTTTCATTATTTTTGGTTCATTTTAAAATTCATTATTTTATATCGTCTTTATTTTCAATTTATATGAATATTTTTATTTTCAAATATAAATAATTTAATTGGAATAAATAAAATTATAATACACAATTTTGCATTATAGTAAATTGATTTTTTTTTCTCAAACATCGTCATGCTTCGTGTTTCTTTAAAAATTTTCATTTCGTGTATTACTAGATTAGTTTTTGTTATGAAAATGAAATGTTTAAAGGAACATGAAGCACGATGATCTTTTGAGAAAAAATATCTTTATAAAAATGCAAAATTACTTCTTAAATGATTATTAATTTCAATCAAAATTGTTCACAAATTGTATTTCGATATATTTAATATCAACTTATTTATAATTGTAAATAAAAATGTTTATATAATTTGAAAATAAAGACGATACAAAAAAAAACGTTACAAATTTAAAAATCACATATGATTTTTTACGTTTCATAGGAAAATAAAAATCTTTATTCCCCTAACAAATGCCACTACAAATTTTTTTGCCACGGCTTTTTATGTAGTGGCATTGAATGCATAAGTGGCTACACGAAGCGAGATGGGGTGTTCGAGCACGAAGCTTGGTTGATTTTTTTATGCGACGAATGAACAAATTAATTTTTCTTTAAAACAGTCAAGTTTGGAGATTGATGGTAGACGGTGGATAAAGATTTATTTATTTATTTTATACACAAAAAAAATTTTAGGATCCGTACAGTCCATTTTGAGCATAAGAGCTCATTATAATGGAGTATATGTGGAAAATATATGGTACTGTAAACTTTTCTCCAATTTTTTCTGGATGTCCTCTGCATTTTTCCCCGCTTTTCATCCCTTCGATAATTCAGCTACTCGTATTACGGTTCTCGCATTATTGTCATACGTTATTCTTTCTTGTTCGCATTATTGGGTTAATACGTTAGCCACATTTACTATTTTTCTTTTTACATAGGCATTTCAGTTTATGCATATAACAGTCATGTAAATAATTATAATAAATTGAAAATAGATAAAAAAATACAAAAATTAAATAAAATGCTCGGCTATCGCCTCGTGTATTTTTCCTCCTAATTATAGAATATACTATTTTTTTTTTTTTTTCTATAAAACAAAGAAAATTTTTCGGGTTGGGTACGAAATTCTTCTTGTTATAATTCTGCTTTTCAAAATTCTGTTTTACAAAATTCTGTTTTACATAATTCTGTTTTTACAAAATTCTGTTTTTTCTAAATTCTGTTTCACATAATTCTGTTTCATAAAATTCTGGTTCACAAAATTCTGTTTCATATATTTCTGCTAAAAATTAATTTTTCAATTAATTTTTTTGCCGCAAAAAAATTAATTGCAAAATTAATTTTTAGCAGAATTATATGAAACAGAATTTTGTGAACCAGAATTTTATGAAAGAGAATTAATTTGCGGCAAAAAAATTAATTGCAAAATTAATTTTTAGCAGAATTATATGAAATGTATATAATTCTTATATAAATACAAAGTGTTTATATACTCGTACATAGGTATATACTGTATGGAATATTGTATTAACGCAGTATCTTTGCTGATTTTGTCTTTGTTGAAAAAATAAAAGATTAATTATTTTCTTTGTACATATTATACTGAACAGATAGTAAAACAAAAGTAAAAAATTAATTCAAAATGAACGTTAACATCATCAAAAGTAATAAGGGCCAAGAAAAACTTAACGTTAACGGTTTTTTTATTATTGTGAAAAGAAGCACAAAAAAGGAACTTTTAGCTGGGCTTGTGCTAAAAGAATTCCCTTGCACTGTAAGGGCAGAGTTACCACTGTAATAGAAAATGGCATACACAAAGTTGTAAAAGAACAATGTGAAAAGCATACGCATCCACCAGTAGCCAGTGATCTGGAAGTTTGCATTGCAAACAACAATATTAAAACTTTAGCCACAATATCAGAAAATAAACCATCCCAAATTATAAGGAATTCAGTTGTTCAATGTCCTGCGGATGTTAGAGTTTATTTACCAACAAAGGAAGCCCAAAAAATGAAGATACATCGGGTAAGAAAAGATATAATTACTGAGCCACAAAATCTGGCCCTTATTGACATCCCTGAAGAATTACGGCAATTAGAAGGGGAATTGTTTGTCTTTTGTGAGTCTGAGGTCGACAGTGAAAAGATTATCATAATGGGTACCAAATCATCTCTACAAATCTTAGCAGAGTCAACATGCTGGATAATGGATGGTACATTTGAAGTGGTACCGTCCATAATGCGGCAATTATTTTCCATCCACGGCAACATAGAATGTGAAATTATTCCATTAATTTTTTGTTTAATGAGCAGAAAAACTTTAAAATTATACGACTTCTTTTTTGAATTAAAAAAATTATTCTTAAAATTTGAAATTAAAGCAAATCCACAAAGAATCGTGTGTGATTTTGAAAAAGCCATTATCTCATCGACTAAATTTTTTTTCCAAACACAAATGTGAAGGGATGCTTGTTCCACTTCGACCAAATTTTATGGCGTAAAATCCAAAAGGAAGGTATGAAGAAACTTTATGGAAATTCCGTATCATTCTCGTTGGAAATTAGGATGATAAAGAGCCTAGCCTTTGTTCCGGAAGATGAAGTAAATTCATATTACTTGGAACTAAAAGAAAACTTTGAGCACAGGGAATCTAAAAAATTTGGAAACTGGTTTGAAAAAAATTATTTAATGACAAGAAATCAGTCTTTATATTCTCCAGTATTTTGGACAGTGAACCAAAACAAACCCGGAACGGAGTATTTCCCAAGAACGCAAAATAGCGTTGAAGCGTGTCACCGACGTTTGAAAGTGGTAGTCGGAAAACGCCATGCGGGGCTTTAAAAATTGATAGGAGATTTATCAAAGGAAATGATAATGTCTAAAATGCAGGTGGAAAAAATAAAATCGGGGAATCACATTAGAAAGAAAATATCGATCATACAAAAGAACAAAAAAATTATAAAAAAACGTCGAATGATGGGTAAACTTGATTTTCTTAAAAGGATTGCAATAAGTTTATCCATATAAACCCAAAAAATTAGTATATAAAATTGCTTAAAATTTTTAAATTGATAATTTCGTTAAAATTGAATTAAATAAAAAATATTAAATTTATTTGTTGGCTATTTATCACTGCGTATGTATGTGTTGATGTGGATTTTGTATGTATGCTTGGGTTTGTGTCTGTATGTATATATGTGTGCGTATTTGTATGTGTATGAAGGTATGTGGGCGAGTATAATGCTGTGCCTGTGGGAATGTGTATGTTGATTTTATAAAACAGAATTTAAAAAAACAGAATTTTTTCAAAACAGAATTTTGTAAAAACAGAATTTTGTAAAACAGAATTTTTGAAAAAAATAAAATTTCGAAAAAAAACAGAATTTTGTCAAAACAGAATTTTGTAAAACAGAATTATATACCGATCCCAAATTTTTCTTTAATAAAATATAGTTACTTAATATTTACAATTAAGAATATATTTAGTGCCGTGTGGTCATTGATTGTTTTTTGTAGTAATATTATTAGTGCTGTGAGGCGTTGTTGTTTTTTTTATGGACTAAAATTGATGCCGTGAGGCTTTATTTATTTTTTTAATAATGATGTTATGTAAAGCTCGAGGTAAATGAATATGTTTCTGTCAAAAAGTTATATAATGTGAATACTAAGTTATAAACAATAAATAAATTGGTTAAGAAAAAAAACTTATTTTGGTGTTTAAAAAAATTGAAAAAAGCCCCTTGATTACATTCTGTATTGTAAAGTGTAGGGGTGGCTTTTTAGTATGTTTGAAATAAAAAAAATAAAAAAGGAGGAAAAAAAACGAGAAAAGAAAGTGTGAAGTTCTAGTGGTACTTGGACGGTATCCTAAGTCGCATGCAACCCTGCTACTCAAGCAGGGTCCCGGGAGCAACATGGCATATGTGTTGATCGCTTCTTAGGGATGACGGCGGTGGTTTGGCAAGGGGGGGGGACCAAAGTTGAATAGGTTAATCTACCACCTCCGTAACCTTCCAGTAGGGTGCGCATCACGTGAGCTGTTCTGGTCATGTATTAGGCAGCTACGTGATGGGCACAATTGTATAAGGAGTAACCTGTTCACCATTCGCAAGTGTACGTGCTGTCACCTCGTGGCCACCATTGGTAACTGAGGCCATTTGGCACATTTTTGGTCATTTGGCACAGGCTAAAGTACGGCACTAAAGGAGAAAACCTTCACAAAAACCCATAATCTAAGGTGGAATAGTGTATGCCGATGGATGAATGTCAGATCTATTAATCAGCCCAGAGTATGCGGACTCTGGGTACCAGGCACCCTCCAGTTTTTATTCAGCCTTCCTGTAGTAAGGCCGGGTGACCTACAGGCGATTTGCAATTCCGGGCAACTCGTAAGAGTAAAATCAAACGGAAGACGGGCAGGGGTAAGAACATACGGGAGTGGGACAGCCCTCTCGAAGTCCTTGGGTTCCAATGCTACCGTCTTTCTAGCGGAACTACATGCTGTAGTAAACATCTAGGAGGGAGAGCAATAAGCCCAGATAGTATGTATCACGTACCGACTGGCAGTATTATCAAGTTCATTAAGAACCTGGATATTGATTGGACGGATAATTAAGCACAATAGATCCAGTGCGAGGTGGCTTATCACCCACATGGCCCTTCAATAATAATAATAATAGGGATGACGGCTTCCGTCCCGTGAGGTCACCGAGTGGTCTGTTGAGTAGAGGTGATTCCGGTAAACTGGCCGATGATATGGGGCCTTCTCAGCAGACTGTACGGGGATTGGGCGGGGTGGAGCTATCATCCAGCTTAACTTGAGTGAAGAATGTGTAGTAAAATATAAAAAAGCTAAAACGATAAGTTATTAACGATAGTAGAGCGGTAGTATCGTATAACGCTATATAAAAATTTGGAAAACAATAATTAAATTTTGATGAAATAAATGTGGATGCTATTATGAATATTTACTTGTAGATACGGATTGGTACACGATCTCCAGTGATGTTTATCCAGTTTCCTCAGCTAATTGACGTCATCTTCGCAAACGGCTAAGATCGCAGAATTACCCAGGATCATCCCTCTATCGGTTTCTGCGATTATTTTGAGGTTACTAATTTCCACCACCGAAAAGGGTGGCCTCCACCCCCAGGGTAAAAGCACTCATCGGCACTATATAACTTTAGTTCCTTGAGCCATACTCTACTTACTGTCCAAATTTCCGATGCATTCTAGTAACTTAAATACCTACACCGCATGCACTGGTTGATGCAATTCTGTTTAATTTTGTAGCAACCTGTTTATTATTGTAAATATCTTGTGTTTACTACAGAAATCTATAGTCTAAATAACAATGTTTGTTGAATTTAAAGTTAGACGAACTGTTTATCTTTAACTCAACTAAAGAATATAGAATTAGATGATAGGGATTAAAAACATATTACACACTTGTTTTCATCCAGAAATAGCATGCAATTTATATTTTGTGTCTCTATTTTATGTTGCATTAATCGAATTCTACGAAATACTAATTAATTTTTATTATAAATGTTATTCGAGTGGGTGCTGTATTTTGCAATAATATTTTACTTGATGAAAAACAAATGGAAGATTTAAATTCCTTTATTTTTTTGTCATGTGGAAACCCCAGAGGACTGTATGAGTATGATTAAAAATACAGGTTTGTCACGCATCAATAAATCCGATGTGGTTTGACATTGAGTTATATTAAAAACACAATCAAGAAAATCATTTCCAATGAAATCTCTTTACAGCCAACTGTAGTTTAACGCAATTTTTAATAAAATGAAATATCGCAATAAATTTTCTTTCGCTAATAATCTGAAATTTTTTTTATAGAAATGTTGGTATGTTAGCGACAGAACCAAATCGAAGTAAAATAAGAAAATTTCACATTTTGGCTTCGTTATAACGGGATTCCACTGAATGTAATTGATAAAAATCATGGTTTCACGTAGCGACGAAACCAATTTGGGTTCAGTCGAAAGGTACAGCTGAAACACTGCCTCAAATAGATTTTAGATTTCCGGGTAAAGCTTATTCCTGTGTACTTTTATTCGACCTGCATTCGGCGGTTCGGTTAAAACCTGTTTCGGCCATTCATTCGTTTTATTGTTTTTTTTTGTAATCAAATGATGAAACTCTTCTTTTCCATCCTGCTGATATTATCGTGAGTCAAAACCGATACCGCGGAAAATGGAAAATTAAAAGCAAATTTATAAAAAAAAAATTCTTCGAATTAAGGTAGATTAAGAAATTAATTTGTTTTAGAATATTCTGAAAACATATAAAATACTAGGAAAGGTTCTGATTGACAAATAAATAAACTTTTAAGTGGTTTCTGGTTGTGATGATATTTAAATTTTATGTAATTGAAAATAATCTAGGGAATTTTACTTAACTTGGAGAAAATACCATCAAAATTTTGATGTACAATTGAAATAGAAATACTTTTAATTAATTTTAAAGTAAATTTTATTTTGTTGTTATGTTTGTTTTATATTGTTTATTTAAATGTTATGCAGGATGCATTTCATGAACTTAGTTTGCATCATCATATCCCATTTTCTTAAGCCCGATTCACAACAAAAGAGTCATTTTCTTTCTTTCTTCTTTTATGGAATTGTGATTTGTTTCATAATTCAAAATCAATGCAATCTGATTAAATTTCTTTTCTGCGTGATTTATTTCAACGAAATTGAACAGTCAATTTTTTAATTCCCCCGTTACAATGTTCAAGCGAAAAAGAAATATAATCAAATGATTTTGAATTAAGAAAGAAATCACAAACGCAATTTCATAAAAAAAGAAAGGGAGGAAGTCGGGCATTAAAGTTGTAAAATATTCCTCTTACCTTTCTACATATATGTGTAGTAACCAATATTGCCGTTTATTTATGTTTTTTCAGTCGTTGGTCAAAAAACTTGCACACCTATTGAAACCATATAAATATTTTTTAAAAGTCGATTACAGTGTTTGAATTTAGAAGAAATATGCCTAGTTTTCTGGCTGTGGCACTATAGAATTGTTACCCAGTCGCTGATATCATTGCCACCTATTTTTTTCGAAAACATAAGATTTAGTGATCTTACCCAAAATTTCACTTTAACGCCACTGTGAGATACAAATTTTAAACTTAGCTCAAAATATGACGAAATATCACCTAGACATAACACAAAAAAACGAATGTTTATTGTGGAATGGTTCACAATTACGGCCATATTATTCACTCGGTTAAAAAACGTTGTTTGAACGCATTTAAACCAAAAAAAATAAACCACCCGATTTCATACCAGAAAATTTCAAACCATATCCATATTATTGACTACTTTTCTGATTTAAATCTGTTTAGTTTATTTTGGGCTATTTTGCTATTGTTTTATTTTCTAAACCAGTTTAACAGCCATGAAATGTCAGATTTGCTCGATTTGACAACCATTTGACAGCCATTTGTTATTTCACTTTCCATATAAATCTTTCGTCATTCCTGTAAGGTAAGGTAGAAACATTTTCTGTGGATTTTTATTTAATAAATTCGTATTTTTCGTCTGTTTTTGTCTGTTTTTCGTGTTATTTGTGTGGCGTGTGTGTATGAAATAGTGAAATTGTGGCTTCTGGCCGACGCCGCATTTTGCTAAATAAATTTCAGCCGTAATTCCACTCATGGACTCGCACACAACAAATAGTACACATTGTTTCTATGTGTTTATTTATTCCTTTGGACCCCGACAAACAATTTGCAACCGCAACAGACTCTATGGTTTCGAGACCGTAAAACGTCGGTTGAAATATTTAATTGTAAAACAAGATATCTACACGACGTCTATCTGATGTTCAAAAAATCAAAAAAATTAACCCAGTTGTACTTTGCATGATCGACAGAAGTTTTTTGTATGAGATGGCATATAAAAAACATGAGACGGATGTACCCAGTTGTACTTTGCATGATCGACCGAAGTTTTTTGTATGAGATGGCATATGAAAAACATGAGACGGATGTATAAAATTATAAAATAAAATATTCGGTTTTTTTAAATGTGTGAGAATGAATATAAATGGTTAGGCACCTGATGTCAACTAGCGGAACTAATGATTGATCTACTTATTTCATTTTTTGATTTCCAAGTATTTTATCATTCTAGATTTTACTTTGATGTGAAATATACGTAAGCACAAGAAAATTTTTAAGGTGCAGTGTAATAGAAAAATAATTCATTTAATAACTATTAATTAATATATTAAATATTAAATCCAAATTTTGTAAGTACCTATTTTAGTCTTAGATATTTTGAATATTTTGAATTATTCTTCAACTTGAATTAAATTAATTTTATTTTATTAATAGTAGAATTTATTAAAAAAGTTATACGATTGAGTGCTCCAACAGCGCTAATTTAGCGATCACCGTGATCGCTCAATTTGACCTCACGTTAGCTTCACTATACACTATATCTACCTTACCGACATAACAGTGTAAAGAGGACTCAAGTTTGGTTTTGAAAACCAAACTTCAATCCAATTACTCAGAAATTGTCCAGTGCCAACACCCCAGCGGTAATTCCTGTAGCTCGGAGCCGGAGAGGATATGGCTGTGGGTTTTGGGGCATGGTTAATCTGGACCTTGTTAACCGCTTAATAATTAGAGATTTGGTGGGGCTTTTACAACACCCAAAGGATGGTTATTGAGAACAAATAAAAAAATATATATGGACCCAATTAATGGGATCCGTTAGCGGGATAGACCATGTCGTGGTTGGCTTAAGGCCGAACCATGACGAAAACAAACAAAAAAATAATTTAAGTTTCCCTTGAAGAGGGAGGATTAGTTATGTCGATGTGGCTAGTGAGCGTTGCTGACAATAGGGACAGCGGCTAAATAAGCCTTTCTGAGCCCGCTTCTAATGAAGCCGTCAGCAGACCCTACAACTAGCGGTACCAATTATTGTTATTTCCCAATAACTTTGCCTTGTTATTGGGAGGGTTAGTTTTTTTTTTTTTTTTTAAATAAATATATTCACCTATTCTCTGCCATTCTGCTTCCGTTCTGGTTCCAAGAAAAAAATGTTAAATTGACTTTTGAAAATTTTATTAAAAATAACAAGAAAAAAAATAAAAAATTACGAAAAACGCGATAACTTGACTGATTTTTTGACGCTGTAATACGCTTACCACGGGTGGGGGCGTATTAATATCGTTGTCTAAAAAAAACAGACTCAAAACGAATGACCACAACCAAAATTTTTCGGCAGTTTTTATACGTTTTAAATTGAGGTGAAATTCCAAAAAAAAAACACCGAAAACATATAGAACGCCTATTTTGCAAAATCAATATATATTTTCTTGTGCTTATACGAGTAAAAAAAATTTTTTTTTTTTTTTTTTTTTTTTTTTATCAAATTGCATTTTTATAATTTATGACTAATAAGGTCATTATATTCAAAGCATATACAATATGAGTTGAGTACAAAAAATTCCTTATCAGCAAAAATACGAAAATACTATTATGGATGGAAAAAAAGTAGATCTTATGCATTAGCTGCAGATTTATTTATTTACGTTAGTTTTTTTCGATTTTTCTTTTGTTTTGAAATTAGATCATTGAGTTAAAAAAAAATACGCAGATATTAGCGTAAAGAATGTTTGTCAACACGGAAGTTAAAAATGACTTGTGGATCTGTGATATCCAAGGTTGTGTCGCATGTGATTCCTCGTTGGAAATTAGGTCGGGTATGTGTTTACGGGAGATTGAAAACTCGACCGTAACAACAGCACCATCTATCAACCAATTTCTTAAACTAACCGTTTACAAATACTACTGCACTATATATTCCGTCAGTATTCGTTCTTTTTTAGACGAAATATGGTGTAAAGTGATGCTCACGGTGAGGTCAAATTGAGCGATCACGGTGATCGCTAAATTTGCGCTGTTGGAGCACTTAATCGTACAACTGGGTATAAATTTATAAAATAAAATATTCGGGTTTTTTTTAAATGTGTGAGAATGAATATAAATGGTAAAGCACCTGATGTCAACTAGCAGAACTAATGATCGAATACTGTTTTGTATTTCATTTTTTGTTTTCAAAGTATTTTTTCATTCTAGATTTTACTTTGGTTTGAATTATACGTACATGTACAAGATAATTTTTAAAGTGCAGTGTATAAAAAAATAATTCGTTTAATAATTAATATGTTAAATATTAAATCGAAATTATGTAAGTACCTATTGTATATTTTAATAAAAACGTGCTTAGTGTTTCATAAAATTTTATTTTTTATTTGCAAAAATAAATTAACGGTGAAACGGTGCCGTGTGTAAAATTTTTCTGCATATTCCTACTTTTTGTTTTATCCTTTATGTACTTATGTACATACGTTTGTACTACTTATGTACGATTGAGTGCTCTAACAGCGCTAATTAGCGATCACCCTGATCGCTCAATTTGACCTCACCGTGAGCATCACTTTACACCATATCTACCTTACCGACATAACGGCACCATCTATCAAACAATTTCTTAAACTAATCGTTTACAAATACTACTGCACCATATATTCCATCGGTATTCGTTCTTTTTTAGACGAAATATGGTGTAAAGTGATGCTCACGGTGAAGTCAAATTGAGCAATCACGGTGATCGCTAAATTTGCGCTGTTAAGGCGGCTGCACGAGTCCGTCTCGTGCGCGTCGCATTTTTTTTGGTTCAATATGAAGATAGCAGCATAATCAATTTTGCTCAAAGATTGGTCTATTTTGATTGTCATTTTCAACTACATTTTTTTTATTTTAAATTTGTGCTTGGCGTTGTTGCACAATATCGTCGTGTAACAATATCTTACGTATATTTTTTTTAGTTTTGATTTTTAGGTAAATTTTGTTTAAATTCCAATAATTTTTTTATTTTCAATTTAATTTTCTGACTCGTATATTATTCATTTGTTACTCCTTTACTTGCTCGCGTTTTGTTTAATTGTTGTTTAATTTCTAAATTGTTGTTTTATATTTTGATAAAAATGTCTTTTTCAAGACAAACCGCTCGTGAAATTTTAAATCGCGATATGAATATCGCTAGTTCCCTTTTATTGGCGTATTTAATTAAAAAACGCCGTCATAGTGCTCGTCGTTGTGGTGTTAATCCAGTGAACAGAGGTAGAATGCGTCAAGGTTATCACAATAAACTTGTTGCCCAAATGAGGCTAGATAATAACGAAACGTTCGTTAATTTTCATCGAATGTCACCCACAGCATTCGATGAATTATTAGCATTGGTTGGCCCGTCAATACAACGGCTTGATGTTGGAGAAAGATCCATCAGTGCAAGTCAACGCTTGTCTTTGACACTTCGGTAAGTAGCATTATACATTTATGTTAATATTAATAAAATAAACTAATTTCTCATAATTTGATTTAGTTATTTAGCTAGTGGTGATAGCATGGTGTCTATTGGGAGATATGGGTACCGTATAGGACAAAGCACTACATCCCAAATTATTAGGGAAACTAGCCTAAAATTGTGGGAAGTTTTAAAGGATTTAGTTTTCCCTACTCCTAGTAACACAATGTGGAAAGAAATTGCAAGAGATTTTGAGCAGCAATGGAATTTCCCACATTGTGTAGGAGCAATGGACGGCAAGCATGTGATTATTCAAGTAAGTTTACCATTTTAAATATATATATATGTATCTTATATTATAATAATATTTAATTGATGTTTTCAGGCATTTGGAAACTCCGGAGTCCGGATCGAATAATTTTAATTATAAGCACAGCCACAGCATTGTTCTGTTTGCCATATGCGATGCCAATTATAAATTTATAATGGTAGACATTGGAACACCGGGTCATGTAGGCGACAGCTCAATCTTCAGGAGAAGTGAGTTTGGAAGAGCTGTAATTCAGGGAGGGGGGGAGGGGGGGGGGGGTGATGAATTAAGTCTCCCACCACCAGAAACTTTACGTGACGGCAACGAATATCCGTTCGTTTTTGTAGGGGATGAAGCATTTCCGCTCCTTCCGAACCTCATGCGGCCTTATCCAGGTCGAAATACATCAGTATTGCCTGTTTCTAAAAATGTATACAACTACAGGCTATCAAGAGCTCGAAGGGTAATCGAAAATGCCTTTGGTATCCTAGCAAGCAAGTGGAGGGTATATCGCAAACCAATTATTGCTAGCAAATTGACGGTAGTGGCAATAGTAAAAGCAACCGTTGTTCTGCATAATTGGCTTCGAGAAAATAACTTACGGGAATATGGCAGAACTAATTTAGTTGATAGCCACGCTGTTGGAACAAATCGCCTAGGAAGCCAAAATCAAGATAACAGTGGAATACGACAAATTCAACGAGTCAGCTCAAACAACCCCAGCCAAAATGCAATCGAAATTAGGGATAAATTCAAAAAATATTTCAACGATGTTGATATTTTGCCTTGGCAGTTTAACTCAATTCAATAAAAAATTAATAATTTTATTCATTTATTTTATTAAAAATATCACAAAATATAAAATTACATCTTAATTAAAAAAATCACATTATATATTAATTCATAATCACATTATATTAATTCATAATTCGTTTAACATAATTCATTTAAATTAAAAAGTTAATAATTCATTTAAAAAAAAATAGAAAAAAAATAGAAAACCTTAAAATTAACTATTTAAATATCACAAGTATTTTAGAAAACCTTAAAACTAAATAAAAATAAAATTAACTCATATAACATAATCATATTTTGTTTTTTTTTTTTACTTATATTCTGCCATTTGTAATACAAAATGCTCACTTGATGTAAGAATTTTGTTTGGCATAACCTCGGCCAATTTTTAAAATCACGTGTGGTTGACTCCGCAAATGTTGTAAATATAGTTGCTTCTTTCAAATTGGACGTCAAAGCTTGTCAGTTTTCCTTTATATTTTGTAGTGCGTCTTCTAGCAAGGCATCTACTACGACGTCGTCCTGCCTTTTCCTTTTCTTTCGGCATGCTAACCCAGATGGTCCTGGAGATTGCATGTTACTGTTTTGATTTTCTTCTGGCAGTTTTTCGGTTTGTAGTATCGGTGGTACCACCGTTTGTGGTATCGGTTGTGGTACCATAAAAGTGTCCAATTCCACATTATTATTGGGGTCTGGGTCTGGTACCGACACTGCAGCAGACAAAAAATTGTCACATTCCACATCATTATTTAGTAAATCTTCGGCAGTTTGATAAAAAAAATTTTGTACTTCAACATTTATTGTGGATGGTGGGTTCATTTGAAAACTTGTTTCTGTTGGCCTAAAATAAACATATAACATTAGTTTGCACTGTAAAAATAAATCAAATATAATATGGAATGAACGCAAAATTAAATTCCGTACTTTACATGTAACGGTGTAAACGTTTCTGTTGAGTTTATTTAAATTGATCGAGATATTTTCTACGTTTTAAGAAAAGGAATGAATGCTTTATTAGATATAATTAAAATAAACATAATTTTTTAAATACGTCACTTATCAAATAGAAATATTTAATATGTTTATCAAACTTACTCATCTATTGTTTGCTCCCTGTAAAAGTCCATCTCCTTTACCAGCCAGGATTCGTGGTTTTCTTTTTTTTTGTCCAGCACTCCCACTTTTTGCTGGTTTAATTAACCGTGTATACCTTGCCTTAATGTTTTTCCACCGCTTCATGCACTCTTCAGGAGATATCCCGAGAGCTTCACCTATTTCGCCCCAAACAATCCTTTTTAAGGGGTTATTTTTATAATTTGGGTGCCTCAAATTATAAAGCAGCTCTTTACTTCGCACCTGCTCAATTAATTTGATATCAATATCACGACATTCACGAGTCACTGAAACAATACGCATAATAATTAGTTTAATTTTACATTTCTATAATGTATTCGACATATTACAAACATAACCTAAATTTGTTTTTTTTTTAGTATAATATTTTTTTACGAGATATCGGAATTATTTTTATAAAATATATTATTATTTATATACATATTACTTACTTTTATTTATATTTATATCAAATCAAAAATTTTATTTTCACAACAAATAACAAAACGGAATGATGACATTTACAATTATGAAAATATTTTGAACGATGACTACGATGAAAAAAAAAAATTATGCCAAAAGTAGACAAAAAAAAGAATGAAGCTCAAAAATGTTACTCAATATTTAGTTTTTTTTTGTTTTTATATTGGTCGCTTGCGTCGTATTTGCTAAAAATTAAACATTTTTCAACTCAGGAGGTGAAATTTTTTTTAGATTAGGGTGATTGATTGGTTAAAAAACGCGTCGCAAAATGCGACGGGCACGAGACGGACTCGTGCAGCCGCCTTTAAAGCACTCAATCGTACAAATGGGTAATAATAATCAAAAACAACGTCTCGATTTTTGCCGAAGTATAGAATATCAACACGAACTCTGTCCGATTTTAAGAAAATAAAAAATAAACAAAAAATTGTATCTCGATTTATACCGAATTTAACACGGGAATGAAATATTTGGAAACTAACAAATACGATAACAAGTTCTAAATTATTATTCATTCAAACGAAACCGTAAATTTATGGTTTGGGGACTGTAAAAGGCCGGTTAAGTGTTACGCCATACGCGAATTGTAAAGACTATCCGAATTTGAAAAGAAATGAAAAATAATAAACGAAACAAATACACTATATAAAAATCTGTAATCGATGGTAACCGATTGCAAATGTATGGTTCTCGGACTGTAAAATGTTATACCATAAGTATAACGAAAATTTAGTTTAAATGAGGGCTGTCCGATCTTAAAAAACAAAATAAATAATACACAAAACGTATATCGAACGCTACTAATTGTAACGGGAAAATAAATTTACGAAAAAATTAAATTGTAGTGACTTGAAACCGCATTGATCATTCGTACGTAGTCAAAAGTAGTAAGTGGTATTGTGTATTTAAGACGTAAAAAAAAATATCGGAAGTGCAAAAAAGTAAAAATAATTATATGTATATACATATATTTTCGGCGAGTACAGGTAAGTTTGATTTTAGTTTACGTATATTTGTGGTAGATTGTAATTTCGTTTATTTCGAGAACGTTTTTATTCGTGATTCGTTTTATTCTTGCTACTACTATTCGATATAAATTCTCTAGTTGAGATGAAAGTCATCCAAAATGGCGGTGTTGGTGGATACCTGTTTTCTGTAAAAATTTATTAGGTGGATTTCTGTGGTACAGAAAAAATTGATGTAAATCAAAAAATTTTGATGTAAATTTATATTTGTCCTTCTTTTTTTCCGTACCAAAGAAAGACAAAAACAAATTTTTTTGATTTATATCAATTTTTTCTGTACCAAAGGAATCCACATAAATTAATGTGCGTTTACTAATTACATATATTACGCTTAAATATTATTGCTCGAGATATATGTACTTTGAAGCTTTTGAATCGGAATCTGTAACCATATCAGTTTTGACCAACAATGGAATTAGTTTTTTTTAGAAAAATCAATCCCAAATGCATATTTATATAATGATCTATCATCTATCTATAATGATATAATAATTTCCCATTTTATAGCTAAAAATGCCAAAATACAAAAGCTTGAATGAACTTTCGAAGCAATCGATTAAAAGACGCCTTTTAAACATAAACATAAACTCGAAATCCTACAAAGTTCAAACTCAGACTTGTTACGAAGAACCTCGAAATTCAGATCCCTTATGTCACACTCAATTACTGGTTGTTGTTCACGATCAAAATGAAAACCGGCAGGTTAATGTAGAAACAAATGATGAATAAAACAGTCGTGAGGTCTTATCAGAGATGATATTAAAATTAAAGACTTTTTACGAAGCTGGACACTAAAATTTAATATAAAAGCCAACGCATTAAATGAATTAATGGTGTTTTTCAATAATTCATTAGGCTACAACGTCCCATTGGACAGCAGAACGCTTTTAAGTATGCCAAAAACAAGAGATATTCTATATTGTTCACCTGGGAAATACGTACATATCGGATGTACTGCAGCTTTCGAAAGTCTACTAAGTAATCATCAACAACCACCTTCAGATGTGGGTGGGAGGAGGCACCAACTCGCTTTTGCCGACTAGAAGTGTGAATCAAATATCCGAAAGACTTTCTCAAATAGTTCATAATCAACCGACCGATTTTCAACGAAAGATAAGAACTTTATCTGAACTCTCTTATTTTAAAGCTACAGAATTCCGAACGTTTTTATTGTATTGTGGACCATTTGTTCTTAAAGATTTGTTACCAGCAGATAAATATAACAACTTTTTGTGCCTTCATACTGGAATTATGATTTTATGTCATCCCGAGTATTCCAAAACTAAATCTAACGTGGCCAATGACATTCTTACAAATTTTATTGAAGGAGTTAAATTTCTTTATGGGGAACATAATATAACATACAACATGCACAGTTTATCTTATTTATCCGCTGATGTACAAGAGTTTGGTAACGTAGACAATTTCTCAGCCTTCCAATTTGAGTCTTATATAGTATGTTCAAAATAAAATGTTTATTACGAAAACCAAATCAACCGTTGGCTCAAATATGTAACAGAATCTATGAAATTAATACTGCGAATTTGATTGAACAGAGATTAGAAGTCGCGTATCCCATTTTAAAGAAGAAATCATACGAAACAGGGAAAATACTTTACTATCGAATTAAATTAGAGTGTGCTGTACTGGATAATACTGAACGAAATCGATGGTTTTTGACAAAAGAAAGGAAAAAGTTATGTTTGAATACGCAGAAATATTGGAAGAAAAAATATATATTTGGGGCAAACAAATTAAACTTTTTATCAAACCCCTGTAAAAATTAAACCAATAACAAAAAAATTCGGAACTACTGATATACAAAAGAAGCTCTTTGCTATTCTCGATTCTTTATATATCTATAGCTACAATTATTTAACTATGTATTCCATTATTGAAACAGCAAGTCAGGATGGCAAAAAGGAGGTATCGGTGCTCCGTGGAAACTGGATTAAAAATGGTATGGTCTACCGGCCAAAACATTATAATAAGGCTATCAAAAAAGAGGTCGATCCAAATTCAGATTGGGAAACATATGAATGCAAATTCTAAAAGAAAATATAGCAACTTATGGAGAAGCGAAAGAGAAGGAGAAATTTTTGGCAGATTTTCCAACTCTGAATCTGAAGAAATAAGAACCAAAAAAGTAAATACAATATGCCTGATTTTAATGAAAATTTTGATCCAGCAGCCAACCTTATTATTGTTGAATCGTTACCAGCTTTAACACCGATTAGTAACAACACAGAACTGGTAGCAGAACTAAACCAGCATTTACCAGCTTTAACACCGATTAGTTACAACACAGAATTAGTAAGAGAAATACATCAGAATTTACCAGCTTTATTGCCGATTAGCCGGTATACCGATGTAACGCCTTCATTGAAGAAACTTTTAATAATAAAAAAAATCTACCTGAATTGAACCTCAGCAACAACATTAGTTCTAAAATTGAAAAAATGGAAGAAACGATAAGAAACAATAAGAAATTCATTAAAGAGACAAAATCGAAAATATCGCTCATATTGGAAAACCAAGATAGAATATTGCAAAATCAAGCAGATATAAAGGAAGTTTTACAGATGGTTATGAACGTTCCGAAACGAAAAGAAAGTGTAATTTTAAAAGATGCTACATTTATAATTCCAAATTTTCCAATGACATCTGTGGAACATTTAGCATCGTTAGACTCAAAGTTATCATCAGAGTTATATGGATCAAATGGTAGTTATTGATATTTACTAATAATAAACTAAATAATTAATCATTTGTTATATTTCAGACACTTCATCTATCTAAATTGTCAGCTGATAAAGTTAATAAAACTGTGAGAAACTGTCTAGATTACTTATGTTCCGGTGAATTGTTAACAAAATATTCATGGTCTGGACAAAATTCACTTTCGAAAGGTATAAAAACTTATTGATATACATTTTAAGCTTATTTTATTATAACCAGGGAATTATTATCCTTAATATATACTTATGGCATTTTCGATTCATCAAAAAAAAAGCAATCTGAGGGGACAAAATTGCTTTTTATGCTGTCAGTTGTTGTGTGCTATCTGAGATTACTTTTCAGTTGAATCGAAAACGACATTAAATTATTATTGTAGAGTCGATCAAAAATCAAATCAACTCGGCATTGCCTTCTCTATTTGCATTAAATTAATACACAATGAAAAGTAAAAAAGTTGTGCTGAATTGATTCTATTTGTAATCGACTCAACAATCATAATTGGGGTTAATATTTTTAAATTGCATTTCCATTCTAATAACATATAAATTTTGGATCGGGAGGTGCTGGGTTCGAATCCCAATGGGGCAGGATGCAAAACAGGAATTTTTCAGTTTGATGATTTCGATCAACAACTATGACCCCCCATTGAGAGTGCAGAATCTAAGACCGACCCATCTTTCATGTCAGTACAGGATGACATCGGAGCTATGCAACGCACAGATGGTACCTAAATCGGTCCTGTAACCGTACGGCTATCCTAACATATAAATTTTAATACTAACTTTATTATAAGTCATATATTGCGACTACTAATTAAATTTTTTTTTCTGTTTAGATATAAATAAACATGTGTTTGCTGAGCTCATAAATATTTTGCAACTACTGCGTAGTGTCCATAATTATTTAAAGGCCACCATTGCCGTCCTCCAATAATACTTTTAGTAGGCTTACGTCGGTACTTAATCAATACCTAAGGTATTCCACAACACTCTTTATTTACACATATACCAACCTTAATTCTGTATCTTATACTGACTGACTTTCGTCGGTTATTTATCAATACGTAAGGCATTCCTAAATATGAAATTATTACGTTGCTTCATACGACAAATGGTCCTCCTAATTGCTTGAACTATTCCATGTCACGTCGGTTATTTGTTGATACCTAAGGAATACCCTAAGTGCGGTTCATTTATATGACTTATGTACCATATTGTCAGAAACTGTGAGGGTTTTTCCAGCGTCATGTCGGTTATTTATTTAATACCATAGATATTCCCAAGTACGGTTTTTCAATATAGTTTTAACCAAAATGAGGCCCGTCAAAATCGTTATTATCGCACAACATTGGTCGGTCAATTTTAATTATTGTTAATGTGAGAATTAACTTCATTTTATTATAAATTTTAATAATTTTATTACAACAATTTTTGATTTATTATTATTATTATCGTTTGTTCCAATTACTTGTTATACACGAAGTAACTTTATTCTTTCCAGTTTTGAATTGCAACAGTTACCTTCAATAAAATGTATTAGAAGATTTATTGAGATGTATGTGTATGTTACGTTTTTGTTGAGAAATTAAATGTTGTTTTTTTTGTTTTGGGTGTGTCTCCATTGATCGCCTTTTTTTCTCTACCAAAAAAAAACCAAAATTTGTCCACAACAAAGTCTGCTTCTCACACGACGATAATTTTGAAGTTGTCATCTATTGTGCCATCTATTATAATCGCTTGATTGCAGCAGCAAATTTCGCTTGCAAATAACAGTGACATCTCTGGTCGACTAGCGTATTTAGCGTTATAAAGCTTATGTACCATAATTGAGCTAGTTAAATGTTTTCGTTTAACAACACAACTCAGCTGTCAAAATAACGAATGAAATTAGGATTTTAGGTCGTGTAGTTATTAATTCAACAAGAAAATGAATTTTGAAGATAAGTTTTTAAATGTTAGTTTATAATTGCGGATTTTTATGGTTTTGTTTCCTTTCAGGCATTTTCATTATATGGATAATACACAAACTCAACTTATTGCTTGGTAAATGAACTGCTGGCGTTAACAATTATGTCTACGATAAAAAGTTCGGTCAATTTACTTACTCTTTTTCAGCAAGTGGACTGTAATAATATTCTTTATCTTTTCTTGTTCCGATTAGTGGGACCGCCCAACGTGTTCCATAACACCGTTTTTTGGTTGTATTTGAGGAATATTGTCTGATAGAAAACCATACGGTCCTTCAGTCCCACATTGGTTATTTTGCAATACCAAATTTTCAAATTGTTATCCGGGACCTTTTTCGTTTGGCTTAGTGAAAAATAAAACATTTGTGCACCGCAACAGCAACAAAATCAACGAAGTGACGAAAGGAAAGCAATGACAAATCGAAAAATCAAAAAGGTAGTGAATGTAGAAGACGCCAATTTGTTGATTGTGCCATAAAAACAGCCACGCTCCAAACGGTTCACACAAATTGAAACGGATTTGTTGTTTCGTTTGGTCTTGTCGAGTGACATCAGCAGCATGGTCACCAACAAAACCTTCATACATGGCCGTTTGGCGGGCTGGGAAGATATTGCTCGAGGGTTCAATGCTTTGCTAAGCGTCCAGCAACGAGACGCAATTGTGTTGAAAGAGCGGACAAACAACATCAAAAAGGATTTGAAAAAGTTATCGCTATAGACCGGCGAAGCCTCCGAAAGTGTCTTTTAATCTTTCAGAGACCGTGAAAGACTACGCGGCATCGCTTCAGGTGAAGCTCGCTGGGCTTCGGCCAACAGACAGTGATTCGCCGGTTTTGGCGGAGGACACAGCACTATCGCCAAACGTGGTTGATGATGTAAACAATGCCAGTCAACCAGAATCAACAGCAACACCATTCCCTTGGAGAGCGATTACATCGAGTATGTCAGTGGAATCGAATTCGTCGTTTTGTTTGGCTTTGACGGATGCACTTCAATCGATTCCCGAACATGAATTTTCATCGACTTCCGCACCTGAAATTCAATCGAACTCCACACCTGAAATTCTATCGAACTCATACAAATGGTGAAAAGAAAGGAAAGATCGAGGACTACGGCATTGAGGACTATGAACCAAGCAAGAGTATCCTGAATGGTGCAACGACGACAACGGAGTTAAAAAATAATCATTATTATTATTACTGCGAAGCCATGCGGGTGTTCAAGCCAGCTGGAACTCCGAACTAAAACATCTTTTGTGCTTGTACCCAGCTTAATTAACAGTCCAGTCGATATGCAGGCTCTAAATGAAACTGTTAATACTACTGGCTGGTACTTGAAAATGCTGCTGGCTGTCGTACTTATTCCTATTTTCGTAAAGTGATACCTTAAGGGGACTTAATCTGTGAGGAAGCCGGCTAGTAGCATCAGCTCAGGTTTTCCTAAGTTCAAGACACCACTTTACTCGGACTGATGAAGGCAATATAAATCTCTTTGCCTATCTTAGTCCTGGAATTCTGCACCAATAGGAGGACTTTAACACATCCAGTTAGGTGACCCGCCCTGAATGGAGAGGCAGAACCCTTGAGGGCAAGGCCATCAGTACCTTCATTTCACTCGATTCAAGTATGAGTTATAAGTGTTACCTTATTTGAGCTTGCCAGATATTAATTACTTTCAGACAGTCCCATACCAGCCTTGACCCAACGGTACAATACCTAAGAGCCTTTAAGTTTAAGCCTTTTATCATGCCTAGCCTGCCCACGGTAGCATTAACCCCATTCCCGTATATTCCTAAACTTGCCCCGTCTTCCGTTTCTGATCCATCTTTAAACCATACTCTTGACCTTCGCTACCTTCGCTTAAAGGACGGTGACCCTGTACTCCGTATACCCCAGCCTAGTAAAATAATAAAATGGTTTGTGGAAGTCCAGCTTAGTTAACATACAGTCGGAAGGCATACGTATGGTAAGGATCGTCTGAAATTCCTTAAGGTATGATATCGCACGTGACCAAGAATAGTGACACAACTCAAAATTTCAGATTTTTCAGGAGAGCAAAAGAAAAAACGCTAATTTCGATTTTACTACACTACTCTCTATGGGCATCAAAAAAGGAAGATCGGAAAATTAAGCCGTCTCTCGCTTTGTACAATAAATATGAAAACGTCACTATGTCTGGTTATGAAATCGATCATTGCGCATCTTTTCGTCGAATTATCGCAAAAACTCAATTTTTTGAGTTTTGTCACTTTTCTAGGTCATGTGCGATTCCCTTCTGCCTGCATCTTTAGAGCCATAATTTCAGCATCCTTTTTAAAATGCAGGTGCAACGGAGTCAGTCCTAGAAGTTGTAATGAAATCCAAAGATTTCGTTAGCAGATATAGGATCAGGTGTGGTAGTTTCCAGCCAAGAGCCTATGCTTGAATAATCGCATGAGAAAAAAACTAAACACAAGAAAAGTAAGAAAAGTGAAAACTGGTCAAATCTTCAGGGAGCAAATAAAAATCATAAAATAGCCCCATCCGTCCGGGATGACAACTCCATCCAGTAGAATCTTTACACAGTGTGCTACTGAGGCCAGCTTATCATCGGCCAGTCTACCTTTCCGGTCGCGACTGCTACCGATACCGATAAAAGATGGATGGGCGCCTTAGTAACAAACCATGCAGTGATCCGACGTGATGTACGCAGTCACCCCTACACAAACGGACAACACATGTGTCGTGTCGATCTCTCCGACAGCCTGCCATGATAGATTGACGATCGAAGTACAACGAGTATGACCATAATAATGGTTGCTTACAGAAAATGATAAAGAAATTTGATTACAACATTTAATAACGATAAAGAATTACTGTAAATAATAGAATTAGATATGGGAAATCAATAATAATGGTAAAAGTTAAAAATAAAGGATGATGAAAACTCATGAAAACTAATTAATATTATAAATAATAGAGGACCATAATATCTGTAAATGCAGGATCACAATATCGTGAGAGCTGTGAAACAAACATTATATAATAAACAAAATATAATATGAAACGAAAACACGCAACATGCGGCAGTCAAGGCCAGCTCACAGTAAAACAGAACTTAGCAAACAATCGATACACTCCTAAAACAAAATTTAAATTAATCAATAAGAAAAAAAATTAAGGTTACGTTAACAATTCAATATTTAAGCAACCAAAAAAAATATTGGTGTTTTCGTCTTTTTTTATAAAAACAAAACACGATACTTGATTTGCGACCAGATCTGGAACAGACCTATGCGCCACCAGACGCATATTCCGTAACTACTCACGATGGGCCACGTAAATGTTTTATATAAGCATCGATAGGTTTTATTATTTCTTTTTTTCTCTGTTCACCGTTACTACGGATTCCAAACCTAGCAACCGGTAACTCTTGTTTCACTTAGATCACTTTTTCTCAACTAGAAAATTTTCCTTATTATTTTTTTTTTATTTATTATTTCCAGTCACTAGACAGCCATTTTCCACGGTCTCAATCAGTACACCAAACCGGAGGAGGAGAAAAGGAAAACAAAACACTTGAAATACTTTGTATTCTCTACTTAGTCTGAGAACACTTAATGCATTTTTTTTTTTTTTTTTTTTTAAGAAAAAAACACACAAAGCTTTTGCATAAATTATTTAATTAATCGATTGGTTTATTCAAAATTAATATCGAGAGTCACTACCCTAACGAGCTCCTTTACTCAAAACTCGAAACATGATTCAATTTTTTATAAATAAATTATACTGATAAAAATGAAAACAACTAAAAATATGTAAACCTATGAAATTATCAGAATAGGGCTACAGATAAGCGTTTATTTTGTGGCGTGACAAAGCATATGATTATTCTCTTATGAAGTTCTCCCAATAAAGTTCATATTTGGATTTTATTGAAATAGCTATTAATTCCTCGGCGATTATTTGCCGTTAAACTATATTGTTTTGAAAATAAAAAGGAATTCTGTAATATTTAATTCGACTTATTGTTAAGCCATTTCAAAGTGACTCAGCCAAATGGTTGATAATACGAACATTTTCTTATAGCTTTGATGCTCGAACGAAAACAATTGATTTTGTACCATACAAACGACACTTGACAGAAAACTTTTTTAATTATAAAAATCATTTTGTCCGGAACAAAGACAAATATTAGATAACCGGTTTAGAATGTTCAACCCATTCATAAAATTGCTTTGCTTTTCTAGAACGTACTGTACTGGGTATTGAAAAATTTTACCACATAAAATAATTATCGGTTTTTTTTTTTTTGGTTATATTCCACATCCAATTTCTATCTCAGGTCTAACCACAAAAAAATATATTCATACAATGAGAATGAATATGTCTGCACTATATATGTACCCATATGTATGTATGTATTCCATACACATATTCTTTATTCATCATACGGGTATGTATGTTCCCAAAATTGAAAATTCTCGTTAAACTACTGTGTTGCACGTTTTTGTGTTGAAACAATCGTCAATTTTTTTTTTTTTTTTTTTTTTTCGAGGGGGAAACAATATTTGAATCACGATTTTCTCTTTATTGTTCCATTTTGTGTCTTTCTTCTTATCTAGTTCCAGAGTGACTAAACGCGATGGTTGCTTGTGGTGAAACCGATTGATCAGACAAAGATAGAATAATTGCCCATCCATATTTATCCACAAACACCCACCGTCGAATTGGTTTAAATTGCTGGTAATAATCATTAAAATAAAATATTAATGTAATTAACTTTTAGTTTTGTTGCTACTCTCGTGGTTGCTTAACGTGCGTACCAAATGTTTTTTTGCGTTTCGTTCGTTCATTATTTCTTGGTCGGTTAAATAATCTTGTTTTACTGGTATACATTTGATTTTTCCTGTTCGTTCGTTTTAGAATTTGGGGTGTGTGCATGTGAATGGATGGAGTCCCCGCAGCTTGTGTACATTGATACATGGTTTGTTGTTGAAATATTCATTTTTAAGGTTATATTATAAAAAAATAAATTAAATTATAGCAATCGATCACTTTATGATGGCTCATAATTATCTTCATATTCTCTTTATAGCGCACCCAGCTCTAACATAACACTGTACTGTTGTACAATATAGTCGCTTATACTATGGTTTGGTATATAAACACAGAATTTTCAATTTTCTTCATTTTATTTTATGATGTTGTTAAAAAAAAAATAAAAAAAAAAATTCAAAAATGAAATTGGAGCAGGAGGAACATGCAATTTTCATATATAGAGTTGTTGAAAATAAAAATGTAATGTGGTTGGTTTGCTTTTCTTTTCTCTACAGTTCGTTTTTTGTAAAAACTCAAATTTTGTGATCAGATAATCCATAAATTTGTAAATTTGCTAAAGTAATGGAAATTTTTCATGTTTTATAGATGATGTATCTCCGGAATAGAATTGATAAATTAATTTTCTAGATGGTTTATTCTTACAAAAAAATAAGTTAAATACGATCTGATTTGGATGAGGTTTTATCATACTTATTTACATAATAATTTATGTAATGCTATGCTCTCGAGAAGAACAAAACATTTCATTGTGTTTGGTTTTAACGTTTCCTTTCCTTTTTAATAATATCGTTTAAAACACCTTACAGTAAAAACTGTTTTCATTAAACAACATTTAGGGTTGAAAAATAGGCAATTTTGGTACATTCTACGAAATAAAACTATGTAGAGTCAGTAGGTATTTCAAACAACATATTTTTTTTTTACTTTTTATCAATGTTTTTGTTGAATATTAATTAATTCATGTAATTTCTAATATGCTACCGGTGGTTAGACCATTTTAATTGTGTTTCGATTAACACGAGAAGTATATTAGTATTTACGAACAGTAATTCAACGAAACCGACTAATAGACATAATTATATTTATTTAATTAAATGAGTTTTCATAATCATAAGCTCATCAGTTCGAAACTGGATTGGATTCTCTTACAATCTTCGAAACATATTAAACTCATTTAACATATTTTTAATTCTTACCTACTTATTCTTAGGTAATTTTTTTTAAATGCTGCTAATGGCTTTATTCTTAAATGTTTTTCAAACGAAACTAACAAGAAGTAATCAAACCTTAAGCTAAAATTATTACATATTAAGCCTTAACCAATGTTAATGTTTATTGTTAGTGCTCACAATTTAGTTAATTTGGATTATACTTATCTGTATAACATAAACATTTAATAAATGTACAGGTTTATCAATCCGAGGGGATTTTTTCTACTCAGCCGCCTAAATCGTGATTGTTTTATGATATGTTTCTACTTTTGAGTATGTTTCGAACTGAATTATTTAATAGTTTCTTTCACGGTTTTAATTCCAAGGTCGTCATGTATGTTACTTTTTCAAATGTACCACGGAGCATATTAATAGTAATATGCGGAGCCCATATGTTCATATGGGTTTGATTATCGTTTTGTACACTAAAACTTTATTGGCTAATGACAGCTAAGATTTTCTTCTCATCAGCCAATACATTTTGAAAATTGTAATATTTATTTGGTTGCGCATTGCTTTAATATGATTATTCCACGTTAACCTTCTATCCAGGTACAAACATAAGTATTTGATATTCATTTATTGGGGAATATTTTTATTGGTGAGCAGGTGCGTTTGTTCAGCATGAATATGGCGTGTGTTGATTCGTTTCCGTTCACTTTTATTCACCATATCTTCAGACAGTCCGCTCTTTTGAGGCAATTTGAGGATGGCCGTGTCATCGGCAAATGTTGATATTATTACTTTATTGGTTATATGTAAATCGGCTGTATGAAATGAGTTAAATATTGCTCCTAAAATGCTTCCTTGTGGGATATCTGCGTTAATATCATTTAAACAGGTAGTTATGCTATTTTGCTTGATCATGAAGAAGATAGTTTCGCAGAAATGAGTGAACATTTTTCAGTAGCAGCTCTTTAATTTTGTATATTAGTCCATCGTGCCAAACTTTCTCCGAGAAGGCAGCAGAACTATATGTATTTCTTTTGATCGAAAGTGCTTTTCAATGCATTTCCAATTTTACGCACTTGCTCTGTGGTACCATGTTGGTTTCGGAGGCCAAGTTGATTGCACCATTCTTTTAATGCTAGTTCCGGCTTCAATTTCGTTAGAGGCATTTGAAAAAACGTCACTAACGAAATAAGTAAGCTTTCAAATTATGGGCAGCATGCTTATTGGACGAAATGATGAAATCTGTGTTTTATTTTCCCTGGCTTACGTATCATTGTGATCAAAGATATCTTCCATTTTTGAGAAATATAACTGGTTCGCATAATCGTATTGAATTTGAATGTTATTAGTTTTATGCTTTTTGTTTGGAAATCCCCTTATTGTTTTTCAAGATAGAGATCATGTCCTGGTGCCTTTTCCTTTATTTATAACTTTCTCTTGGTTGCCGGGAAATCACTTAAATAGTTCTGAGGACTCTGCTTTTCTTTTTTATGCAATGCAAATCTTAGGGCCTTAATAACTTAATGAATTTCCAGTTCAATAACGGTGATTTTGTTTGTTGCCAATGACCGCGAATTTTTCGCTTTTCCTGGATTATGAATGGTGATGTGATAAGCGAAGCAATTTTGCAGTCAGTTTTGTTCGTCTAGTCTCTTATATTTATCCCAATTAGTTCGCTTGATTCTAAGAGGGTTCGACATTGTTTTCCTTACGACGGTGGTACTCACCGTTACTATTATCGATGAGTGATCAGAAGACAGATCATAGCAATCGGTAACCTTAGCATATGTACGTGGAATTCCCTTAGTTACACAGAAGCAATTAAATCAGAAACTTTCTTCTTATCCAAAGGGCAGTAAGTTGGGTGACCGGCAGCCCCATTGAGTATGTTTGGATACGTGCGCATGGAATCCTTTGTGCACTAGCGTTTACAGTTGGTTTCTGGTTTCCGTTTTGAGCGTTTGTGTATACAACTTCTGGTCGTGTTTCTTGTCTAACTGAAGAATGAAGAATAGGCATTTCTTGTTCGGCTCCTTTTCAATTCTAGACAAACTGGACACCCTCTATAATTTGCTGTATGATTTCCACCATAGTTCCTATATTTTTCACTGATTCTTCCTGTTTAATAAAAACGCAACACTCCGCTTACTCCGCGAATTTAATTTTAACTTCTAAATTTTAATTTATTTATTTTATTGCCGATGAGGCGAAAATTGTTCAATACAAAATGACTTGATCGGACGCAAGTTCAAATAATAATGTTGAACAAGTTACAGTACTCAGAAGGAGATGAAACGTATTATATACATACATATTATATGCAACACCTATTTACTCAACTCATTGCTTGTCACCAATACTTTATCAATCAAAGTAACGCAATCAACCGGAATTAGAGTAAATAAACGTAGCACATCCTATGTACATTTACAAAATATTAATTATAATATAAGTATGTACATATAGAAATATAAGTATGTACATATATAAGTACAAAAAGGGCAACTTTCAATAAGCTGCACTTCAATGACTAAAACATTAAATATAAGATTTCAAATGCATGTTGAGTTGTCTTAATACTTCCTTTTGTACTGTATTGAAAAACTTTGAGTTATGTAGTTCACCACTTATAACACAAACATCGTTCAGAGTGCAATACTAATAGTATGCTCTATTGTGTCCATATACTTGGCACCTAAAAAACTGTATCGGCCCATTTGTTAAGTGAAAGATTGCATGTTTGCCTCTGACCTTTCTATTGTCTGGTTTTAATTCCAGGCGGAATAACGGCTGAGGCATATTCTCCCTTTATCAGCGAGAGCAGCTTGCATTTCGTTTGCATCCACGTAACTCTTTAATCCTTTTAACGTAACAACAATTCCTTTTTGGCTCTTTAGTTCGAACATGTAGTAATGTTTACCAACTTAGTCGAAATATTTAACTAACGCTATGTAAGCATGAATATGAGCGGTTGAATTTTTCTTTCTTTTAAATATCCTGTAGGTGGCGGTTTCTTACTTTTGTTTTTTTTTCGAGCAACGGATCTTCAACAACCAAACAAGAATATCTGTTACCATGCGGTAATTCAACTCTAGCTAGCTTAGTGAATTTATTCGCGTTTGCCATGGCCACTGATCCAGGGCTTCTCCTTCGTTTTAATCGGACAGTAATCTACCTGGCTATTCCCGCTTGCACTAAACACTGACCTAAACCACGGTTATTCTTTTTTTTATTGTCAATATTTGGCGACGTTGCATTTTTATTTTCTTGATGGTTCAACACACCAAGTTTATTAAATTTATTTCTAGTTCATTTTGATTTAAATTTAAATTAACCGGTAAAGCAATTTTTTGAGCATTTAGAATTTGCTGTCTCTTTGGACGATGCTGTATTTTTTTTAATAACCATCGTGTGACGGAATAACCTTCGGAGGTCGTGACGTTTGATGACCAATCGTTCGCGGACATCGCTTTCTGCTTATTTGGCCCAGCCTTTTTTATTTGAGGCGGAGGTTAGAACATCAGGGGGGTTACCGCGTAATCCGTTTCGAATCTTAAAAATTTGCGAAAGCTCAATCCGATTCGAAAGTTGTTTGGTAACATGTAAGACTTTTGGATTACATTTTAGTATTGCCATAAGGAAATTTGTTATACTAGAACCCGATGCCAACGAGAACACAAAAATCCTTCGGAATAATTTAAATGTTTTTGAATTATCTGAGAAAATATAACTATTGATGCGTAATTCAACTTTCTTCTAAAATTTTTGTACACCCTATTATTGGGTAATTTTTCAACCTCATACGGAATTTTTGTAAACATAAAACAATGTCCTTGAAAATTTAATTGAGTATTTTTTGCTGTCGTAATAAATTTGTCGAAGAGTAAAGTAGTGGCTCATATTTAATAAAAACATTACATTATAACCTGAGTGAAATTTATAACAAATAACAAAAATAAGCATGTGTTAGTGTGTACACTGTTAAAATAATTCTTATAAGAACTCTGAGAGAAATATATCAAATAAAATATTTGTTGAGTAAAATATCGCGATTTAATGAAATGTTTATGAAGTACAAAATTAAATTAAACAATGGCACAACATTAAATACACATTAAATGGCCACATTAAACATGTGGCAAATCAAACATTTTAAATTTTCAAACTTGTTTGAGTAATTTATTTTCAGCCAATAACAAGAATACCACAGGGATTGTTCTAAGAAGCCACTAACTGGAAAAAATAGCCCATACCTTGTGAACCACATGGACTATATACCATTTCGCAACGGTGTGGAAATTTTCACATTTGGAATTTTCTTGTTAAGTTATGCCAATTTTTTTACTCGTTTGAGTAATTGGTTCGGCCAATAACAAGAATACCACAGCGATTGTTCTAAGAAGCCACTAACTGGAAACTATAGCCTCATACCTTGTGAACCACATGGACTATGTACCATTTCGCAACGGTGTGGAAATTTCCACATTTGGAATTTTCATGTTAAGTCATGCCAATTTTTTTACTCGTTTGAATAATTTATGTTTTGGCCAATAACAAGAATGCCACAAGGATTGTTCTAAGAAGCCACTAACTGGAAACAATAGCCTCATACCTTGTGAACCACATGGACTATATACCATTTAGCAACGGTGTGGAAATTTCCACATTTGGAATTTTCTTGTTAAGTTATGCCAATTTTTTTACTCGTTTGAATAATTTATGGTTCGGCCAATAACAAGAATACCACAAGGATTGTTCTAAGAAGCCACTAACTGGAAACAATAGCTTCATACCTTGTGAACCACATGTACTATATACCATTTCGCAACGGTGTGGAAATTTCCACATTTGGAATTTTCTTGTTAAGTCATGCCAAAATTTTTTTACTCGTTTGAGTAATTTATGTTTCGGCCAATAACAAGAATACCACAGGGATTGTTCTAAGAAGCCATTAACTGGAAACAATAGCCTCATACCTTGTGAACCACATGTACTATATACCATTTCGCAACGGTGTGGAAATTTCCACATTTGGAATTTTCTTGTTAAGTCATGCCAAATTTTTTTTACTCGTTTGAGTAATTTATGTTTCGGCCAATAACAAGAATACCACAGGGATTGTTCTAAGAAGCCATTAACTGGAAACAGTAGGGGGCTTCGATAATATCCTTATTGCTGGCGATGAACGTGATGACAGTTGCGACCTATTTAGAATATACTTATAATATATTAATAAATAAGGATCTCCCTAAAAGGGATAAAGTGGCAGTATTCATTTGCTGTGCCCATTTTATAAACATTATATCAAAGCAGATTGCGAAAAAATGTGGTGGTGGCTTTAAGCCCGACTAAAAAAATCTAATAATAGATATTTTTTGTATTATTCTAAATTGCCATACAATTATGGATATCGACGATTTTTGTTTAATATATTGTAGTCCATTCGTTACAGATGACGTTATTCAGGCGTTTGAAACATTTAAAACATATACTGCCTCTTTATATTCTCCGAACGAAAATACTATTTCCAACGCTACTGCATCATTAGCTGCATTTCTTGACGCATAGTGATCCGGATCAGATCAAAATTTACATGTGAAGCAACAACAACATTTGATCCAACATTCGTTTTGGATAACAAATAGTGATCTAAAAATAGTTGAACAATATTTTGTAGTTGAACAATATTTTGTAAAGCAACAAAGAATATAACGAATATAACGAGTATAAAGAGCAGGTCCAAAACGAAACGAGACAAAAAAATTGAATTTTGGTGTTTGTTTGTTTTACGCATTTTTGTGTCGTTTCATGACACATGATCTGATCTGGATCAGATCAAACGTCAAGAAATGCGGTTATTGTTAGACTCTACAGGGGAAATGGTTGACGACGAACAACACGGAGGCTACTCTAGTAGTCCTTTTTTTAAAAAATATTCTGCTTTGCACAAAAATATTCTTAGACAAATTTCAGAGAATAGTACCTCCAAGAAGAAAAACGAATTCTATTGATCTGAATTTGTAATATTTTGTGTAAAGAAATATTTTTCTTATTTATCATTCTGGAGTACCTGTTTTTCAAAGTTATTAGGTATTCCAGAACGGTTATCTAATTCCAATGTGGAAAATTGGTTCAAAACGGTTAAAACACAATATACTGAAAATAAAAAATTAAAAGTAGGCAGATTTGTCAGTTTATTGAAAGAAAAAACAGATATCAATTTAAAAAGGATTGCATTTTCACAAATCCTGCCACCTACCCCAAAAACATGCAAGAAAAAGATTGTATCACCACCTGATCCTCTTGAACAAGATGCTGGAACAATAATTCACGAAGAAATGTGGCGTAAAAAAGCTTACGAATATAGATCTCTAAAACACATTGGACATAGAGTACTTCAAAGGTATGGAATATAAGAATTGTTCGCTAAGGCATTATATAAACGGACGAGTAAATTAAAGAAAATAAAGCCAGCAATTTCAAACAATGAAAAAGTTTTAGATGTTGATCACAGTAGTTGTAATTTATCGAAAATTATGAAAAATAAATCTATATCATTATTGTCAAATGGGTTTGTTTACAATACTGACGATATGAAGAGAGTCAGCATTTCAGAAACATGTGCTTTCGACTCATTCACCCAAATTTTATATTCGGCAGGTATAGATATTGAATATTACAAAAATTTATTCGAGTCTTCCAAAAAAAATACTTACTTCAGGTTCATCTCAAATTTAATTAGTTGCGGAATCAAACGGGTCACCTATATTGCGAACTACTAATGGATCGTTTTTCAACTTTTGTATTAAACTCAAATACAGAGTCTTCAGTCTGATGATCAATTCGCACAAATTGAAAAAAGAGTACAACTTCCACATGCATCATGCAAAACTTGCCTAAAACGCTTATTGCGCAAAACATTAACATCCGGAACCGGGATCGTAATAATCGATGTTGAGCCTTTAAAAAATACCACAACGTACAAAGTAAAATTGCAAGACATACAGTCCCAATTAAACTTTATGGAAGACATCGTTTACCTTAAGGGTTTAGTAAACTATATTCACTCTCGCATTCTTCGCAAAGTGGCGGAATGGGTCATTAACCGCATATGTCAAAAGACCTAATGATACGTGGGAATGCTTCGTAAGTTCATAGTTCCTATAAAATCAGATTTTTCTGTCAATCCCTCAGTTCTAATTTGTACAAAAAATTAAAACGGATTATTTAAAAATATTAAATTTGTAAAAATAATTGATCATTGCCGAGGAATTGAACCGTTGAGTTCAGTCATTGCATATGAAATTACTGTATCAGACAGAAATTATTTAAAGACAATTGTGTATTTGTATAATCGACACAAAAAAACAAAATTAAAACATTCCGAAATTGTATATAGTCCATGTGGTTCACAAGGTATGAGGCTATTGTTTCTAGTTAGTGGCTTCTTAGAACAATCCCTGTGGTATTCTTGTTATTGGCCGAACCATAAATTACTGAAACGAGTAAAAAAATTGGGATGGCTTAACATGAAAATTCCAAATATGGAAATTTCCACACCGTTGCGAAATGGTATATAGTCCATGTGGTTCACAAGGTATGAGGCTATTGTTTCCAGTTAATGGCTTCTTAGAATAATGCCTGTGGTATTTTTGTTATTGGCCGAACCATAAATTACTCAAACGAGTAAAAAAATTGGCATGGCTTAACATGAAAATTCTAAATGTGGAAATTTCCACACCGTTGCCAAATGGTATATAGTCCATGTGGTTCACAAGGTATGCGGCTATTGTTTCCAGTTAGTGGCTTCTTAGAACAATCCCTGTGGTATTCTTGTTATTGGCTGAACCAAGGAGTACTCAAACTAGTAACAAATTTGCATGACATAAAAATAAAATTCAAAATGTGACATTTGCCACACCGTTGCGAAATGGCATATTATTCAAGTGGTGCACAATACGCGGGCAACAGGCTGTTGTTTCCAGTTAATGCCTTTGTAGAACTATCCATCAATTAGTCTCCTTCATCTTTTTTGGTTAAACTTCAGAAGTCTAATTTAATTATTTTTTTTGCAAAATTTAAACTCGTTGAATAGATACATATTAATTATTAGCAAGACATGCATGTGTTAATAGAAAGAGTTATCAATTCTTATTAGATACTAATTTTATATGGCTCTCTCATAAAATTTTTTGTTTTGACAGTATAACCACCAACCCATATAAAATTTTTCAAATTCCAATTGGATTCATATACGTACATGTTATTTTTTTTTGTTATAAACTTCACTATCGCTACATTATAATAATAAAAAATTTAGTGATGGTGTTGCCGGTGCTGATGGTGTCCCTGCTGAAGGCGTTGGCGGTGATGTTGTTGATGCCGCTGCTTGCCGATGGTGGTCGCAATGATGATTACAGCGGTGTTGATGCTGTTATTTGGTGTATGTGCTGCTGCTCAACTTTAGTGGCCATGATGATGACGACGATGACGGTAATGACGTTAGTGTCGCTGTTTCTGGTCCCGTTGGTGTGTGTGATTTATGTGACGGTGAGCGGTTGTACGCGCACACAATTTACAACAATCTTTGTGTCCATCGCTTGTGACATTGAATGCATGTTGGTGTTTGAGCCTCTTGCGTCTCTTCGTGTGATTCCGTTTTTTGTTGGTGTTTTGTTGTAAACGGACGATGATGTATCGATTTATATAATAAAAAAAATAATAATAATATAGCATGTGGCCGATTTTTGTTAATTGTATTTGCTTTAGTTAATGTACGTACCCGTTGCTGGGTGCGGTATTCTGTACCAAGCATTCAATAATTATAATCCACGTGCACATTGTTGCTTCATAATAGGTATAAGATGGGCGTATTTTGGGTAGATCCATGTGGTGTGACTCCTTATGTGTGTTGCTTTATTTGATTATTACACATGATTAGTTTTTAACTAATAACAAAATCCAAAACTACAAAATATTAAAAAAAAAACGGATACATCCAAACGAAAGAATATACAATTTCTCAAATCAGCTTGCGCCTAGGAGCTATGGAAATATCTCAGAAACGCCCGAGTATTGGCCGATTTTGGTCGCCGTGCTTTGTTGTATTTCAATCAAGGACAAAGCTTCTTTATATACATTTTTTTATTTATGAAAATCGCTGTCATTAAAGTGTTGGGTTAGAAAGGAAAATTAAAAAATTACGTTTCATCTTTTGGTTTATTTTTATTTATATTTCTGTAACGCCTGAACCGAATTACATGGACCAAAAAAGGTTGAAAGCGGTTCAACAAGCTGTTTACAAAAATATTGCTCTTTGTGAAAATCGCCGCCACCAATGTAGAGAAAAAAGGAAAACTGAACATTGTTATACGCGGGTCGAAGAGCTCCTTATAAAAATATTTCGCTACCGTGAAAAATAAAAATGGAGAGAAACTACAAATTTTTCCTTTTACTTTTAATTATTTCTATGCTTAAGCTTTTTACAAAAAGTGATCAACTTTAGCCCTAGGACCACTTTGATCAAAACGCTTAGTCATACTTTTTTTTGTGGGAAATTTTCCAGTTTTTCAATTTGGACAAACCCGTTTTCCAATATTTAGTAGTTTTAGAGATAATAGCCAAAACATAAATTACCGATATTTTGCACCAAAAATGTTGAATTTTTTCCACAGTTCCGCTCCTTGGTAGTGAGATATTGTTTTTTAATTCAATATGCCCAAAAACTGTTTAAATCCAGAATTTGAGCCTAAAGCAACTTTTTCTTGGGTTTCGCCTTTTTCTCGACTACATAGGCGCCTTGACCATAACATAATTTGTAATACTTGGCCACTTCTGTTCAAAATTAATAAAAAATTAATTAAATTTTTCTTTCTAACTGATAATCAATAAATACTGAATATTTTTTTTTTTTTTTTTGAAATTATTAAATAATAGGGCGAAATGTAAAGGGTCGTTCAATAGAGTCACTCGAAATTTGTTAGGTTATAGCAGCCACGTTATTAAAGCAACATCTGCCAAATTTCTTGTGAATTGTTCAGTGGTGTATGGCAAATCATCATGGAAGGTTATAACGTTGAACAACGTTCGGTAAATAATCAGCCAATATCTGTACGTCACCAAAACGCATGGTCTGCTGAAAACCTCGCTACTGTGCGAGAGAGTGTACGGGTAACCCCGAGGCGGTCAATTTCTTGTCGTTACCCATCCGACGTTACTGCACCCGTTCTCGTCGTTACACACCCGACGTTACTGCACCCGTAAAAATCGAACTGACCCAGGAATTTAAGGTAAACAACAATAGACAACGCCGTTTGTTCGCTGATTGGACTCTGGAACAGTTAGAAGTTAACCCAAATATATTATTTAAGATATATGAACAAGCAAAATTGTCGCATTTGGGGTGATACCAATCCACACGAGATACACCAACACCAAATGCATCCCGAAAAAGTCACTGTTTGGTGCGGATTTTCATCTGGCGGAATCATCGGTCCGTTTTTTTCCAAAACGAAACTGGCATTGACATAACCGTTAACGACTAGCGCTACAGGTCAAAGATAAGCAACTTCTTATAGGCTAAACTGTATGATATATCTACCGACGACAGGGAAGGCATGCAGCGAATCAAACAGGATGCCGCTACATGCCACGCAGCGCATGCTTTGATGGACATTCTGCAAGGACGATTTGAGGGCATGGTTATCTCGCGGTGCGCTTTGATACCTTTAGACTTCTTCCTTTGGGCTATCCTAAATCGCAGCCCTATGCTGCTATCCAAAATACATGCCACCAAGCAAAGCCGCTTAGGGCATTTCAACGATACGTTACATTCCACCGTACAACGGTATATTCCATACCTAATGCCATAAAATATTCTTTGAAATAAAAAAAAATTGACTGGATATCTCACACACAACTTGTTTTATTTACATTTGAAAATAGAACTTCCTTATTGAAAGTTCTTTATAAAGCACTTGAGCCGGACCTTTTAGAGTATCGAATCGTAATCAATCATCGGTATAACTTTGCACTATTCCTCGTAATAAAAATGATGTTGGTTAGCTTCAAGTTAGTCAAAGAGAAAAAACATAAATCTTGTAAAATTTAGATATAAAACTTCTCTAAACGTCTTTAACAATAACATGAGAGAATATTATATTGGTATTAAATAAATATTAAAATTAAATTAAAGCTAAAATATATTTTTCGAACTTTCATTTTGAAAAATACATTAAAGTTGGCAGTCTTACTGTGTCAATCGAACGATACAGACGTATTTGTTTACAATTCAATTGTTGATTTCGATTTATACAGACGAGGTTTCAATATACCGTTTGTGATCACAAATAAATGTAAAACCCTTAAAGTGTATAATAATAGTTTAATTTCCTTTTCCTTAAGTACAAAGTGAATAAAAAAAAAACATTCTAAAATAAGTGTGTTCGATAAACTAAGTTAGATTTATCTATGTAGTGACGTTTGTCGCACGGAAGAAGACAATAATGATAATTATAAAATTGCAAGGTGGGATAACAACGTTATTCACAAAAAACTTGAAATGTATAATAATACAAAACATAGCGGTTATCCGCTATCATATTCGATTCCAACAACAAATACCTTTAATAAATTTTTACCACACAACAAGCCTGCTGACAACATCAATGCGAATGAGGATAACGGTGTCCTACCACAGCAGCACAAAACCACTAAACTACCGTCAATTGTGACTAAACTAAAATCCGATCAAATAAGATTGATTATGAAAGAATTAAAAATCAATAAGTTTGATATGAAAATCACATCAATTGGATTGAAAATAACATTATATGATTCGAATCATTACAAAGAATTTTCAGAGAAGTTAAAAAAACAAAACTCGAAGTTTTACACGTTTACGCTCGATGAAAACAAAACGTCAAGATATGTACTTTTCGGATTGCCATCCATGCCCATTGATGACGTCGAGACCTACATAAAAGAAACCGGGTTAGTCCCTTCAAAAATAAATAAAATTGAGCCTAAACAGGGTAGATCCAAAGACACCGCAATTTACTTTGTATCATTTCCTAAATCGATTACACTAAATCATCTAAAAAACCATCGCTACATAGGCCATATTTCATGTAGATGGGATATACCATTTAAAAAACCAGAACGCCTCACTCAATGTCTGAAGTGCTGGATGTATGGCCATACTACTAGTAATTGCAATATGAAATCGAAATGTAAATTTTGCGGTACTACACATGTCGATGATGCAGAATGCATGTGCAGTGATACCGAAATACAACATAAATGTGCAAACTGCGATGGTAATCACACAGCCAATTCCGTAATTTGTCCAAAGCGTACGGAATTCCTACAAATTAGAGAGCAACTCAACAAGAAGACGAGCAACAATGGAAAGTCGTTTACATTTTCATCAGTAAATTTTCCAGAAACTCTGGGTAGACAGGAACAACAACATTCATCGCTCACAATAAATGATAGTAATGCTCCACAAGCAACTTTTTCTAGCTTGTTTAATCGCAGTACACAGAATCATAATTCACCGCAACTTAATTCGCGTAATGCTAACAAATTATGTTCCTCAAAAGAACTTCTTTTGATTTTGGAAAGTGTCATGGATGGACTTAATAAGTGTACTACGCCAGCAGAACAAGTCAATGTTATCCTTACAACCGCGATTAAATATGTCTGTAAGTAATTCAATTAATATATGTACCTGGAACGCTCATAGCATATCAAAGAAGAAACACGAGGTAATTAATTTTTTAGATAAATATGACATTGATATTTTACTTGTAACAAAAACCTACCTCAAACCTAACGTTGCCTTCCATATCCATCATTATATTATACATAGGAATGATCGTGTATATCAAATTGGCGGAGGTGTTGCTATTATTATAAAAAATTCAATGTCATGCACTACTCCCACTTTCGAGGTTTCAAAGCATCGAATATATATCGATATTGTTAACATTACCAAATCATACCTTAAAAGTTGGCTCCTGTTATGTTTTTAATTCTAATCACTCTAACTTTAGAAGTGATTTGAATAGACTCACCACTTGTAACTATCCTTACATAATAGGGGGCGACTTCAACTGTCGGCATTCCTAATGGAATTGTGTTAGATCAAACAAAGGTGGACGCACACTCTTTGATTTTCTAAGCTCTAGAAGAAATTGCATTATACATTTTCCCAGTAGTCCCACCTACCACCATACTACCAGAAGAAGCAGTACATTGGACTTCTTCCTAGCAAACGAGGCTGTTCCAGTAAATTTTATTGGAGCTAAGAATGAGCTTAACTCAGACCACTTCCCAGTGTTGTGTACTATTAATTTGGCTATGACATATAATTCTCCATCAAAGACATCATACAATTTCAAAAATTCGGATTGGAGTACGTTTCAACACATACCTAATAGACAATAATTTACAGAACTCTCATTTCAACGAAATTTACCCATCTAACAACCATATTGACGGGGCTATAGACTATTTTACGTCAAGCTTACAACAAGCGGTAGATCTGTCAGTTCCAACAATTACGTCTACGAGTAAATATAAATTAATTCTTTCGGATGAAATTTTATCTCTGATTAAATTAAGGAAAGCCAGAAGGAGACAATGGATAAGGAAAAGGGACCCCTATCTTAATAATATTGTACGACTACTCAATACCGTGATTAGAGAAAAAATATACGAGATTATTAACGCTAAGTGGCAGGATAAGCTGAGTAAATTAATAAAAGGGTCAAAGCCTTACTGGCATGCCATTAAATGTATCAAAAAAAAATATTCATCCATACCTCCATTAAATAATCCGGACGATGATAATGTTAGAATTATTGATACTGGTGATAAATGCAAAGCACTTGGTAATAGTTTCCAACAAGCATATGATATTTCCTCAAATGTAGTTGAAACCGAAGAGGTCAGAAACAGCATACGAAAAATTGTAGACCATATAGAGCTGGATTCCGAAAAGTTCATAGTAACAACCCATGAAGTAAAGGGTATTGTTGTAACTAGCCGCCCATTTAAAGCACCAGGTCCAGACCAAATTCAAAATGTCGTACTTAAACACTTACCTGAATCGGGATTTAAATTCATGGCAAATTTATTCTCTCGTTGCTTTGAAATTTCATACTTCCCTTCTCGTTGGAAAACCGCCAAAGTGGTCGCAATACCTAAACCCAATAAAAATCCTGCTGATGTAAACAGTTATCGGCCCATAAGTTTGCTTAATTCAGTAAGCAAAGTTTTTGAATGTCTCATTAAAATCAGGCTTAATGATCATATCGAAATAAATAATATATTAGTGCCTCAACAATTTGGTTTTCGTTATCAACACTCATCAGTTCATCAAGTTCACCGCATAGTTCAACATGTCAAAACACAAAGGGAATTGGGAAAATCAACAGGCATGGTGCTCCTCGATCTTGAAAAGGCATTTGATTCGGTCTGGATAAACGGCTTACTGCATAAACTCCAACAATATGGGTTTCCACTGTACATTTCAAAATTACTGAAATCCTATTTTGAGAATAGGAAATTCTTTGTACAGATTGGAAATATAAAATCCCAGCTTATCGATATTAAATCCGGTGTGCCACAGGGTTCAGTAATCAGTCCTGTTCTCTTCAGCATTTTTCTTAACGATATACCTCAGATGTCGAACTGCGAGATTGCATTGTTCGCTGATGACACATCAATTTATACATCTCAAATCTATTCTCAGAACATCATAAATAGACTAAACTTGTATTTGAATGTGCTGGTAAAATATTTTTACAAATGGGGTCTGAAACTAAATGCAGACAAATCGTAAGCTATTTACTTCACTCGGTGTAGGATGAACTCGAAAATTCCTAACTCTAGTGTCCTTGTTGACGGCCATCAATTAAAGTGGATGAAACAAGTAAAATATCTTGGCGTCCTGCTGGATCCTAAAATGACTTTCCAAAATCATATGAATTTTGTCATTGATAAAGTCACTAAATTGTTTTTTATATTGTATCCATTGTTAAACAAAAAAAGCCATTTGTCCTTCGACAATAAATTATTACTATATAAATGTATTATTCTGAATGTAATTTTGTATGGATCACCAATTTAGAGGAACGCGGCTAACACTCACAAGAAAAAAATTCAAATTATCCAAAACAAATTTTTAAAATTAATCCTGAACGTCCCAAAACGGTATCCAACAATAAGGTTACATTCTGAAACCAAAATTTATTTAATAAACGATCTTATATTGCAATATTATAGTAAATATAATATTAAACTACGTTATAGTAATAACAACTTAATCAATTGTCTTAGGTAGTTAGTTAAAATTAAAAAAAATAAAAATAAAATATGTATAATAACAATAATTATAACCTTAGTTAATTTTAGATAAGATAGTTATAAGTTTCGTGAAATATTTCATATACTGTTAAGAACACTTTCTCTTTTTTTTGGCTTATGCCGTATTGTACTTTGTTTTCTGTAATATTTACTAATTCCGTAGCAAAGAAATCTAAAACTCGGATAAATTGTATTTGTATAATAAATTTCTAATAAAACGGAAAAAAAAAAAAAAAAAAAAAAAAAAAACATTAAAGTTGGCTCTGTAGTACAACATTAAAGTTGGCTCTGTAGTAAAGTAAAGTACCTTTTCCCTATTTTGTTATTCACCGTCCTGAATCATAATATAATGTTTAAGGTAAAACATGGTTTTATTCGTGTTTTTAATAAAAATAAAGTTTTTGTGAAGTTTAAAATACCTCAAAAATGCAGTAAAAATGAATGAAAATTCGCATATAAGAAAATTAAAGACAATTTCCTTAATTCTCTAGTACAACATAAAAAATCACAGTATTTACATAATTTAAGCATATTTCAGTCAATCAATCATCTCAGCTACTGGAGTATTCCACATCGGTACAGTCTATCTGCTTCCCTTCTAAATCATTTTTTTTTTCATTTAATTTCCTCTGGAGCTAATTTATTCTTGTAGAATTCGTTTTTTTGTTGTTTTAGTGTTTCATTACGAGTAATTTAATTTTTTTTCTTTTATTTTATAATTTCTTTAGAAGATTGTTGTAAATTACGAGTTTTTTATTTTCTCGATTATCTTTAATAAATAAACAAAATCTTTTTAAATAGTTGTTTGCAGTGAAAAAGTTGCTAGAACATCGTTTGCGCTTATTATCTATTAAAGTGCTATTTTTAGTAGTATCAATATAACATTTTATTCATAACTTTAAGAATATTGTCTTATTTTGCTTTAGCTTTTTATAGATAAACTAATTAAAAACATTTCGTTTTTTTAAATAAACTATTAACAGATATTTGTTTTATTAGTCATAATATTTTGACTGGTCATGTCGACATAATTTAATAAAAGGGCTAAAGCGAATACACGTAAATTGTGTACCAGAAGCAAAATAGTGATGCAGGTGTTTTCATAGAGAACCTAGACCCGAAAAGATATTTTTGCATAAATGACAACAACAATTGAACATGTAATATCGAAAAGGACACTATTTTGTTTGAAATAGGACCATCTCTTGTGTTAATACCGCTATCAGTGTCGATGTGTATAACAATAATTTAGAAAAACTCACAACTCTTAGAGATGTGCCCTTTTCGAATTTAATGCATTGTGGTTATTTAATTTTTCCAATATGTGCCCTTTTTGAAATTGCATATTTAATTATTTACGAACTTTATTTTCTATGATATACACAGTGCTTTTTATTTTTTACAAATTGGATTCTTGGTTGCCAAAATTATAAAACATTTGAAAGCAATTGGCTCATTGTTTCATGTTAAATAACTTTATGACGAAATTTTTTGGAAAAAAAATGTACCTGCAGTTTACAGGGAAAAACCGAAAAAGTTCCAAAATATTCAAAATACGTTGATTGGAGCTAAAGTAATGGAAAAAAGTAAACACTTTTTTCTTAATTAAAACAAATTTTTAAAATATTGGTTTAGGGCTCTTTTTTGTTTTAAAAACTTTATTACAGCTTTATCTTTCGATTCTTTTTTGGAATCATTCTTAAAAGCGTTATGAAAACCTTATATCAAAATAGCTTCTTTTATACAAATTTTAATTTTGCAAAACTACCGTAATTAACCCATTTATCATAGAAACGCACAGCCTAGACAATTTATTTGGAAATAAATTTGTACTCTAATGCTTTCCATGTAAAAAGGTTGTACATTTTAGAATCAAAAATAAACTGATTGAGGCAAAAAATCTTAGATAAATAAATCATACGAATTACCAATAGGTCGAAAGCTTTAACACAGAGGGCTCCAATTCGTTATGTAGGACTTGCAGATAAACAGCTGCTGTGATTTTGGAACTAAGGATGCACAATCGACCGGTTTTGTCTCCGGAAAAACTCCCCAGACCACAACTCCTCCAGTTCTCGGTGGAAGACTTAAAAGGCATTCGTTGTTAAGCCTCTCTCGAGGTGACGATTCTACCATCTCCAACATGCAGTTTGCACTTGGATTCATCGAAGAAACTCACGTTATTCCACATCTTTTGAGTCCAAGAAACGTACTCCTGGGCCCACAACAAATTGTTTTTAACTGTTTCTGTTTGACTCGTAATGCGGAACGCTGTCTTCTGGACTGTTTTAAGTACTCGGAAGGCATCTTTAACCAGTCTTCTTTTCACTAAGCTTGATGAAATTCATTTACCCGTTGCTCGTTCAAGATGCCCACTTATGTCCTATGATGGTAGGCGTAAAAGTAAACTAATTGTTTGACCATTGTTTTTGCCTAGCACTTGCGGCGATGTACCGCCATAACAAAACCAAGTAGAACTTGCATAAAACCAATAAATCATAAGAAAAAACAAAACCAAAAAAGTATTTACTTTATTCCACTACTTCCATACCTTTAAGTCCCAAATAGGATACTTTGAATATTTTGGCATTTTTTTCGATTTTTCTCCCTAAATGGCAGGTAAAATTTTTTTTAAAAAAAATTGGAAATAAAGCAACAAGCGAATTGCTTTCAAAAGTTTTGTAATTTTAGCAAATAAAGACTCCAATTTGGAGTAAAATATTTTTGACCAATTCTTTTTTACCAGTACTGTATTTCATTGCGAATTATAAAACAAATAAAAATTGTTAGATTTTTTGGAGAAAGATGGCTTTTATGCCGATTGGTTGTTCCATTTGAATTTTTTCTCTGTTTTGATTGTGTCGGTTGTTCCGCGCTTATGCTATTTTGTTTGACAGTAACTTAAAAGTGTATTTACTTATGACAATCGGGCAATTACAATCTAGTCTCCTGGACTAATGAGACATTTGTTTCTGACTTAATTTACTAACTTATATTAATCTATGACTTCTACCCATTGGCATCCCATAGTGTCTGGTGTATTGCGACATTCCAGTTAGTATTACTGGTATGTGCACAGTATTCATTCGGTGTGAGCAGTCTGGGTACAGCATTTCCGGCTACTGACGGCATATAACTTAATTCGCTGTGCTAAGATGTCATTTAAGCACTGATCACACATCCAATCGTCCCACACTAGCGATAGCTTTAACACATATACATTACATATATTAAACTTAAATTATAGCACAGGTAAATATAATATGTAAATAGAGAAAAATGTCTAAAACAAATGTTGATATGAAATTAATCTCCGCTCCTCAACTTATATGCCCTTCAACGGTGTACGGGTGTGTGTAATCCGTAGTTCGCCACAGCGTTAATGAACCTTGAATTCCCTCGGGTTGTTAATTTAATTTGAATTTCCAAGAATTCGCCACCCGCATGCGAATACTCTTACGTAACACCAATTTATCTTCACCAGCGAAATTAGCTACACTTGCACCAACAATTCAAATTATCTGCCTCCAATTAATCAATTAATGAACGACAGTACACTTTCTTATTCTTCTTTGGTTGCTAGTTAACACCAAATTAATAAATATGAAGCACACGTTTGTTTTTAATCTTTAAACGACTGGTCACTTTTCCAGCCAAATAATTTTTATATAATTACGTAACACGACAAAAACGTACAAAAAATGCTAATTGAACTGTTGTTTATCGTATTTTGCAAGACGTTTACCGGGGATGTAATCAAGTCAAAATAGAGAGTCCTTACAGTATTAAGTAAGCCACATCTTTATACTGGAGTTTAGATCAGCACAATGCTGTTTAAGCTAACAATTAAACCAGCCCAAAAGGCTTGGTTCCTTTAAGTCTGCGTACTAAATTCGTGTTGCTTAGGTGCTGAGTTGGAGCCTTTCTTCATGTCTCCGCGCTTTTTCCTGGATTTCATTTAAGATGAGGTTCACTTTAAGATCCCTATGGAGGTCGTTATTCCTAACATACCAAGGTATACACGTTGTTCCTCAATACCATTTTCTGAAATGTTTGAATGATAGTTACATTGCTCTGTTTGGTACAACCCCAAAGATGAATACCATAAGTCCAAATCGGTTTCAGTATGTGCTTGTTGTATGTTGATAAAAAAGCGTTCCTACCCATCAGCCAATACATCTTTCTGTATTTAAGTTGTTTACTTCTCTTCTTGACGTGTGCTTTCCATCGTAGTTTAGCATCCAGCGTCATGCCGAGATACTTAGGTGTGTTCGTATACCGTACTATTTCTTGATTTATGGTAATCGGAATATGTTCGAATCGTCTGTTTGTAAAGTTGATGTCAACTAATTTAGTTTCATTTAGTTATATTCGCCATCTTTATATCCATTTATATATTTGAGTTATAGGTGTTGACTCATCGTTGCTTTTTCCAACAGCATTTTGTCCTATTTATAAAAAAATCAGTTCAGATAATTTATTGCGCAACATTTCAAGAATACAAAATTACATTTTAGCAACAATTTAGTAGTCCAATATATCTTAATAATTTTACAAAGCCCATACTAAATTCAATAATGTTAATTATTCGAAATTTTAGTTCGTTATGAAATTTTAAATTTTAGTTCGCTTAAAGATAACTCTCCATTATAAGCAATTTTTAGTTCACCGGTATTCATTTGGAGAGACACGTCTTGTTCGGTATTATCATTTCGGATAACTGGATCTTTCATTATAATTATATGGTAGATGTCTTTAAATTTTATTTCTTTATGTGGTTTGTTCAAAGTATATATTTTGCTATTTTTTGAGATCATTAGTTTACGAAAATTGCGTAATAAGGTTTTGGATTTTTCCGTGCCTTCCGTAAGATAATTGACCATTCTCAGTATGACCAAACTGTCTTATGTGTTACGGATTTTTCTTAAGCTACATGCATGGAATTCACAGGCACGTATGGTCTACTAAAAACGTGAGGATAATTGCTTCTACATTAACAGAAGTTTTCGTAAGTAGTTGCGAATATCCAAACATTGGTCGTTTTTTGTTTTGTACTGAACAGTCATCAAAATATAAGGAAACGGGTTTATTATTTATTCGATTGCCAACACCTTTTAGAAATCTGAACAAATTGCTGCAGATTTCATTTGCATCTATTTTTCCATTATTTTCACCCCATAAATAACATGTCCCAGTTTTAGTCAATGTGTCATAAACCGTAAAGTTATAAGTAGCAAATTTTCTGTAATGACCCATTATCTTGTTATCACTCGAAGCTGTATTTAACACCTTCTGCAAATCGAAGCATGCGACTACTTAGTAAAGAAGAAATGGTTTCCTCTTTATTTGGTCTTGAAGAATATTTTTTTAACTTCATATTTTAATAAATATTTCATATTCCACCTAATCACAACTCGATTCAATTTGTCTAATCTTATACATTACGTGTCCATTAACCAGCGAATTCGTAGCACATGGCAAGTATCTGCGACTAGTTGAATCGCGGCATTAATGCGAGGGTACGGATATATTCGGAGATAATTTCTTATAAGGTCTTGTAAGGTTTTTTTTTTTGCTATCAATAATCAGTGAACGGTTTTTTTTTGTTGTATTGGATTTATCTGATTTCCCTTCATTTGATGTTTTTGTTCTTTTTGTGAACTTTAAAAGCCAATAACAATAAAGCAATTAAGTTGCAATATACAGATGATGGTCATTAATAAATGATGCAGATTACATGAATGGAAATTATTTAAATGTATTATTTGACTTGTTTCTATCTTTGCTTAGTGGATATCGATTTTTTTATGGTTTTTTTCGGATATTTGTTTTTTTTTATTTAATGTAGATGTCATGCCCTGATCTCCGACAAAGCTCTAGTCAAGCCCACAACCTTTTAGATATAAATAATATTGTTTTTAAATTCCAATTGTAAACCAACTCAAATAGGTGTAAGTCAGAATAGGTAAGTCGATTGGAGTTCAGTGGCTTAGTGGGTGCAGTGGCCAATAATTGTGGTCGAAGAGGGGGAAGACATCCGGCATTTTCGTTTTTTTGAAAAGGTATATAAAGAAAACCAAACCGCATGTGTGAGGAGAAAGAAAGAAAGAAAGTAACGAGATGAATGGACAGTGAAGCAGGAGATGGTGAACAATAAAGAGCAGTGATTTTTTTATTTATTTATTTTTGGTTCGAAAATAATTTGCTTTTTGAATAAGTCTACCAGTGTTATCGCTTATGGTTTATTTTTTTTTATTGATTATTTGGTGGTAAAACAAAAGACTTATTATCCAATAGAAAAACAAAATTTAATTTTGGATTGCTATTTTTTTTTTTTGTTGTTGGGGGAGTAGTTTTAGGAGTCAAAGCTTTCTAGGATATGCGATTCTCATAAGACTTCTTCCTAGTGTAGTTACGCCTCCTCGTGGCGACAACCGGGCAATGCATCCTAGAATGTAGCCAAGTAACTTACACGACCGTGCAATGGCGGTAAATCCATTGCCCCAAGCTTTGGTGGGACAACATACGCTGAGAGCTGCGTGGCTAAGGAGGATCTTAGTCTTTAGTATGTGAACTCCGGGTACCAGGCGACTCCCGGTTTAAAGTAGCCTTCCCACAGTATACCGATCTCTGCTGTGGGTGACCTTCATTTCTCGGATACTCGTGGGATTCAAATGGAAACCGAATTTAAAAAAAACATAGAGGGTGATGCCTCTTTAAAAGCATCAACTTCACCAGCTATTGAGTTGGGTCTCCTAAGCTATGATGGAATGGTAGATGCCACAAGGGCCACCACTCTTGATTATCTTAACGTCCGGACCAAGGAAAAGGTGGAACAGTCCACCTCTTCTACTACGGACACCTTCTGTGACGACAACATAAGTGTAATCTCTCAGTTATCGGGCACCTCAACCATTGGTGTTGATATTGGGAACATGTCCCTCAACGCCGGGGAATGGGTTAAGCTCAACTCCTTCGAAAGAAGGCGTTTTAAAAAGGGGCTCAAGGAAGGCAAAACTAGAGAAGAGGCTCTAGCTGCTGCTAAGTCCGCGACCCCTCTGAAAGCATCCTCGGGGCCTGTTGCTCCTACCCTAGACAAGAGGTCTGGTGGTAAGCGTGAGAGGTCTTTCGAGGTTGCTCCGGAACCAAATAAACCACCTGCCAAAAAAGCAAAAGAAGGGCCTTCTCCGGTAAAGCCCTCTTTCAGCCAGGTAGCAGGCAGTGTTAAGCTGGGCATCGTACCAGGTGATCTCAGTGGCAATCCTCTTAGTATGGAGCAAATGGCAAACATACAGGAGTGTGTCATTGACCTCATTATTGGGATGCAAGGCTCAAACCACAAGCCGCAATTCCTTGGCTGTTTCCGGAGAACAGGTTGGCTATTTTTTATATGTTCCGATCATTCCACAGCGGAATGGATGAGGAACAGTTTTGTAAGCCTAAGGGAAAAAATTGGTCTGAACATAACTTTGGTGGAAGAGGATGATTTTCCTCGGCCAAACATCGTTAGGGGGTTCTTTCCACAGAGCCTTAGCTTAACTAGCGAGAAGATTCTCGCTACCATGGCCGCGCAGAACGATGGTCTCGCGGCCAACTCATGGAAGATACTGCAACGGACGACAACTGGCGTACTCGTCCATTTGGTTATGGCCATAGGCGAGTCTTCCATGAAGAAACTACGCGAATCCAACGGGAACATCGCATACCGCTTTGGTAGGATAAAACTCCTTCTCAAGAAGGATTCCCCCTCTACCAACCCAACCACTGGAGTCAGCTCCAGTAAGGAGGGTACTTTACCAGCCCCAGTAGTAGGCACAATCACAGACGAGGAGGCATCCAGGAACAGCAGCGCTATTGAGCATTCTGTTCCTGCTGCCTCTTCGTCGGGAGCACGATCAACGGATCTCTCCGCAACTCCTACTGTGGGATCGAGTAAATCAGCACTCACCCCGAAAATTAAGCATATGGGCGCTCGGGGTGTTACTGGGAAAAGTGGCAGAAACAGGCCAAATCCCGCAAAGCAGACGGCTGGCAAGCAGCCAGGAGCGTAGAGCTCCTTTACCCTAATCATCCAGTATGGCTGGTACTATTAGGGTACTACAAGCGAATCTGCATCACGCAAAAGGAGCTTCGGATACCTTTTGCAACAGGTTCGCGAAACAACACTTAACCCTTGGCCTTATCCAGGAACCTTGGGTTAATGGAGGAAAAATCAGAGGCCTCCACCTCAAGTCATGTAAGTTGATTTACGATCGAAGGGAGGAAGTTCCCCGAGCAGCAATATTTGTTTCATCTAATATTAACGTTCTTCCAATTCCAGAGTTCACCACTAAGGATTTGGTTGCAGTAATCCTGGAGGTTCCGACTAGCAGGGGAATGCAGGAGACAATATGTGCCTCTGCGTACTTCCCTGGTGAGTCGGTTAGTGCTCCACCTGTAGTTGTACAGGATCTGGTGGATTACTGCAACCTAAAAAACAAGCATTTCATCATAGGCTGCGATGCTAATGCACACCATATCATTTGGGGCAGCAGTGATACAAATGGCAGAGGTGAGTCCCTTTTAAATTATCTTATGAGTAGTCACATAGACATTTTAAATAAAGGTTCGAACCCCACTTTCATAAACTCAACTCGGCGAGAGGTGTTGGACCTCACTTTGTCAAGTCAGTTTATTTCCAACTCTGTTGCAAACTGGCATGTTTCAAGCGAAGCTTCTCTGTCGGACCACATGCACATCAGGTTCGATATACCGGGAGTGATCATACAGGCAACAGAGCGTCGTATCCCTTGTTTTACAAATTGGAAAACATATAGGGATATTTTATTTATCAAAGCAGACATGCTGCCAACATCTTTGAGTTCAATTAGTGACCTAGAAACCGCAGCTGGTCTGCTTAATGACGTGCTCCTATCTTCCTACGAAAGCAGCTGTGTGGTGCGTAACGTTGTGGTTAATCGCAAAGTTCCATGGTGGAACGAACAGCTGGCTAAACTTCGTAAGAAGGTTAGGAAATTATTTAATAGGGCAAAGCATTCCAATGAGTGGAATGAATATAGGCAAGCCCTAACCAGTTACAACACAGAACTAAGGCGTTCCAAACGCCTTACGTGGAGGAAAAACTGTGGAAATATCGAGGATATACCTACAGCTGCTCGACTCCATAAAGTTCTAGCTAAAGATCAGTCCAACGGGATTGGGCTTCTTCTGAAATCCGATGGTAGTTATACATCAGGTCGCAAAGAGTCGCTCGAAACCCTGCTTCAAGTGCACTTTCCGGGCTGCACTGTTTGCGACACAAATACAATCACTAACTCCATATCTGGTACACACATGGGTGTAAATATGGGTTGGGTTAATAGTTTATCCGGTAAGCTTTTTACTCCGGATAAAGTCAAATGGGCCATTAACTCTTTTCAGCCTTTCAAGGCTCCAGGAGGGGATGGAATCTTCCCAGCCCTCCTTCAAAGGGGCCTGGACTTGATTACCCCTGCTCTGGTGGCCTTGTTTAGAACTAGCTTCAATTGGGGTCACATACCACAGGCTTGGAGTCAAGTAAACGTGGTTTTTATCCCAAAGCCTGGCAATCGGCCATGTGAACTTCCTAAGTCCTTTCGACCTATCAGTCTTACATCGTTTATTCTTAAAACCATGGAACGACTTATAGATCTTCATATCAGAGACTGGTTAACTGCAACCAGACCTCTAAATCCAAATCAATTCGCCTATAGGAAAGGCAAATCCACAGAGGGTGCGCTGCATCTACTTGTCACCAAGATTGAAGCAGCCTATCGCTCGAAAGAAATTGCTCTGTGTGCATTTCTGGATATTGAGGGAGCTTTTGACAATACTGGATACGACTCAATTGCTAGGGCAATCAAGCGTAGAGGTATTGACGATCCGACTAACCACTGGATTAGTTCCATGTTGGTTAGTAGGAAGATTACATCTAAATTAGGTAATGAGTCAGTCACGATTACGGCAGCAAGAGGGTGTCCGCAGGGCGGTGTCCTGTCCCCTTTGCTGTGGTCACTCGTGATCGACGAGTTGCTTGATAATTTACATCTTCTTGGGTACGATGCCATTGGTTATGCGGACGATTTGGTTATCATAGTCTCTGGAGGGCATGAACGTACGATGTCCGCCAGCATGCAACAGGCTTTGCTTGTTATTTCGAATTGGTGCACTGGGGAGGGCCTTTCGATTAACCCTAGCAAAACAGTCCTGGTGCCCTTCACCAAAAGACGTAATTTGAACCTTGGTTCAATTAGTCTTAATAATATAAATATCGGATACTCCAATGAAGTCAAATATCTGGGTGTTGTCCTAGATAAGAAACTAACTTGGAACTCTCATATTACTTCAACTACCGAACGCGCGGCCAGGGCCATGTGGGCCTGCCGGCGTATGTTCGGCAGGACCTGGGGCCTGAACTCAAAAATGATTTACTGGATGTACATCATGATAGTGAGGCCAATTGTAACATATGGGGCAATAGTTTGGTGGCCTAAGGTACAGCAAAAAGTTATTATGAACAAGCTGACCTCATTACAGAGACTAGCATGTCTCGGAATTACAGGTGCTATGCGCACCTGCCCTACGGCGGCAATGGAAGCTCTCATCGGGCTCACTCCACTTCATATCCACGTCAAAAAATCAGCTGCTACCTGTGCAGCTAGATTGAAGCTCGTGAATCAATACAGTCATGATGACCATATGGGTCACCTGGACATTTTGAATGAACTTTCAGACCTGAATATGTTCTTTAGTGTCCCGGACGTTATGCCGAAAGAACTCTGCTTTGGCAGGAATTTCGTGGTAACAATCCCCGATAGAACAGACTGGGATACTGGGTTACCGCAGATGGAACCTAACAGCCTAGTCTGGTACACTGATGGATCAAAAATGGATAGTGGAGTCGGCATTGGTGTCTTTGGACCCAATCACAAAATATCGAAATCACTGGGTACTTACCCCAGTGTTTTTCTAGCCGAAATTCACGCCATCGAAATCTGCGCCTCTATTATTATGACCAAAGGTCTTAAAGGCGCATCCATCCACATTTTGTCTGACAGCCAAGCAGCACTAAAAGCATTGGCTTCTAACTGCTTGGTTTCCAAGTCGGTTCAAAGTTGTTATAAACTGCTACAATCTCTCTCTTGTCAAAACAAAGTAAGGTTGTGGTGGGTGCCTGGTCACATGGGCATCACTGGAAATGAGATAGCCGACGAACTTGCACGGGCAGGCTCGTCGACTACACTCATTGGCCCTGAGCCTTCTTGTGGTATCCCGTGGGCTTCTGCAACCTACACAATCAGCAAATGGGAAAAAATACAGTGCTTGACTTATTGGAACTGTATTCCCGGCCTTAGACAAGCCAAATCTTTGATCAGACCATTTCACCACAAAAATTTGGCGATCAATTTCAGCAAAGGAAATATTAGGAAACTTGTGAGTTTTCTCTCAGGTCACTGTAACCTGAGATATCATTTGAACAAAATGAACCTGTCCACAGAGACGGAGTGCCGACTCTGTTTGGAAGAGACAGAAACCGCAGAACACATACTATGTGAGTGTGTTGCTCTGTGCACACGGAGGTGGATTCATTTTGAAGAGAGGTATCTGACCCCGGAGAAATGTAAATTGGCCTCTATAAACAGCATTCTCGCCTTTATTAGAGAGGTGGAGAAGCTCCTGGAGTAACAGTACCCAACAGCACAAAAGATCTTTTAGGTCGTAGTGCTAGCCGCTTTTGGGCAGGGACGAAAAAAAAAAAAAAAAAAAAAAATGGTCTACTAAAAACGTGAGGATAATTGCTTCTACATTAACAGAAGTTTTCGTAAGTAGTTGCGAATATCCAAACATTGGTCGTTTTTTGTTTTGTACTGAACAGTCATCAAAATATAAGGAAACGGGTTTATTATTTATTCGATTGCCAACACCTTTTAGAAATCTGAACAAATTGCTGCAGATTTCATTTGCATCTATTTTTCCATTATTTTCACCCCATAAATAACATGTCCCAGTTTTAGTCAATGTGTCATAAACCGTAAAGTTATAAGTAGCAAATTTTCTGTAATGACCCATTATCTTGTTATCACTCGAAGCTGTATTTAACACCTTCTGCAAATCGAAGCATGCGACTACTTAGTAAAGAAGAAATGGTTTCCTCTTTATTTGGTCTTGAAGAATATTTTTTTAACTTCATATTTTAATAAATATTTCATATTCCACCTAATCACAACTCGATTCAATTTGTCTAATCTTATACATTACGTGTCCATTAACCAGCGAATTCGTAGCACATGGCAAGTATCTGCGACTAGTTGAATCGCGGCATTAATGCGAGGGTACGGATATATTCGGAGATAATTTCTTATAAGGTCTTGTAAGGTTTTTTTTTTTGCTATCAATAATCAGTGAACGGTTTTTTTTTGTTGTATTGGATTTATCTGATTTCCCTTCATTTGATGTTTTTGTTCTTTTTGTGAACTTTAAAAGCCAATAACAATAAAGCAATTAAGTTGCAATATACAGATGATGGTCATTAATAAATGATGCAGATTACATGAATGGAAATTATTTAAATGTATTATTTGACTTGTTTCTATCTTTGCTTAGTGGATATCGATTTTTTTATGGTTTTTTTCGGATATTTGTTTTTTTTTATTTAATGTAGATGTCATGCCCTGATCTCCGACAAAGCTCTAGTCAAGCCCACAACCTTTTAGATATAAATAATATTGTTTTTAAATTCCAATTGTAAACCAACTCAAATAGGTGTAAGTCAGAATAGGTAAGTCGATTGGAGTTCAGTGGCTTAGTGGGTGCAGTGGCCAATAATTGTGGTCGAAGAGGGGGAAGACATCCGGCATTTTCGTTTTTTTGAAAAGGTATATAAAGAAAACCAAACCGCATGTGTGAGGAGAAAGAAAGAAAGAAAGTAACGAGATGAATGGACAGTGAAGCAGGAGATGGTGAACAATAAAGAGCAGTGATTTTTTTATTTATTTATTTTTGGTTCGAAAATAATTTGCTTTTTGAATAAGTCTACCAGTGTTATCGCTTATGGTTTATTTTTTTTTATTGATTATTTGGTGGTAAAACAAAAGACTTATTATCCAATAGAAAAACAAAATTTAATTTTGGATTGCTATTTTTTTTTTCCGTGGTTTGTGAATTTTGGTTGACCATTATAGACAAATGTTTTTTTTTGTGTTTGGGTACTATGAAAACCTTGGTGATTAATCGTGCGTGTTATTTTTGGGCCGCAACATAACTGCCCCGATTACACATGGTGAGCGGAGAATCAGTAATTATACTACTAGATTATGCTCATAAATTCCATGTACTTTGCATATGTACATGTGTGATGGTGCGTTTCCGGAGTAACAATTAGTAAACACATGTACAGTTGTGGACGAATGGCAGAGAAGACGACGAGAAGGCACAGCTAAGTTACTGGTGAGTGATTTTATTTATTTGACTACCTTTTTGATTGGTTTATTTGTTTCTTAGCTATCTCCTCTCATTTCTTTATTTTTCATTATTTTGTTTTGTTACCATTTATTTTTGTGAATAATTAATTTCTTTGAGATCTCGGAAAGATCTGTTGCTTACATCTCTTGAACCCACGCGTGAGTGAACTGTGGACTGAGTTCTGCCGGGAAGCGTGCTATTAGTAGATATCTGGCGCCCAACATTAAATAATATAAAACGTAAAATATCGATATCGAAAAGTTGAGTGGAGACCAAGCAGGCTTTCCATTTTTCGTTGATTTTTTTTTTGGTGTGTGTTGTTTACGTAAAACACCAGATTTGTGCCTGGTTATTGATGGTAGTTTTTTTTTTGTTTATTTCATTATTCTTTATTCAGCGGAAAACAATGGAATGTTCCGGGAAAGCACATAATTGGTAAAATGCAAGATGGTGGGATAATAGGACAAAGATTTAGCTGCGTGATTGTTTTATATCTTAGCCAACATTATTTTCTTTTTTTTTCAAACTAAAAGTGTTTTTTTTCTTGATTAATTTATTGTCACCTAATTTTTATGTTTTAATTTCATTTTTAATTTTTTTTTTTGAATATTATATTGTATGAGAATAACTTTGAAAATCTGTTTTTTTTATTAATAAAATTAATTTTTTTTGAATGGGATATTTCGAACCCTAATAAATTATTTGTTTTAATTTTGGCACGCTACAGTCTTTTCTCGGCTGGCAAGATGTTCAATTTACTTAAGCCTTTGTGTTTGGTCACAACAGTTCTAATAAAACGGATAGTAATTGACAGAATACATTTTGTAATATTTGAAGTTTTGCAATTTTGTAATATTTCAATTACTAACCAACTTCTGTTTCCCATCTAATCCTTGATCGTTCCAAAAATGGATTTACGTTTTAAATAAGGATTCGGCTTTCTTGTTTGGGAATAAATTGACCTCTTTTAGTTGTGTATTGCAGAGCCTTGAAGCCTTTTAAGGGTGTTGAGGTGGTTTTTTTTTGCGTTTTATTCCTAAGACTTGACTTACCAACAATATTTTCTGTATTTAGGTCATCCGAATTATTGGAATTGTCAGATTCATTATTCATTGGGAGCTCTTCATTTAAACGCGGAGTAATACGTTGAATCCTCTCATCTACTTCCATAATGGTTATTGGGTCTGAACTATCATTAAGATTTGTATTAACTTTAGACGTGTGTTTGGTAACTAATACCATGTCTGTTCCAAACATTATAGTTTCACTCCGATCCGTGGAGGTCTGAAAGTGAATCAGATTTTGTTATTAGGATATATCAATACAACAATAGTCAAATTAAAAATAAGCCCTTTCAATTAAAATTGTGCATATACCTGTTATTATAATTAAAATTACCTCTATATGAAGAACTTGTTGTTCCTGTGTATCATCGCTATCGATTTGATTTTTTCGGCTTTTTATAGCCAAATATATTAATTGGTCATGACATTCCCAATATTTTCGATTTGGTAAATCAGAAAAATAAAGAGGCCAATCCCTCATAACATATCTACTGAAAAAAGAAGAAATATCATTCCCCTCCCTGTACTTCCACGAACATAATATTTAGCAGGTAGAGCGAAAAATACGTAGTAAATAGATAGTTTTTGTAGTAAATTAATTAACAAATTGCTTAATTTTAAGAGTAAAAGCAGTGCCGTCGTTCTGAAAACTTTAGACGGAGTACATTACAACTTTTCAGAGGAGCATTTCTAATCAGAAGAGAGTACAGTACATACGAAATACATTAGTTAGACCAAAGATATAAATAATTTTTAGTATTTTATAAAAAAATAAAAATTAATTACGATTCAGCTGAAAATTGTTTTTAATTTTTGAGCCAAATTTAAATATAAATAGAAAGCTGTTTTGTTTTCGATTTGGGCTCTTTACCTATTTTACTATTAATGCTCTAAACGTTACATAAGCATGAGGGTAGGGTAGAAAGCTTATGTGGGTCGCTGCGGTTTGATTTGCGTTAACATTAAACTCTCAAGGTAGGCACATGCCAAAAGACTTCAGGTTTTTCGACACGCATGCTTCACTTTATCTCACTTGTGTTATATTCTAAAAAAGTTACCAAAAATAATAAAATAAAAAAAATTAGTAACTTTTTAGAATATAACACCAGAGAAGAGAGATGGAAAAAATGTATCTTTTATGTAGAATGCGTGTCGAAAAACCTGAAGTCTTTTGGCATGCGCCTACCTTTATAGTCTAAGAGATGGCTGGCTTTTTGCTTACGTCGTTTTCTCACAGCTCTTTTCTCTTTATTTTAAAGCCTAAAAACGCAAAATTATTTTCTTGCTGTTTGCTAACGGTCATTTTGGCAGATATATCAGTTCGAACATGTCAAATATACATGTTACATCATTTTCACAAAGCTAATTGTTGAGAGTTGGAAGAGGGTTTGGTGCAATTTAAGGAAATGTCAGTACAAGACGATCCCACATTAGGTTCATACCTACATTCTACCAAGGCGAAGGCGTGGTATAATATGACAGAAATTGAAGCTAAAGCTTACGTCATTCTCACTTTATATTCAGACCTCCTGAATATAATAATGAGGTTAAAAGACGGTTTCTACAGTTGTTTAACTATGGCAGGCAGGAGGGATGTATGGCAAGTCTGGATTTGGGCAAACGCATGGATAGGGTAAATTTCGGTCATGCGATGCGCCTTGGCCTCGGCTTTAATATAATAGGTAGCTAATTTTTATATTCTCGATGTTTTAACCTAAACATTTAACTGGACAATAGATTTGAGAGTATTGATTCCGGGGCGTGTTGCACGACTGAACTTTGCTACGTTTGTGTGAATACCTTAATCTTTTTATAAGTTTTACCGACAAAGCTTCCGATTCTTAAAGAAATAGCTTTTAAAGCTTTTGAAGTAATTTAGTTCACGGATTTCACATGTTTGAATGAACATTATCTACTAAAATGACTGTCAATTCTGCAAGGGGCTCATCTTATTGTTTTTCGCCGGATAATGAACGGGAACCATTATAAATTAGCTTGGAGGAGGTGCTTTATGATAAAGCCGCTTAACTTCTAGAATATTATAATTGGTCCTGTTTCCTCGGGCAAATTTGATAAGAAATATCATGATATTTTTGATCAAGGTTTGCCATAAAACGCACTCATTTATAAAAAAAACAAAACAAGAATATTATCGCTTTAAGCTGTCAACAAATAATGTTTTTGTTTATGCAAAAAGAAACTTAATTAATAATTTTAATATCTTGGTCGTTTCCTCCGGTTTGACATAAAATTTAACGGAATGTTAAGTTAATAAGTAATCGATGTGCAGTCATGATATTTTTGATCACATTTGCCCAAGGAAACACTAGGATTATTGCAAGCAAAAGCCCGTAAGTCAAAATATTGTGTTAAAGTATTATTAGTATAGCAGTAATTAGAAAAGAGGAGTAAGAAACGAAATGGCGGAGTGCAGGAGTATGGATTAGACAAATCAGTTAGTACAAATAATCCGATCGTACTAGGAGCAAGAGTTTTGGCCGTTGAATGAGACTTGAGAACTGAATTTTTATCTGGGTACTAGACGTACAATGGTACTGAAATAAATCCAAAAATCAATAAAATATATTATTGTTGTACAACTGGTACATACATGAAGATCATGACTATCGAGTCTCATTTTGCGCCCAAATATTGTTCAGCACTGAACCATCTAAATAAACAAATAGGCCCTCTGTTTATTTGGTATGCTCCGTCTATAAACTTAAATTTCTCTGAGAGTTTTCTAAGACCTGAGGTGCTATTCTTGAACCATTACGAAAATTTTCGTAATGCTATTTTTGTAATAGTAATGGCGAAATCATAATTTAATATTCTTGAAACCAAGAGATGAAAAAAGAAATAATAAAATTTTGAGAGAGAAGATGAAAATGTCAGCTCGTAAAATGGTATTCTTGAAATCCGGATTACGAAAATTTTCGTAACGGAACGTTACTAAAATTTTCGGATGGTTTTTCGTTTCTTAATGCATTTCGTAATGAAATCATTTAGGTTTTTGTTTTAATTATATTCATATAAGGACGTTCATAAAAATCAATAATTTCGGTATTTACATTTCGCAAAATAATTATTATTTTATTACCACGAAAAAAACAGGATGTGTGTACATATTTTTAATTTGTTTATTGTATTCTTAAAAATTTCTGCGGTAATTAAAATTGCGAATTGGTGGTGTGTAACAGACATTTTATTTGTTCACTAAATGTTTAGTATTTTTTTACCACAAAAAAAGGGTACCTATTTCCTTTTATGGTGTGTTTATTATTTTCTTACAAATAAGGGTAATAGCTACAATACTAATTGACAATTGGGGTGTATTTTTAAATGTCGCGTTTGTAATTGGAATTTGATTGGTATACCATCAAAGGCGGCTAATACTAGTGGTACGTAAAGTCATACAATCATACCATCTAAAATCATACCGTCATAGAATCATAGAACAATGCTACTACATAAATAGCCGTGACATTAGTCTAAAAATGTCAAATCCCCAATATAAAGAGGGGAATAAAGATTTTTATGTTCCTACGAAACGTAAACAAAATCAGATGGGATTTTGAAATTAATTTTGTGTTGTCTTTATTTTCAATTTAAATGAACATTTTTATTGATAAATATAAAATTATTTTAAATTAAAGATATCGAATTGCAGCTTATACACAATTTTAATTGAAATCAATAAAATTTTAATTCACAATTTTGCGTTTTAGTAAACTGAATTTTATTCTCAAACATCGTCAGGTTCCGTGCTTTTTTTAAAAATTTCATTTCGTAAATTACTAGATTAATTTTATTACTTTACCAACGCTACTACATAAATAGCCGTGATTCATAATAAAACTAATCTAGTAATCTACGAAAAGAAATTAAAAAAAACACGAAGCCTAACGATGTTTGAGAATAATAGTTATTTATAGTACTAGTGAGCAAAACGAGATATTATCCATGAGGGATAAAGTTGTTCCATAAGGCGATAGCCGAGTGGGACATTATCCCGAGTGGATAATATTTCTTTGCTCTCGAGTGGCATACAACGTTTTATCCACTTTTGTTGAAATAAATTTCGTAAATTAATAAGAAATAGTTCCATTTTGTGTTTTCACAGTGGAGCATTGAATTTTGAAATATATTTTATCAAAGTGACCGTTCTTTAAATTGTCATTGTGTACTTTAATTTAACTAATTTTTAGAATATAGTTTTTCATTCAATTTGACTACGAATAATTTTCCAATGACTACTCAACATTTTGTTATACCATATATAACTTACGTTGCCCCTAGCAGCGTGCGTTATACAATAACAATGGGTTATTTTACATTTTCTTTATTTGAAATCAGCATAGTTATCGGGCTATTATATATCAAAAGTGGATAAAATCCTTTAACCCGTTTTTTACGGCTTTTCCAATTTTGGACACACAAATTTGCATCTAATTTCAAACGATCGTGTATCCCTTATCTTACAGGAATGACATCTATATTACAGTATAACTATTTGAAAAGAATTTATATTTTTGGGATTCCCCTTTTATGAAATTTAGTGTCAGTGGAATTTAGTCCGCATGGTGGTTTTTTTATTGCTCCGAAAAATTATAAAATAATCAATTAAATAAAATAATTATTTTATTAAATTTGAGGATCAGTGAAACCTGAAAGCTACTCGAAAAGGATTTAGTTAAAAGTAAGTGGGGAAAGAGGTTTATTACCCCATATTTTAACCTGTGATTATTTTGAGTCCAAAAATGGAACAACCATATAGTAACTAATTATTTTTTCTAGATGACAAAAAAATTGTACACGTTGGCCGAAGCTGTGGCTGAAATGGAGAAATGGCAGGATGAAAATGAGGACGAACCCGAGTTGCCGGATATTGCTATTTTACCTCCTGCTGATTTTGGAGGACTAAGTGATGAAGAGTTTCTCGATGAGGATGTCCTGGACGTGAGTAATATAAACGAAGAATTTCCGCATGATATTGCAGGTACGATGGAAATTATTTTGGATGAGATAGTTTAAGATGCTGATGCTATTTAGGACGAAGATGATTTAGTCCCGTTGAGCCAACTATTACCCCGTAAAACTATATCCATATACAATAGTAAGTGGACTTTGCCTCAATCCCAAAAAATCGAATTTTTGAAAAAACCGAAAAATATTGAATTCGAGAGAACAGAACATTTAAAAAACCTGCTAGCTGAAAAATCGCCAATTGAATTATTTCACGAGTTTTTTGATGAATCCGTATACAACTTGATACTACAACAAAGTAACATATATTCTAGCCAAAAGAATGTTTGCAACTTCAGCTAGACTCCTCCATATTTAAAACGCTTTTTGGGAATCCTATTATTTTCTGGATATTGGTCGGTATCCTTGGATTAAAATTTTAAAATTATAAGAAATGCAATGCCTCGAAGTATGTTTTTTAAAATCAAATCAAACTTGCATTTAGCAGATAATAATAAAATTGATACTTCAGATAAATTTTACAAAGTGAGAACATATATGAGCATGATACCCAGTAACTGTTCAAAATTTGGAATTTTTGCGCATAATTTATCGATAAACGAATCAATGTGGCCATAACACGGGCGTCATAGCTGTAAAATGTTCATTCGTGCTAAACCCATTAGATTTGGTTACAAGATTTGGTGCATGACCTCTGCAAATGGGTTTGTATATACATTTTTTTCCATATGGCGGTAAATCCGAAACTTTCAATCCAGAAAGAGGACTAGGAGAAAATGTAGTACGTAATCTTTTGGAAATTGTCGAAAAGCCGGAGAACCATCGCGTATATTTTGATAATTTTTTCAGCTCGCATAAACTGATGGCGAGTTTGAACAATGATAGCTATTTTGCCACGGGCACTGTCCGCGATAACCGAACTGGAAAATGCCCATTACTGGGTTTGAAAGAATTCAAAAAAAAGGAGCGAGGATTTTACCAAGCAGCTTTTGATGATTATAATCAATGTATTGGACTAAGATGGAACGATAATTCTGTGGTAACATTTCTTTCAAACTGCGATACGATCGAACTTGTTGCCCATGCTAAAAGATTTTCGCAGAAACAAAAACGCTATATTCAAATACCTTGCCCTGAAATTGTTAAAGCTTACAATAAAGGAATCGGTGGAGTCGATTTATTCGGCAGATTTATTTCCCAATATCGCAACAAAATTAAAGGGAAGAAATGGTGGTGTATTTGTGAATTGTTTAGATGCTGCAGTTTCCAATGCCTGGTGCTTACATAAGCTGGTGTCTGAAACACCTATACCGCTATTGGCATTTCGCCGAGAGGTAACTTTGGCCTTGCTATCAACTTCAACAGATATCATTCTGAATTAATTGGACGTATGACGGGAACGTCATTAGATACAACTCTTAGACTATCGAATCAGCGTCATGACATAATAAAGATAGCGAACAGTAAGCAAAAGCGCTGTCGGGTCTGCAAAAAGAACACTACGTTTAAATGTTCCCGATGCTCAAGTCATGGTATTGACATTCCACTGCATTTGAAATGTTCACCGCAGTTTCACAGCAAAAAATAATAAGCTGTATTTACATGAATTCTGAAATTATTTACTAATAAAAAAATAATAATGTTTTTACTGTTTAATTTATGGAACATTCCATATCTCCGAAAATAGCAGCGAGATTTGGATGAAATCTGGCAATTATGTTTAGTGAATCAAAATACGTTAGAGTCTTGAAAATCGTATAAATTGCTCCACTGATTTTATGGGCGGTATGAAACGGGTTAAAGCGGGGATCTAACTGTAAAACTTTGCTAGTTATTACGTTTTCAATTAGTTTGAGTAATCACATTTTTCATCGTATCTCCCAAGTTATGTGCTCGATTTTAATTCTGTTTGCGGTTTTTGAAAGTTTATGAGTCACTTTATTTGATAGTTTGTACACTTAGCCAGGTTTTTTAAAGAATGTAAAAGATTATGGAAAAATAACATTTTTTTTACTTAACAAAATCTCTACTTGTTAAAAAAATGAACTGTAAGTCGAAAAAATGTCCCATTAATATCTACAAATTCACAAAACTTTGTTAGTACCTGGCTCTTAAAATTACCGCGCAAAAATCACCTAAAGAAAGCAGGGAAATTAAAGAAAAATTACTTGATGTTTAAAGTCAAAGAGTTATAAAATACTGTTTTATTAATAATCAATAAAAACAATTTTTTTACAAATTATTAAACATTTAGAATTAAATAACATGTTCGAATGCCCTCCACCCTCTTGTAAACAAACAAAGGCTCTGAGGATCACACTTGTTGTTGTTCGACGCAATTATTCAAGGTTGCCTCTTATTTCTGCTGCAGCAGTGAAAATTCTTGCTATCAGAAATACAAATCTAGGGGCGTAAAGTCAAGGAACCTTGGCTGCCAGGCTACAAGAACTCCATCTCCTAGATATTGAGTGCGACGGAAGTGATAAGATTGAAGGCCTCCTTTTTCAAGGATTCTCCATATGCTTCCATACACAACTCGATATGCTTGATATTATCGACAGGCGAGTGATACTTGTCGTAGGGTCAGCGCGTATTAATCGGAATACTTCCTCTTCCACATGTACGTTAACATTCACGCTGGACTAGGTTTTTTATTCGAATAATCCTTGTTCGGAAAAACGTCAATGTATTGCAATAAACGTGCTATATCCAAGTACTGGCCTGGCTCGATATCGACGCCTGTATTCCTCGACAGCAGCGCGTGCATTTCCATTACAAAAAACGTATACAAAGGGTAGATCGCGCAAACGTGTCATTGTAATGATTAAGCGTTTACTTAACACAAACTTTCCTTTTAATAATCACACAAACTTAAAATTGTTAAGACACAGAACACTGAGAAAACGTAGTTTCACACAATCGGTTATCGAACAACTGAGCTATTTATTATTACTTACTAATTTGAGTTTTCGATCATTTAAAACACACTATACCTACATCACTACACCTAAACGGGTAAAACGCCCTTTTTCGACCAATTGCTATTCGAATATTTTATGAGTTAGGTAGTAACAATGGTTTGTGAATTTGTATATACTACCTTGATCAACAAGTTCCCGGAATAACCACCGTGTGGCGCTCCCATCGTTCCGATTTGAGTTCTGTTTTTTTTGTTAAGTTGGTACATCTGTTGTTGATATTCCCTCTAAATCTTAGCGTCATAGCTTGACATTTGCAAAAGTTACGTAGTCAAGAGTACATCTACTCTGTGTGTGTTGGCGATTTTTCCATTATTTCCTCTCGGCTGCTGAAACGCGTTCCCCGTAATGTTTTTTTAACTCGATTGAACAGAAAGAAGTCACAGGGAGCCAAATCAGGTGAATTCGGTGGCTGTTGGGTGGTATTTGTTGCATTTTTCGTCAAAAAATTACGAATAATGATGGCACTGTGCGACGGTGCGTTATCATGGTGCAAAATCCACGAGTTTTCTGCCCACAATTCTGGTCTCTTTCGGCGAATTGCTTCACGCAAACGTCTCATAACGCCTAAATAATACTCTTTGTTTACGGTCTGGCCTTCTGGCAAAAATTCATGATGCACTGCACCGTTGTAATCCATGAAAACCGTGAGCATTGCCTTCTTTTTTGACTGAAAACGACGTGTTTTTTTTTGGTGAACGCCATTCACTTGCCTGATGTCTGGATTGCGTGTCGTACTCATAAATCTACGTCTCGTCTCCAGTAATGATCCTTTTGATGAATGTGGGATCGGATTCAGCCTCGCAAATCATGTCTAAAATTGTAAATAATCGCCAACACACACAGAGATAGATGTACTCTTGACTACGTAACTTTTGCAAATGTCAAGCTATGACGCTAAGATTTAGAGGGAATATCAACAACAGATGTACCAACTTAACAAAAAAAATACAGAACCCAAATCGGAACGATGGGAGCGCCACACGGTTGTTATTCCGGGAACTTGTTGATCAATGTAGTATTATGGTGTAGATTAATAATTATAAATAAAATAACCATGTAACGAGAGGATTTTTAAAGTAAAAAAAATGTGATTTTCCTATAATTTGTTACATTCTTTAAAAACCCTGGCTAAGTTTGCAAAGTAACCAATAAACCCGTAAAACAATTTTAATGATCTCGTCCGAGAAATGACTAAAAATTGACTATTGACTCTTAATGGCAATAACAGGACGGGTGACCCCCAATAGTTCAGTCAATTGTATATCAAATCCTTGCATATGAGACGAAAATGATAGTCAATTCCGTCTAGGTGTATTCGTCCGTAATTTGTTCGTCACCTTTGACCAAAATTAGCTGGACTAATCGAACTACATATCGACGCTAGAGATGAATTGTAATTTTATCGACTGACATTTGAAAGTTTACTTGGACATGCAGATATACACATTTTCAGACGGACGTACGAGAGTCATTGATGTAGTAATATAGTAGGACGAATTAGAGGGTCATTAGTAAGGCAAATAAATCAATCAATTAAGGCACGCAACTGACTTATATTGGTCGTTGTTCTTTTATAAAAACAATACTTGTAAGATTAAATTAAAACAATTTAAAATTTTCGATTTGTTTAAAGAAAAATATACATGATATGTATATTTATGCGATAATAAATAATTCAATGAAAAATATAAAAAAATAATATATACAAAGAAAATATATACCGATATGTGTAGTATTTATATAATTCAATATTACTTATATTCAGTATTATTTATAAAACTTTAATTCATTTTAATACTATTTAATTATCTTTGAATATATTATTGTTGTGGTAATTCAATAAAACAATTGGTACTTCTTCATTTCCTTTTTTTGCAGAATATCTATACCGCTCTGCTGCTCTCTTAAAAAAATCTACAAAACTTTTCCGTAGATCAACTTTACTTATTTCAGAGTAGGGGAAATAGGGGTTGGTTGTAACAGGAGTAAGTAGTAACAATCATAAAAACAAATAATCTGATAGAGATATAAAAACGTGCGAAAGAGATAAATGTTCATAGTGAAACAAAGTATTGCATCATTCAATTCAGTTGTGTGTGAACCACCGTTGAACGCATTAATATATAGAGCTATCAAAACCGTCATGTAAGTAACTTTTTTTTTTTTTAATATTTTTGGTTTTTTATTATTCACATTATAGTTACAATAAAAAGAGGCATATATAAAAAATCGTGCATATTTCGCCTATCGTTAAATACAGTTTTTGATATCCTACGCATTTCGAGTTTTTTATTATTGCATCTCGAATGTTCGAATTTGGTGTAGGGGATAAAAGTAACATGTGTACAAGGTAGGTTGTAACATGTTACAACCAACCCCTCACACTTAAACAATTAAACGATGTATTATTTCTGTGTATTTACTTTTTAGAATGCGAACATACAAACGGAAAACCGAACGTGGAAAAAACTCGAAAGACACCTTCGAAAGAGCTGCGATCGTCTTACAAGAAGACAAACATAGAACAATCCGTGGTGTTGCAAATGATTTCGGATTGTGCCATGTCACACTTTTTAGATATTTAAAGAAAAGAAAGGATAACATAAATAGTGGCGCAACCATCGACAGGCAGGTCTTTAATAGAGAGCAAGAAAGTATATTAGTAGATTACCTTATAAAATGCAGCAATATTTATTACGGACTTACGCCAAAAGATGTCAGAAAGTTGGCATATAATTGTGCAAACAAGTATAGTATTCCCATGCCCAAATCATGGGTGAAAATAAAGAAGCTGGCGTAGACTGGCTTGAGGCTTTCATGAAGCGAAATCCAAACATCTCAATAAGATTACCAGAAGCCACTAGCTTAAGCCGAGCTACGTCGTTCAACAAGTCGAACGTAGATGATTTTTTCGATAAATTATCTTCATTAATGATAAAACATAGTTTGAGCCCATCCCGCATTTGGAACTGCGATGAGACAGGTGTTACCACAGTACAAAAACCAAGGAAAATCTTAGTTAAAAAAGGTTCAAAACAGGTGGGATCTGTGACGGAAAGGGGTACCCTTGTTACTGTCTGTGCGGCAGTGAGCGGTTCTGGAAACTCAATTCCCTGCATGTTTATATTTCCACGGATTAAATATAAAGACTTCTTTATTCGTGATGGACCTTCAGAGTCTGTAGGAGCTGGAAATGCTTCCGGATGGATGACTAACGTCGAATTTATTAAATTTATGGATCACTTTATTAAACACGTAAAGCCATCCAGTTCTGGTCCAGCACTTTTATTGCTCGACAACCATATTTCTCATTCGGATATCGGTGTAATCGACAAAGCAAAAGACAATGGAATGGTGATGTGTCATTTACACCGCATTGCTTCCATAAACTGCAGCCCTTGGATGTGGGAGTTTATGGCCCTTTTAAAACGTACTGTGCTAATCAACAGGATTCCTGGCTACGAAATAATCCAGGAAAAACTAGGACAATATAAGATAGTTAAAATTGCTCTTCCTATGGCACTGAACCCAGTAAATGTCATCAAAGGGTTTAAAAAAACTGGTATTGTTCCATTGAACAGAGAAGTGTTCCAAGATTGCGATTTTCTCTCTTCATTCGTCACCGATAGACCATTACATGCTACTGAAAACAGCCATAAGCTTGGAGATAGTCAGCCTGAGGTGCCATTCGTTACCGATGGGCAACTGACCGTAAATGAAGCAGTTGTTCAACTGGAGAATATACAGTCTGAGGTTTCATTCGCCACCGATTCATTAAATGAAGAGGTTGCTAATTAACAAAATGTCGAGCAGACGTTACAAATTTCTCATGAAATGCCTTCATTTAAACAGATTGCTAAAACGGCCAGCTCATTACTACCGGGTCCATCTAATTTAACGGCGAATATTTCTTTTTCTCCAGAAATAATAAGACCTTTCCCGAAAGCCGCGCCAAGGATAAAAAAATTTACACGAAGGACTAGAAAAGCGGCTATTTTAGCAGACACTCCTGGAAAAGAAGCACTTGCGAAAGAACAATTTGATAAGAGTCGAAATACAAGAAAAAAAGTGATAAAGGAAAAAGAACAACGAAGAGGGAAATATTACATGATTCCACAGACGATGAAGACGAAGAACATTTTTGTTTAATTTGCTGCGAATCTTTTAAAGAAAGTCGACCTGGAGAGAAGTGGATTGAATGTATTACTGCAAAAAATGGGCACATACTAGCTGCATTAAAGGCGACGTAACTTTTTATATATGTTTAAATTGTGATTCAGATGATTTATCTGATTAATTGCACGATTGTGCTGCCAAAGTTCTATTTTATGTGTCATTCTGATGCTAAAACAAGATATTATTTATTGAAATGTTATTTTTTGTTTTTATATTTAATGTTACCTTTATAGACTGAAAAAATTAAAAACTATAATTTTGAAATACATAGAAGATTTTGTTACTATTTACCCCGGAGCTTCTAATAAATATGATACAACAATTTCCATTTGATTATCTTCATGTAGTTTGTTTGGGGGTTGTAAAAAGATTCCTTCGAATGTGGACAGCCGGCACATCTGAATCACTATTATCTTCCCATAATATAGAAACTTCAGAAAGATTGAAGTCAATATCTTTGCTCCAGCCAAGCGAATTTCAACGGAAACTGCGACCACTCTCTCAGTTGTCATATTTCAAAGGAACAGAGTATCGAGCATTCTTACTTTATGCAGCACCATATGTACTAAGAAATATTTTATCAAGATACAAATATAACCATTTCCTGCTTTTACATGTTGCAATACGGTTACTTTCCACTGATAACATCCCTAACAACATAATTAAAATAAGTCAAACATTGTTGAACGAATTTATTATTGGAGTGAAACACTTATATGGTGCACATCATGTTGTATTTAATATGCATGCACTTTCTCATTTGGCAGAAATGGAAATATTAATACGTTCAGCTCGGTTCCATTTGAAAGTTTCATGTATAAAATAAAAGCACTATTGAGAAAGAATAGTCAACCACTTTCCCAAATTTACATATAACTGATTAATAGAACTTAGTGAAGTATCAGAATTAGAAGATATAAATATAATGGAATTTCCAGTATTGAAACGTAAACGTGTTATAAATTTTAATTCACAAACAAAAATTATATATGAAGAGATCATTTTTGTGGACTTTAGACTAACAAATTCAAACCGCGATTGCTGGTTTCTCACAAAAGAAAAAAATATTGTGCGGTTTATACATGCGACAAAATTACAAAACTTTCTGTATTTATTTGGATCAAACGCAATTGGAAAACGGAATTATTTTCATCTTCCTATTTCCTCAGACAAGCTTGACATATATCAAACGGATATTAATTTGCTTGAACCAACATATTGGAAGTTAGATGGACCGGTGAGAAAACTGTTTGCCGTGGAGAATCAGGAAGAAAACTACAGAGCATATTTTTCTTTAATTCATACGTAAACCAATTAGGTACGTTTGCACTTGGCACATTGGATAAATATTTTGTTTAAAGGTCATAACGGTACAAAAAGTACCTGAAGTAACCGAATATAAATCTAAAACAAAGCTCAGTTAGTACTAGCTACATGTTTTCATGTTTTGTACTTATAATTTTTTTTCCTAACAATGAATTAGTTTGATTTATTAATCTAAATAAGTTTGTAATTTCATTTTATGTTTATTTAAAATTTGTATACATAGGTTATTAATTGATTTTTTTTATTTCTACAGATGTATGCGATTATAGAAACTCTTGATGAGGAAGGTGAGAGACAGGTGGCAACCATTTCCAACAAGTGGATTTCAGGATCGCATGTATGTTGGCCGGGGAAAAAATATAGTAAATATTTACTTGAGCACCACGTGCTTCCGGATGGCACATGTGCAAAATATAATTTTAAGATGTTGCAGAGTGACGTTAATAAGTTTTTAAATTTACAATTAACCATAAACCAGTACTCAAGGTTAAAATTCAATTTCTAGGTACCCTCGGATAGGCGAAAAAACGTGAAAGAATGTTCGAACGATTTTCAAACTCAGAATCAGAAGCAGCTCATGAAAACTTACGGAATAGAAAACTAAAAAAAATTAATTTAAATGCTCAATTTAATAAAATTTCAACATCTAAAGGGAAAATAGCGACCTTTGCGATGATCCTGATTTCTTAGATGAGCTACCCTACACGATAGAGCCAGATAAAAGTTTTGAAATAGAAGAACTTATTATTGAACGTGTCGGTGAACCAGAAAACACTAATTTAGGTAAGATTTACTTGAAATTGAAACTTACATATATAATAAAATATGTAATAGTAAATAATCGTTTTTCCTATAGGCCAAGTGTTTCGTTGCAATGCAACTATCGGGAGAGCTGAATCACCAAACGATGTTCCTGATACAAATAATACTAATACCACGATATTAACAGTAATTCAACCTTTAAGAGAGAAAGTTGATGTAATGGATAAAACGATGAGAAACATTGCAGAAATCCTACCAGAATTGGTCAAGTACATAAGAAAAAGCGCAAACAGTACTGTATAAAAAGATGCGTCATTTATTGTCCCTACATTACCACTACATACGGTGTCTGCTATCGAAATTTTTGAAGTAAAGCTGCAAAATAGAGCTTTTGCCGAACAAATAGTATGGGATCGGTGTTATTTAAAGATGAAATGTGCATGTCTATTGAATTAAGTTTTTTATATTTTTATTATTCTAGATCTTTTCCTTAAGAGTGATGTTGACTCTTGAGAGAGGTATTACATAAATATACCTGGACAGGTGCTATTAACATTACTAAAGGTAAGCCTGCAAACACAATAAATTACGTTAAATACATAGTTACACGGATAGCTGGAAATTTTACAAACTGGACATTTGCAGAATAAATATGTTTATGTAAACAATAAACAAGAATATTGTACAAAGTCTAGTTCTTGGCTACTTTTTGTCGACCCGTTCATGTTATATTATACAAAGTAGTAAATTTCTATATTTTGTCTTACATATTCATTGCTATGCACAACAATAACAAAAAATGAAAGTTTGTTGTGAAATTTAGTCAGTCATATATGCAGGTGTACTCCACTTTATTCAAAAATGTTCATGGTATACACGTTTTGGGCATTTCCAATGTCCAAGTAATACATGTATAAGTATATACATATACAAATAATTAATTAGATTGGCTATATGTAGTAGTAATACAAATATGTATATATTATTTAGAAAAAAAGAAACTGCCGTTTCCGGAGTTGACCAATGTTGTCAACTTCGTTGAGGGGGTAGGGGAGATAGGGGTTGGTTGTAACATTTTTGAGAATACAAATTCTAACGTTTTGTCTGTTGAAAATAATGCAATGACAAATAATTAACTGAAATAAGTGATATCTAAGCTACAAAATGTTATATAAATATAGACAATATTCCACTAGGAACTGGGCGAAATTTTGGATTAACAAAATTTGGCAGAAGTTACTTTCAACCCCGATTTCGGGGATCTCTTCTAAGATTGTTGTAGCGTTATGGTGATTCTCGTCCGATTTATTTCTAAACGAATGATCAGTACTTAAATAAGAACCAATTTCTGGAAAAGTCATCCTATATTTTAGATGATCTCCTTCCTGAGTGCAATGGTTACATTCCAAATATGCGGTATGACCCTTTACTCCAAGAATGCTACTTCTCGCATGAAATTTCCAATTTTAATTAGAATCTGTTGGTCTTGAAAATTGAATTGATTACAAATGGTTTTCAACTCATCAACAAATGGTCGGAGGAACTCGTTGAATAAATTCGGTTTGTTATGTCCATGATAAACACCAACGACAAAAATATATTTGCTGATAGTCGACTTACCCAATATCAGCCAAAAACAACTATTTGAACTTTTGCTGATTGGCAATCCATCAATATGAAAATCTATTCTGATTTCTTTAGGCAAAGTGTTCTGACTAGTTAACAGTTTCTGCAAAGCTATAGAAATTCCAACGTGAACATATTTTCCTGGAGCGATGTTTATTATGGTCATATTTCTGGGAGTATTGAGTATAGTACGACTATCAGCTGGCAATCTAGGATATCCTCGCAATTTAAAAAACTTAAAATTTCATTAAGTGCTACCATTTTTATATTATTGTTAAGCGCCCATGTTTTTAAGAAGTGCAATAACTCATCAGTACTCAAAGGGCCCAAATCGCCAATAGGAATGTTTTCATTTTTATCAGATATATTAAATCGGAATTCATACTCTTCGTCGGAATTTAATGTAAAATTCGTTTCTGTATCACTATCTTGATGCTGGTGATAATTATCGACTAATGATGATGTTGTTCCATGTTCAATTGGCGACGAATTTAAATTTAATGTTGCGATTTGACTGGATAACAACGTTTTATATTTATCGTCAGCAAGCACCATATGTAAATTACGATTATTTTTCTGCCCTATTCGTAAGCGACATTTAAACGAATTTTGTTTCAGCTCCAATGCAAATTTTTTAGGCATTTTGTTAACTATATCTCAAATAAATCCATTAAAATTATTTTAGTGAAATACATAAGCTAACTATTTATATTACAAACACATAAGAAGAATTGTCGAAGTTTAATTGTGCATATGTACCTGCATATTTTAAACGCGTATTCGACTTATTAAGGTAAACGTTAAGAAAAATAACTACACACAAATAAGAGAATCAACGAATGATCAATAAAAAAAATATTTACACTTCAAAACAAGAACTCTACAAGTGAATCACGGATTAATTAATAGAAAAAACTTACGTGCAACTTTATCCCACAAATCAAACTTTTATTAAATTTAACCACACTTTAATTGTAATGTTTTATAAAAAGAAAGATGTATTATAAATAATCACTTTTTTTTATCTTTCTTTATGTGTACATACAGATGTAATAAATTTATTTACCAAACCAGACTTATTTCATATTAATATTAATATTAAAAGAACAATGTTTATAAATTAATTACTTTTTTAATCAAAAGACGACCACTACAATTCACTGTTGAAATAATTTTGGACTTGCGGGTATTTATTTTTTATTTTTTTTGTACAAAATAGTACGGCACTTTACGAAATTTTCTCGTGAACTAATCTTAAAACATGTGGTATTTGTAATTGTAAACAACCGGCGGAATTGTCTCATAATTGGAAATTACAAAACAAAATCTTGACAGGAATGACTTTACTCTGGATCCAGTATCCGAAATAGGGTCAATTTTGGCTAAGATTGTATTTTGTATAAACCAATTCAAAGACGGTTACGACTGTTATTACGTAAATGTTATTTTGTTTTTGTATGCTCAAGACAATTTCGACTCTTCGCAATTTTCGTTTTATAATTTGACCCTAATAGAGTCGAAATTGACCTGAGAGACGAAAAGTGGGAAGGTGGCTCATAAACTTTCAAAAACCTCAAACAGAATTAAAATCGAGCCCATAACTTGGGAGATATGATGAAAAATGTGAAAAGGGGTCACCAACATTACCCAAAAAATTTAAAACGTAATAACTTGCAAAGTTTTACAGTTAGACCTCCACTTTAAAGGATTTTTTGAGATAATTTTACATAGATATTTCGAATTTTTCGGCCGGTCACTTGCCGACGAAATACATTGTATTTAATTTAAAATAATTTATATTTATCAATAAAAATTTTCATTTAAATTGAAAATAAAGACAACATAAAATCCCATATGATTTTGTTTACGTTCCATAGGAAAATAAAAATCTTTATTACCTTAACTAACACCACTATAATTTTTTTTCATGGCTTTTTATGTAGTGGCACTGCATATTATCATACCGTCGTACTACCATACCATCAAACCATCATGCCATCATACCCGACATAATATTATATCATCATCCAATCGTACCATCATACCAGCATATGTATCGTCATACCATAAAAACTGATTTGTGGAAAAAAATATCCAAATCGGATAAGCGATTCCCGAGATATCATGGGTCAGGGACTTTCAAAACGTCGAGAAAAGTGGTTTTGAATCAAACAAATTTTTGGCCATTTTTGACAAGATTTCAATACTTTGAAAGATTTTTTGAGATTTGATAATCTTTAAAATAAAAAGTAGCATACACAATCATTTTTAATATATATAATTTAATATTAAATAAATAAGCTCTTATTCACAAAGATTCACAACAATTATTAATTTTAAGTAAAGAAAGCGTCTGCTCTGCTTCTCTTAATATTCTCAGTTATACTAACATTTTTAATCATCTCTTTCGAAATTTCCTTATTTTTTTATTCCTCTCTTCGTAATTTCGTAATGGTTTCAAGAATACTAATTTATGATTTCACCATTACTATTACGAAAATATTATAAGAAATTTAAAATGATAAAACAAAATTGTTCCAAATGAACTTAATGATCTACACAAAAATCACAATTAATTTCCTATCATTACAATTTTAACAAAAAAATATGAAAGTTTAATAGGCAATATTTTCACATAATTTGCATTACATAGCTTTAAATAACATATTTTTCTTGTATGGAATCACATATTCCATTTTCGTCCGCTATAGCCAATTGTCAATTGCGAAAAATCTCATGCCCTTTACACGTATTCTTTAAAATTAGAAAGTGGTCAAGCATTTAAAAAATATCCCAAGTTTTAGGGATAGGACATGAAAATACAAAAATTTAAAAGAAAATATGTTCTAGTTAGTTAGTAAACAAAACAGAATGCATATAGTTATGTACATTGTTATGTCGGAATAAATAATACATATTTGTCCACGACTAACGTATAATATACTCATTAAACGTGTGTTTCTTCACTTATAATGATATCCATTATTCACTTCTAGTTTATCTAGTAGTCCCTTCTTCTATTATTCACTACTACCAAATAAAAATTTCATTTTTGGAAATTGTATCTAGTAGTCTCTTGCCATTTTCATTATTATTAAACTGAGACGTCAAAATGTCGACGGAAGTTATTTTAGGTTTATTTAAAGGATTTGATAATAAAACACAATTTTTTATCGGTCGTGGACAAAGTATCGTATTCTACTCGCATATAATGGCTGTTATTCACTCAGATGATTTACGACACTCGCCTATCGGCTCGTGTCGGTAAACTTCATCTTCGTGAATAACAGCTATCATTATATGCTTGTTGAATAATATACTATTTTACGATCACGATAACCAAAAAATAAAAGTAGAATGCTTTTGTTTTCGCTTTGTGAAAAAAACATTACGAAAATTTTAGTAACGTTCCGTTGCGAAAATTTTCGTAATCCGATTTCAAGAATACCATTTTAGAATTTTCGTAATACTTTAACACTAACTCGCAATAAGAAAGTTTTCGTAATAGTTCAAGAATAGCTCCCCTGATTATTAAAATTTAATTTTCGTCCTGCACAAACAGAATTACAAGGCAAATAAATAACCACTAGAATTGACATTTTGGCGAAAGCAAAACACAAAAAAAAAAATATTGGTAGAATGTTGCCTGAAATGCTATAAAAACTGTAGCAGTTAGCAGATTCAGTTTAGTGGGTAGCAAAGTTTAAAAATGATTAAATTGTAGTATTTCTGCTACATTTGTTGTAAAGTGGCAGCACTGAGCCCAAGAGTTATACAAATGTTTTACTCTTCAAAAATGAGAACCCTCCTTGTGTTCCTATGTTGGTAGCTTGGTTTCGTACAGAAAAGTTGCTCTACTTATCAGATAGCTCCGACCAACCTACAAAAATACAACTCTCGCCATTCACAATAAGTATCTGGCCAGAACGTACTGGCATAGTGAATTATATTCACTGCATCAAAAACCCAAGGAGAAACCTCATTTGTATGTGTATTATGCCCACTACTTTTTTCAGTAGATATCTTATGAGGGATTGACCCCTTTAGTTTTCTGATTTACCAAATCGAAAATGTTGGGAACGTGATGAACAATTAATATATTTATCTATAAAAAACCGAAAAAATCAATTGATTACAGACCGAACATTTTAAATTCTTAAGTAATATTTCTGTAAGGTTACTTTCAAAATGACTTTCTGAAAGTCATGCGTGGGAAACGTTGTAATAATTTTTAGTATCCGAGTAATGGATTGGGCCATTATCTCGATAAACCATGGTTATTGATATTGTTACGGTGACACCTAGGTTGTAATAGAATAAGTTAAATTAATAGCTCAATGTTTTACTGTACTAAAATGGAATTTTCCATGATAAAACTGTTCTAAATGTGTCTAGACTATTGTTACTGGCAGTCATGAAATTTCTAGAAGTTTGGTTTGTGTATATAAAAAGGTGAACGAAGTCGAATTGGATTATTAGTATTTGGTAAGCGATAATGTGAAGATTAAAAAGGAATTAAAAAGTGATTTAAAAAGTGTTTTAGTGCGATATAAAAGTTATAAGTGATCGGTAAAATTGTGCAAAATTTATATAAAGTGAATTTGTGAATTATCGTTAGTAAATTGTGTTGTAATAATTCTTGTGTTCAATAAATAAAATCGTTGGTGATAAATTGTATTGTTCTTTTTTTATTCACAATCCAGTGATTCGAATCTTGATTGACAAGGCAAAGACGTAACAATATTGCTGATCTATTTTACACATGACGCTTCAAAAATTCAGATACTGTGTTACGATGCGTGGCATCTTCGTTGGGTAGGAATAAAACAAACACACATTTTCTCTAAAATTTCAATATTTTCTTTTATTTTTAAAAATTTTTTTGTTGTTTACAATTTTTTTGGTTGCTTCGCGCACCGTATGTACATTTCGCGTACCGTATCTGTCAAAGAAAAAAAGAAAAAATCTCATTAAAAGTTCGTTTAATATTTCATAATACTTATCTGACAAATCGTAATCCAACCCATCATGTCCTTTTCTTTCACCTGTAGTTTCTGAAAAAAAATATAAACATAAAATTAACCCAAAACATATAGAATCGGCTTTTAATTACCAAAACTTTGCAATTACACTTACCTGTCACAAATTCACAAACAACAACAACAGCACCGACCAAAACAAATAATTCACTAACATCAGCTGGTGGTGTTTTTGGTTTGGATTTTTTTTTTTGTAGTATTGCTTTGGTAAAAGGAAATTTAACAAATTTAAATTTGTCCAAAGCAACAGCAAATTATAATTTAGTTTTTTTGTATTGGCAACAGTAAATTTATACGTAATTTCATCGCAAAAATTTCGGTGCTGTGTATAATTTTAAGTCAGCTAACTTATTTAACGTATTTATTTTCAAGAGCAACACCATTAAAAACTATTTATTTGCTGTACTCATTTCACCAATTCCCATACAAAATGCAATTGTTGTTGTAAAATTACCAAAGCAACACTACTTTTGTCTGTGTGTTCGAGAGAATTTTTTTTGTAAATGTCATTGGGTTTGGTTGCATGCACATGGAAGCAAAAATTGTTGTTTGTTGTATGCCGACATAGTTTCTTTATATTTCTAGTGATCGACGGATGGTTGAGCTCATAGTCCGCAGATCATCGTTTTCGCGGTTTCCACCGTGCCCGTGGCGGTTCAGCTACTTATCTGGAATGAGGATATCGTGCCTCTTATACTACTGGTACTTTGTTTTGTTAAAATTCCAAATCCCAATAAAATTTATTCTTATTTATAACGTTAAATATTAGATATGTGTCTTTAATTTAAAAAAAAAACATGTGAGAATCATCGTGGGAATGTGTGTGCTGTGATAGTGTAGGTGAAGTGTTGTGTCAACAGGAGTTAGCAGCGACATAATCTGCGGATGGGCCTTCACCACCCCACCTACTCCCTCAGGACTGAGCTATAGCCAGACAAGCCGCAGGTGAAGGACTCCGTGGACAAAAATTTCTGTCTGCGTGATGGGACGGGACCCGCATCTTACGGTCCAGTTCATCCATCATCCACTACAAGAGTGTCGTTCACGGTAACGTGCGGCATGTAGTGGACGATTGGTTCGGGGTTCAGCGATGACCGGGTGCAGACTCGTTCCTGATGCCAACTCACTTCTAGGAGTAGCCTGGGCAACTTGGCTGCTGAGGTGAGTTGGAGTTTTGGGTTCGGGCCCCATATCCGCGGTCCCCCAAATTGGACTGTGGGCTGTGCTGTTCCTCTCCCGTCACGTAACAACTGTTCAACTCGTAGGGCCATCGGCTAAAATTTAAATATAACCCTGAGACGGTCATATTTCTTTATTACAAAACCTAGCACACATATTGGTTCTACTAATGTAATTAAAAGTTGACTAGTTTTTTATAATAATCTACCGCCTGCAATTAAATCAACGACGAAAATGGCATAGCTTATGGAGTATTTAAAATCGTATTTATATCAGTATTTTCTGAGACCGAGTATAGAGGAAAATACATTTTAGAAACACCATAATTATGTGTAATATAAGTATATGTTAAATTTCAACTCCCTTATTAACGTCATGTTGAAAAAGAAAAATAATAGAAGTAATATATAATAATATTGTATTAAATTATTATTTAATGTAAATATAATATATGCCTAGACGTTATTTAAAATAGAATAAAGTAATTCTTGAACAAATAAAATAGAGCAATTTTATAAAGTGCATTTAGCACAAGCACCATTTCTCCAAAAAATTATTTTGTTAAACTGAACCACCTGGCGCAGAGATATATTTTTAAAACAGTTTAAAGTTATTAAAACTTCATATTGTCCTTTATGAATTACAAAAAATATTAAATTTAGAAACAATATAGCACGGTAGAAATTCCTAATTATTTTAGTTTATTTAATATTAATTATGATTGGCATATAAAAAATAGTTACCGAATTTATTTTAAATGGACTATTTTTAAATACGATTAACGCAACCTTCTTGTACGAAATTGCATGCGTTCTGCCATTTCCACTATAGAAAAGTATCAAAAAAAGAGCTTATGCCATTTCTCATTTTTCTATTGAATTTGGTTTTATTCTGTTCTGATTGCAACTATCGGAATAATACAGAAAGGGGAAGAATAAACCATTAAAATCACAATTTTAGAATTTTGTCGCTTGAGCCTCTTGATTAAATTACCGTTGATATGTAAATATGGGTCCCATTTGAAACGTGATTTTTTAAACCGCGATTTGACAAAATGCGATACTTCAAAACGCGATATTTCAGAACAATACGGTACAACACGCGATAGGTACAAAACGCAATATGGTACAAAACGCGATATTCCAAAACGCGATATGGTACAAAACACGATATAGTATAAAATGTGATAATTCAAAAAGCGATATTTCAAAACGCGATATTTCAGAACGCGATACGGTACAAAACGCGATATGGTAGAATACGCGATATAGTACAAAATGTGATAATTCAAAGCTAATTGGGGAAGATTAATAATCGCGTTTTGAAATATCGCATTTTCTACTTTATCTCGTTTCGTCATTTCGCGTTTTGAAATATCGCTTAATATAAACAAAAAAAAAAAAAATTAACGGCAAAATTAAAGAAAACAGACAAATACGAAGCATAATTTTTTGAATACGAATATTGTTTATCATGATTATGGTTGTTCTCAAGTATAGCACTTCTAAATTTTGTTCATTTGTTGTTGTTTGTCTTGCACTTCCAAACGTCTGACCGCGGGAAGCGTCTCTTTTACCTAAATTTACAATGGAATCTACTTGTTGCTCTGTGGGTCATACGTTTTTTTTTTTTGGTAGCACTTGCTTTAAGTTGCGTTAAAAAAGATTATTAACATGTTAAAAAATTATAAAATGAAAATTATTTATAGCAAAAATAAAAAAACAATACCAATTTATAGGTTAGCATTTTTTACTTACCTCGCTCAAGGCGATAAACACGACACCAAAATTTGAAAGAAACGAGTTCAAATCACTTTGTGACGTAAAACTAAGAACCATGTAACGGGAATAAATCGATTATTTTATTTCAACAGTGAGCATAATTTCTAAAGTTAATTTGTAATATTGGCTACTACAGTTAAATTAATACTACCCATGGCTTCATACACTGTAGACTAGAGACACCAAAAAAACTATTATCGGTGTCATAAAATTTTACAAACATAAATCAAGTTTCATTAATTTTCACCAAAACCAAAATCACAACAAATTATACCAAAAAATTTACATAGAGCCCCAAATAGCATAAACGAGCAGAAGGGAAAATTTATGTTCTGACCTAATGATGAGGAAATCGATAGAAATGTGAGAATTACACAGCACAGTTTTTCGGTATTATGTACAATATATTATAGAGCTTTAGCTAACCATCATACGCTCTATCTACATATACACATAGTTATAACATTATTATTGTCTTTTAATGATGACTTTGTGATTTGAATCATGGAAAACATAGCAGAGCATTATAAAGCATAGACATTAAATTTGAAATTGTTTTTCTCCATTTTTTTATAGCTTATAGAGGGAATAGTTTTTTTGGGTTTTCTATATACATGTACAACACCCAAAAAATTCGGTTTAGCAATAAAGTATATCAATCACGTTGAATATATGTATCTAAATCTAAACCATGCATACAAAAAATCTTTGTTATAATCGATATATGTATATATGGGATACGAAAATGACAAAACTCAATTAAAATTTGGTTACCACAAAGCCTGTCCTCATCAAAAAAATTATTATTATTAGAAGTAATCGTTTTTTTTTTTATAATTTAAGGAGGTTGGGTAGTTTATAGATCAACGAAAAAAATTGAGTTTGGAATAAACCGCACAATACAATGTACAGATCGGTTTAATTCTAACCAAATGAATTTTTAATTTCCGACATTTATAGAAACACAAAAACACAATGACGACTACTATATGTATGTACATAAAAAGGGTGACACGTACTTGCATAGAGAAAAGTTTTTAGGTTCAAGTTTCTTGATGTAATTTGGGTCCAAGTTTGTGTATTGTATTGCTGTGTGTAAATTGCTTTTCTCGGAAATACATATTAAAACTGAAAGAAAAGCTCTTAACGCAATTTTTTTTCTTTTTCACAACAACAAGGGTAGCAAAGAAAATGCTATATAAGGAAATTCAATTAAGTTAAAAATAACAATTTGCAAGTACATTGGATTTTTTTTTTGTTGGATTTGCGCAAAAATTAGAACAGAGGAATTAATTGTTACACCGCACAAGTGAAAGGTTGGTGCATAAATTATAACGCGTTTATTTTTGTGTGGAGTTCTTCCTCCGGCTAGCAAACCGTTATGAATATAAAGTGGCAACAACAAGTTGTTCAATCTGCGAGCTGTTGTTCAATAATATACATTTACAAGCCTATATGAGTACCTCTATTTAGCTGAAATTAAATTATATTCGTTTCGACATCATAAACTACAAATTTTAAGGACACCAGCATGTGAAATTATGTGGAAAGTTATTATTCTATTTTACAGCAGTAGTAGCACAGAAGAAAATGGAGAATGAGTTATAGAAATTCGTTGTATCTATAAAAAATCTCGGTTTTATCCTACGTACGAGAATTTCGATTTTTTCTTTTGTCGTAATACACAACGAAACTATAGTGTAGCACTATATACGACTCATATTTTACAGCTAACAGAAAACTAATCGTGCATACGAAATATTTGTGATGCTAAATCGAATGTAGAATTGATAAAACAAGATTGCATTATTGGATTTGTATACCGCAACATGCAGAACAAGATTGTTTGTTTCGACATTCGAATTGATAGGTGAACAATAAAAGTGGATTATTACATTCGTAATAAAAAAACTGACAACGAGCTTTTTAGATGTGAAAATTGAACAATATTTTAGAATTTAGGTGATTTGAAGCTTTCGGTTTGACTGCTACACAAAATATCAGGTAACCAATCAATTTTTTTGGCGCTTATCTGAGAACTACCGGTTTTTTGTACATATCAATGCTCTGAACAAGGAGATAACAAAAATCGGTCTCCGGAGATATTTTGCGTATCTGAGAAACTGGTGGGAAGCCAGGTGATTCGAATTATTCCAAAAATATCTGTTTATCATTATGTACTTTGTTATTTGAAGTATACATAAATTCAAACCCATTTGCAGCTGTTTTAAGATGTTTGACAACATTATTTTTCAACAGTAGCGAATGCGATATTGATTGCTGTTCAACATGTCTTGTTCTAAATAATGTAAAATTTACTAAGGCTCTGTGTTTGGCGGCTTGAGGTAAAGGATTTATATTGTTGTAACCAATTGTTATTTACAATGCCAAATCAATGACGATATATAAGGCAGTTTTAAAGAAGAAGAATCGAATAGACCTATTTTTTTATATTTTCTACTCTTTTTACTCCTTCTTTATTTTTGAATTTGTGAAATTCTTGATTAGATTTATAAAAATATTCCTGTACGGCATTTTGCGCATAGAAGTTGTCAATAAGGGATGAAATTTTGTAAATGTAACTAGAGATTCACGATCAGCGACCCTAAAAATCCCCGAATAGAGAATTTCAGAATTTTGGCCAGCTTTTCGGCGTTCGGCGCCATTGACGGTGAATAAATTTCCCAAATTGGATGGAGTCGATGGAATTGCCGCATAGCGAGTATCTTTCCAATGATCATCACTCTCTAGAAGAACTAATGCTTCGCAAGCAGTTTCGAACGTTGGATAAGCAACGCCATCAATAGTGTTTAAACTATTAAATGTGTTAGGTCACCGAACGAGGTGTAAAGGCATGCCTAAATAGAAACATTCGCTTTGATTTGGATGGATAGTATAAACTATGCCAAGAGCTGTATCTTAGGAAGAAAAGAAGTTAAGGGCTAAGGCTCACCCTTCACTTGTCTTGTCTTGTGAGGGGACAGCATAACCTTATAGGTTCAAAACGTTTGGGACACAACGGGATTCGAACGGACCACCAATCAAAGAGAAAAACAAAAATTATATGTTCGTGTAATTTATTCCGCTGAGTCAGTCATGTGACTAAACGGAATGGAACCAAAAGAACCAAGCTGGGTGAAGGGAAAAGAAAAAACTAGCCTACCATATTTTGAAAATTAACAAACAAAAAATAAAATATAAAAGTAACAAAAAGCCACGTACAAAATTTTTTGACTTACTGTACGAGTATTCTGCTTCTACACACAGAAATAAAAATAATAATCAAATTTTATATTTCTTGTATATTAATCCCAAAACTATACAGGTTTAAACACCCTGTATCTCAAAAGATATCAAAAATGGATCCCCCCTCCACATACGATTTGTTTCTCAGAATGAACCAAGGAATCACACAATGACGGATCAGCATCCCAAACCCGGACACCCGGTAATAACTTAGCGAGCTACATACATATGTATATAAACCAAAAACCACTTTCTTGGAAATAATAATCTAACATTTGTTTTTAAATCAAACCTTATAAGAGACAAACAATATAGTTTACAAAAATTCTTTCTATAATTCAAGCACCAAACTACAACAAAAAAATAGAAAAAAAATACGAAACACGGTAAATACAGAAAAGGAACTCCTGAGAAAAACGTTGGATTTGCGCCGCGGTGAGCAAATCAAAATTGGACTACAATTGTCCGACACCAAACACTAACTATACCCCTAACACGTTACACCTCCTCAAATATAACGAAAAATTTATCGGTGGTGACCATCATTCCGCTTTCTCATCAAAATGAGACTATTACAGGTTATCGCACTTGACCTTGGAAAAAACTCTGCCTGAACATATGGTATATTAGCGATATTCATAAATGAAAGTTAAAAAAAATGTACACACGCGAATTATACACAGCGAACAAGCCTGTTGCTAAAATTGCATACAAAAATCGCTCTTGAGTATCGCTTTTCAAAACAATCGACCTTTTATATGGAAATATGTACACTAAGACAATAAAAATTAAACTATCTTTCAAAGTGTAAATGGGAATGATCAATTTTATTGGAATGTAAGGTTTTTGATTTGCTTGTAACGAGAGCATGAAAGATGAAATGATAACTGTTACAAACGTGGGGAAAACCCATCATCCTGAGATTAAAAAGAGATCTCATCACTTTGTAGGATGATGATTGATCTTTCCGTAGAAGGAAATTTGGGCATTTGGAGGTGACTACGGCACCAGTGGCTAAAGCCCAACATGGCGGGCGGCCCACAAATGGTCTGCTGATAGAGATGGCCAGTCTATTACAGCAAAGGAAAATACAATAAAGGTTTGTTAAAGTATAAAGAGTATGTAAAAACCCCACCCGTCTGGTTTCTATCGGGGTTTCTCGTGCGCTTAAAAACTAATACTTCTTTGGACCTCTTAAAGGAAGACATTTTATTAATAACAGTATTTGATGGAGATAAATTAGAGAAAACAATAATGAATATTATCAACTATTTATTTGAACAAAGATTATGACCACTGCGTTGCAATAAATGTATTGGTTCATTCATGGTTTTTTTTTTGCTGTTTTATGGAAAATAAGCGGGAGCATCAAAGGGTGGGTGAGATGGTTTTGGTTTTTTATGAAATTGTCAAGAATTGATCAGAAATCAATTTTTTTTTGTCAGTCGGGTCGTGACAACAAGTGGTTATCACAAAAATACGGTGGTATTAATATTAATAAAATAAATATAATTATAAAATTGTAAAGTTACGATTTTAATCTCTTATAATACGATGCTTAAGTTGTACTCAATTTTCTAAAATTGTTATGGAAAATTACTTCCCAATGTCCTAGAGCCTCATGTTATAGCTCTAAAAATCACAAAAAAAATCTAGGCGGCCCCATTCTTCTTTGATTTTAAAATTATAACCTCCTTCAAGGTCAAAGGTCATACAAACACTTTTTAGTGTAGTCAAGTTGGCTGCATCGCCGTTTCACCACAAGTGGCTCCCCAGTGCCACCTCTTACTACAACTACCCACTAGCGCATTAGCTAATATAAATTTATTATATATTAATTCTAATTTCAGTTATTTATACAGTTAATAAATGATTATTAATTGTATAGATATTGTTAAACATTTAAAAATAATCTAATATAAAATTACCCAATTCATTCACTGACTCTGGAACGCTTTTCTTATATTTCAGTAGCCTAAGTGAGATAGGTGTTGACGATTTGACAATGACATATTAACAACAAACTTCGTTTTCTTACAGCACATTTTATTGGTTTAATACGAATTGAAAAACATAAAATTTGTATTGTAAAACAATGAGTATGTAATAAATTTTGTAAAACTGGTAATCAACATTTAGGCTGACACAGCAAATTATTTCATTCCATATTTAATCATTTCCAAAAAAAAATCTGGTTCGATTCTCACTAAGGACGTTTTGCATTATTTATTTATTTTTATTTTATAACGGCATTTCAGTGCATCATAAAGAATTGAAAAATATAAAATTTTGTGTCCTAAAGCTTTAAGATGGCAGCATTAGACAATTAGGGTTTTTCTACATTTTTTTTCTATCGGAACCATAAAGTAAACCGCTTTAAGATTTCTCTGAAGTGATTGGAATATATAATAATAATAACAATAAACTTAAGGAAACCCCGGACTCTGTTGGTCAGGCTGTAACATAATATATTACGATACTTTCTGCAGTCTAGTCTTTCACGTAGTATTTTAATCCCAAAATTGTCAGCGAATTAGTGGTTTCTGCCAGTGATTTAATCCGCCATTTTACTATTTCCCGCTAGATGGTACTACGCACGACAAGATTCGTCATTTTTGTTTATGCTATTTACCACTAGAGTTAGAGTTAGCGCTACGCACGGCAATATTCGTCATTTTGTTTTCGTTATTCAACGCTAATTTATTTGTCAATCATTAATAAATAGTCTTTTTTGATAAAATGTGATCGCATTGTTATTTGTACAGCAATTAAGTATTCAATTCACTTTTAATCATAAATTATGGTTTTTGCTAGGTCAGTGAATCGTGGTATATATTTTTTTTGGTGTGATTTTTTTTTTTTGGTTAGACGTAGCTAACTAATTACAATCAACCGCATATCGTTATCAAGTAAATAAATGGGCAACAATCACGGGTTACCAACGGAAGTTGTAACATACTAAAAAGAGTTTGTCGAACAGTACCATTAACAACAGTACATCACATACATTCAGTTTCATTTAACACCCTATTCCCGTGGTGTTTGATTTTATCATCATTGTTGGCTATGGTACGAGAAAGTTCCAAAATTTATCAGGTGCAAGCTTCAGCGGATACCATTGTTTCACAGCCAGTAGATCTACTGTGTATTCCGATCTGAAAGTAAAACCGATCTGAAAGTTCATTTTGACTATTAAATAAATTTGATTTTCTTTTTTTCTCTATATACAATTTCTGAATTTGGGAAACATTACTTTCAGATCGGAATACATAGTAGACCTATAGAACAACAAAGTTGCAGTAACCGGATATACGCAGATAAGATTTTTTTTTTTAATTTTATTTTATAATTCATTTATTTTTCTTATTTTCTTAAATTATTTGATTTACAAAGTTTAACTACCTTAATATTTTTTTTTAAATTCCTGTAAATTTTCGCCACAATATTTTTAGTCTTCGCATTCTCGCTTGTTTTGTTTGACAAACATTTTTCACTCCACCTATTTGATTGTTTTGGGCAGGCGGATGGGTCATTGAGATGTAGCTGATCGAGATCAGAAGTGGTGTATTTTGTTTAATTTCCGTGTTATTTTAGAGTGGTTTTGAAAACCGAATACCCACGACCAAATTTTACCTCCGAAGACTGAGCTCAGGCTAAACCAAATTCTTCTGCTTTACAGGGGAGAGATTCCTTTTTGGACTACTAACAAACACGTAATGTGTTTTATGCTTACGTATGTGATAGTTTTTATATTCATACCGCAACATAATGGCGCCCAAATTTCTAAGGGCACCTTGAATCACAGTCACGTTTTCAAATGTAATGATGTTTGTTAGTTGCCGGTGAAATGCATTTACTAATATTCTCCGCCTATTGGATTTAAGTTGTAATTTCATTTAACCGTTTAGATTTCCGTTGGATCTTTGTTTGACACGTGACGTCTATAGAATTATTTTTAAGGTACATTGGCCCACCATCTAATTTTTATATTTAATAATTTAATGTCCGATAGTTTCCGTCCGATCTTGGCTCTCGCCTCAATGGTTCATCTCCTTATCCGCGTGTGTATATTTTTTTTAATTACTTTATAACTTCAACACGTACTTGGTTATTTAAGGTTAAGGGATCTTTTCTTTATTTAATTTTTTTTAATTTATCGATTATTTTAATTACACAAACTACTGTGTCCTGTATTCTAAAAACAAAAAAAAATTCTCATCAAATTTTAAATAATGAACGCTGAACATTTAAATCCTGGCGAGTGTTTGGTAGCACTAGAAAAAAATTGAAAACACTCTAAAATTTAAAATCACAAAACAAAAAAAACACAATTTATTTATTTTTGTATGTTACACTATTCATTTACATTTGTTATTATGATGTTCTTAGTTTCACTCCAATTAATAATTTAGCCATGGAAAGTCTGATGAGGAAGTCGCAAATCGATGTCTATATGCGAACCATCACAAACAAATTTATGTAATTTATACTTATCTTATATTCACTATGTAAATGATATCCATTATGCGTATTGTCACAATTGTTCAAATATTCTGTAAAATCAAATAATATTTATTGTACATTAACTTATTCTTAAATTTATATTGTATAAGAAAATTATTATTACCTTATGTTGCTGTATGTTGTATCTGTCATATTGACATACGCAAACTGTAGTACAATTTCACAACAAAATTTATGTTCGAGATATTTCGAGAAATTGCTTAAATACACTAAACAAAATAAAGGAGACAAATATATAAAAGGGAAGAGATAAATAATATGGATATAAAAAGAAGGGTAAAACGTATTATTATCTATCTGTGTCTGTATGTCAACCACGAACAACGCTCTTTCAATCGCAAACAATCAAAATTTAATGGCGAAATTAAATTCACACAAAACAATTCTATTTGGTTTAATTTGTACATCGAAGAATATTTAATTACTAAATAAATTTTGTAAAGTATAACGTGTATATAAAGCCTTTCATTTTACACCGACTCAGCGACAAGAAAAATACAGTCCACTAAGTGATTTTGGTGATTTGATTAATTGTGTGTTGCACAGCGAGTTTGTTGTAGAATATTTAGTTCTTCAATTAAACAGTGACCCTGTTCCGCCCTTAGGGTGTCCCATTTTTTTGTGTGTTCAATATTGACTTTCACATTTGTACCTCCCATAAGCGGAAATTTAAAAGACAATCTTTTTTGTTATATACAACTTGACCACCACAATGTTGACTTTCAGTGTACCTCACTTCGTTTCCTCATTATCGATTTTTTTTTGGTAGTGGTTTATGATTTTCGAAATGCATTTTCCCGCCTGTGGGGCCAAGTCTATAAAAGCTGGACAAAATTGAAACAAAAAAGGTAGGGGTAATCACGAAGTTTGGAAAATAAATTTTTTTTGTAGTTCACGTAAAAAACCCGTTACTTATTGACTGTAATTTAAATATCTAAAGATATTGCCAAATTATAATGTGTAATTGAATAAATAAAAACAACAAAACAATATATTTAAAATATTAATTATATTCCAGTGTTTTAAACTAGGATAAGACTGGTGGGTTTTGTTTTGCTCTTCCAATTTAGTTAACTGTAATCATGATCGTACTGGCTTTCTTGGTTTAAGCTAGTGAATGTTATAAAAATAATAACTAAAATGGTGTAGCGATATATTTTTTTTTAGTGATCTAACCAAAATCTCATAAAGAGAAAAATACCCCAAAATAAAAACAGTGTAATGATAATGTAAAGAGTTTAATAGTGTAGTGCTGAAAATGTGATTGGTTTAGGTCAGTTACGTCATACAATCTTATGCTGAGTAATACCCAAATCATAAAGCAAAAAAAATATAAAAAAAACCCAACTGCAGGGAAGAGGTGCTATAAAGTAGACACTTCTGAAATTTTTGATAAAAATTAGTATGTACAAAGCAATATTGGAATTTCTTTTAAATGTTTATTTAAGTTTTTTGCTTTCTACAATCAATGGCAAGCTCGTCTTTTACTGTAAATGACTTTTTAATGGTGTTTTTAAATTTCAGAAAATAGTCGATTTTTGTCTACTTTATTGCCGAGTCGGGGATAAAGTAGACACTGGTAACTTTCATGATGCTATAAAGTAGACACTTATTAATTAGACTAAAACCTTGCTTCATACATACTAAACTGATGTGAAAATTCAGAGGCTAATCGCGTTTAATGAGCGGCTATAAAATCTATAAAGACAGATGATATAAAACTCTTTTTAATTTTTGGAATAATTCAATTTATTTCAGAAACTTTGCAAAATAATATTAATATTAACGGATGTCACATTTGTCAAACATAATTTTAAACTTGTTCTTGTTCTCGATGTTCCTGCCATTTGAACGGGTTCTGGTAATAATGATTCAATCTCTGTTCGGTTTATTTGAGATATGTCATCTTTATATGGAGAAACAAATTTTTCATGCAATTTTTCCAAAAATAAGACGTCAAAATCATTTTGATTGTGAACAACTTTGATTTGGCCAACAAAATAAATATTTTTTATTTTATTCTGTGCCTCAATATCCAAAAAGATTATTTGGATAGTTATGTTGATCACCTCCAGATAATTCTTCATCTTCAAAATCTGAATCAAAGGATTCTCTCAAATAAAAGTCGAATTCGACATCCGACGATGAACTGCTGTTATTAGTTGTGTTTAATACTTGTTTTCCGTGCTACTTTTGGGGCTTGTTTTAGAGATACTGATTTTATCGTTTTGTTTTTCTTTATATTCGTTAGATTTTCCACCCGTTCTTTTTCCGGACTATCCGTATAAACACGCGAATTACCTGCTTGGCGTTTTGTTACTCGATTTTTAGGTGGGGCCTTCGGTAATGGCCTTATGTCTTCGATGGATATCTGGGAATTCTGAATTGACAAAGATTCCTTTATATTGGACGAAACGCGCTCCACTATTTTATCATAGGAAGATATATTACTCTGTGTTTCAATATTTGTAGAAGTATTATTATGACACTCTGCAGCAACACTTTCAAATAATCCAACATCTCGTGGTAAATCCAAATTCTCTCCTTCTTGAGTTATTGATCTATCTGTTACATAATTCATTTCAAAATCGTCGTCAGTGTACATTTTTTTTATTTTTTATTTTATTTATTTCTTTATTTCAACTTATAACTTAATAATAATACAAACAAATTATAAACTAATTAACATATTAAAGTTGAACAAAGTAAAGCTCCGTTTAGATGAAAATCTGTGGTGGAGAAAATAAACAATTTAAACATGCTATTCTATAAAATCTTTGGACACATTGAGTTAAATATATATTACACAATAGTTTTCTTATTTATATATGTATATATGGAAAAAAAAAATAATTACACTTGGTTGCCTTTAAATTTACAATTGTTTAATGTTTACGGTAACAGCTTTAATTGGTGAAATTACCCGAAGCTATATAATGTTAATTTCAGAAAAATCTTTCAACATTTTCTATGTTGAGCAGCCAATTTCGAACGTCCCTCTCAAATTTATGTTTCCGTCCAATCGTTAGAATTTTTATTTCTTTAGGTAAAATATGAAAAAAATACGGTGCCATATAAAGATAAAATCTTCTAAACTTCTCACAATTGCAACGGAAATCAGCATTATAGTAATTTGGATTTTTTGTATTATACACCTGTGTAATCCGATTGTGAAAACTGTTACTACGGATAAAAAACATTTTCAAGACTTTGTATATGTAAAGATATCTAAGTGGTAGCAAATTTAGTTGTCGAAACATAGGAATTGATGGTGTTGTTTGAGGAAGGTGGTATATTAATTTAATAATCCTTTTCTGGGCAATATATAGACCTTCAATGTTACTAAAATAAGTGTCACCCCAACTGGATATTCCATACATTATTATTGATTCAACTATGGCGTGATATAGTTTCCGCAGAGTACTGTTTGGGCATAATTTCTTAAGATTATAGAATTTATGTATAGCACCAAGTACGTTTTCCCTAGTGACATTGAGATGAGACTTCCAATTTAGTTGAGCATCCACTGTTAAACCCAAATATCTAAACTCGTTAACAAATTCAAGTGCAAAACACTGAGACGAGCAAATGATTGTATCACAGGGATGGACATGGTATTTTAAATGGTATACCGAAGAATTAGTGATATTCTTCCCAAATAGCATAACTTTTGATTTAACGCTTATAGCGAGCCGATGATGATAAAACCATTTACTTAGTTTGATTAAGTCGTTTTCAAGCATTAATTTAGTGTCGACATCGCTATTCGTACCATAGCTCAAAGCCAGATCATCAGCAAAGGCTGTGGCGTGTCCTAATAGATCAATACCGAAGATCGAATTAAAGTAGATTAAAAATAATAAAGGCCCCAGAACTGATCCTTGAGGAACGCCACAACTTATTAAACCTTCGCAGCTAGTTGCCTCACCTATTTTTACCACCTGACGACGATTTTCAATATAACTTGCAAACCAATCAAAAATGTTACCTCTAATACCAATTTTAGCTAACTTCAATAAAAGCATTCCATGGTCAACAGTGTCAAACGCCTTTGCGATATCGACAAAAAAAGCTATGGGTCTCCGAGTATCATTAATATGTTTATAAATCTCACTCAAGCAGTGTAAAAGAGCTTCTTCAGTTGATTTACCGGCAGTAAACCCAAATTGATTTTTATTTAAAAATTTAATCTTATCCAAATAACAAATTAACCGATGCTTAACTAGTTTCTCAAAAATCTTGGAGAAAGTGCTTAGAAGCGAAATCGGCCTGTAATTATTTGGTTGTAATTCATCACCCTTCTTAAAAATCGGGATCACAACAGCTATTTTTAAATCATCTGGAAATTGACCGCTGTTCAAGCTAAGATTATATAGGTATTGCAGAACATCCACCAAATACCATGAACATATTTTAACTAAAAAATTAGTAATGCCGTCAAAGCCCTTGGACCCTTTGTTATCTAATTGTTTTATCTCAGATAGGATTTCCGAAGAAGATATAGGCTCAAAGAAACAAGATGAACTGTAGTTTCTATCAGCTCCATAAATATACTTATTAAATTCAATTGAAGTAACATCACTAGTAATTACATTAAAATTGGAGGTTGATCCTTGCGAAACTTTTACGAAATATTTGCAGAATTCATCAGAGATCGATTTTGGGGACGTGAGAATGCTATTAGTATCGGCTTGATAAATTTGTTGTATTTGTTTATACATCCGATTACGTCCTAAAACTTCATCAATTATTTTCCATGTGTGCTTTGAATTCTTACTAGCCCAATCAAATTTGCTTTTGTAATAGTTATTTTTGACGATTTTTACATCCGCTTTAATATTTCCCGAAAGTTTTTTAACAAATTTTGCTAATTTAATATTATTTGGATGACATCTTAGTTTACGAGAAAATTTTTTTTAATTTGTTAATTTTAAATAATAGATTAGGACTCATCCATGGCTTTAACTTATTTATTTTAGAAGGAGCAATAATGAATTTTTATGCGGTAATATGCGAGTTAAGTATAAACAAAAATTTTGCAAAAGCTAAACTGCAAATCCTTTCGCTATAAACAGAATCCCAACATTCAAACTTTAGAAAATTATTGAGTTTATCGTAACAAATTCTTGATTGATTCGAAGTATTAACAGAAACTGGTTGCCTGATGGATGAGGAAGAAATATTAACTTTGATCAAATTGTGGTCAGAAAAATGCATGGGCAGGTTACAAATATCAAATTTGAATAGATTTTCATTTTTAACAAAAACGTGATCCAAACATGTCTTCAACCTTGTTGGCTCATTTACAAGACTGACAAAACCATAGAATGCAAGCATTGTTTGGTAGTTGAAGGATTCACTAGTATTTAAAAGGTTGATATTAATATCCCCTAAGATAACAATATTTTTGTTATTAAGTGAACACAGCAACCTTTCCAAATCATCACAAAATGAAATGATGTTACCATTATGAAAACGATATAAACAAATAAAGGTAAAGTTTCGTTTAGCTAGTTGAATATTTAAAACAAGAAGATCCGCTGAATTCCAATTGCAATGTTGATACGTGAAATTTATCAAATTTTTACTTATAAAAACACCCACACCACCCGACCGATAATTATCATTACAGCACGCTCGAAAATTATACCCTGGCAAATTAAACTCTGAACATTCATTTGAATAAATCCAAATTTCGGATACAAAGATCAAATCAGGAAAATTAGTAAGACTCGCTACAAACAAGCTGAACGCATCAACATTTTCCCTTAAGCTACGAATATTTTGAATCAAAACTCTGAAAGAACTATCCATGATATACTTGAGGACAAATCAATTTCAATAAATTACAAAGGGAAATTTTAATAAATAAAGCAGCAAATGTATAGTAGCGAGTCGTTTTAATATTACGTTTAAAAATAAAAATAAATGCGCGTACGATTACGCAAAAATTACAAAAATGTTGCGGTGAGATAGGTATTAAAATAAAACCCGAAACCGGCTTGACTATAAACACAAGCGAAAATACAAATAATTGAAAATTAAACTTGAGAGAGAAATTCATATTTGTCGAACTAACGTAAATATCCAAAAAATTAAAATTATACAGAACAGAGCAACACACAATCACACGCAGATAAAACGGTTTTATTTGTTTTTGTTGATAAAGTCTACCGAACAACTTCAAAACGATCAAAATGTTATGTATATGTAGCGAAATATCATTAATATAATTAATACGAATAGATAATGTACTGATATTTAACATATACACACAACACTGAACGGTACTCAACATAAACAATGTTGTCAACACAAATAAAGTTTAATCTGTCAAACTAATGTAAACAAAAACACATAATATAAAGTGATTTAGAAATAATAAAAATAAAAACTGAATGTAAAAAGGTAAGAAAACTATTTTACTTAACCTATTATTATATAATTTTAGAGCCCTGATCATCATCTGGGCAAGACGTGTTGTCCTCATCTGGATCTTCAAGATGTTTGAGCCGAAAAATATCACTCAGAGAACTTATCCGATGCGCATCTGATTCCGCAGATTTTCGCAGGTAAATTTGTCCATTTTTGCACCATAGATATCTGTACTTATGTTGTATTTGGATAATTTTAGCTTCACGATACAATTTGGATTGGTAAGCTGTCAAATGGTGCATGATGTAAATTCGCTGGTGTGGATGATTTTGCGGAAGGAAGATGTCCAAATCCTTCGTCGATAAATTTTTGTGTCTAATAGTTTGTGACAAAATGTTGTTTTTAACATCAACTGAATTTAGTTGAACAATAAAAAAATCTAATGTTGAATTCAGTGTTTTATTCAACGGTGTTGTGTTTTTGGTTGTAGTTTTTTGAATAGCTTCAGTTGAGACAATATCCTCTGTTTGAATTGCTACTCCAAGTTTGCTTAACGTAGCAACTATCATGCCACGAGTATCATCGTGTTTCAATGGTAAACCTCTGATGACAATGTTGTTTAAGTTTCGCAGTTGATTTGGCTTATCAATGCTGGCTTCAATTTGATTCAGTTTAGAGCTGTGAAGGTTAACCAGTTCTTCTAATTTATGCACTCTTGCTTTTAAAGCTTTGTTCTCAGATACTAGAACCTCAAAATTTTGTTTCAACTGGTCAAGAGCAGATAATTTTCTATCCATTCGTTTGAGCTGGATCATTATATCGGATAAATTGATGTTTTCGGCGGATTCAATAATGTCTTCATCGCCATCCACAATCGATTTGTTAGCAGTTACACGGCAGTCTCCGCAAAGCCAGCTCACAGAACGTTTTCTAATATCATTAAGAAGGTTTCTGGAAATTTGTGCACAGCTTATGTGGAAACAATTTTCGCATATACCACCACATTTAACACCAGGAAAACGTTCATTGGTGATTTTGCTTGTACAAAGATGGCAGGTGGAAGACATGTTATCACGAATAATTAATACAGGACACAGTTTATTTACTAAATTTGACTAAATAAATAATTTGATTATTGCACCAAGATATTAGGCAAAATTTGAAGATATAAAATTATTTATTTTTTATACAGACAATTAGTTAAACACAATCAGAAGAAATGATTTTGTTGTTTTAGTAGCACACAAAATGTCCGAAAAAAAAAAAAAATAAAAATAAATGCATTTTCTGGCCAAATCTCACATTTTTTAAATGCCGCTCTGATGTTTGCAACGGTAAAACTATTTTTTAAAACTTCATTTGTCAATTTTGGAATATCGTAAATAGTAATAAGTTTCCCTGGGGATGTGAGCATGAAGTTATTAAAAGCCGCTCCATAAACGCCCACGTCTAGTGGTTGCATACGGTGAGTGCAATGTGGTGGGAAGGAAAGTAACACAATACCATTTGCCTTAGCAAAAATAATTGACGACAGAGAGGTATGGCTTACATGGTTATCCATAAGCAACAGAATAAGTGCTTCAATCGAGCAACGCCTATTAGATTGCAGGTGTTTTAACACTTCTAAAAAAAGATCTTCAGTCATCCAGCCGCTTTTGTTTCCCAGTCCCAAGCTATCTGGTGGAGCACCGTGGAATTGTATTTCCAGAGCCACTTACAATACCACAAAACGTGACAAGCTCACCTCGCTAGGCTGATACAATCTGACCTATTTGTTTAGTACCGGCTTTCGCAATAACCTACAACAATAGGAATTATTAAATTATTTTATTTATTATATGAATATAACAAATTGGTACCTACCTTTGGAGATTGTAAAACGGTGGTTATTCCTGTCTCGTCAAGGTTATATACATCAGATGCTTTACATTTATTACGGTCCATCACAGCATTATAATTTTCAAAAAAATGTTTAACGTTTGTACGGTTAAAGGAAGTAGCTCTTGAGATGCTTGTGTTTTCAGGCTTACGAAGTGATATTTGCGGATGGCGAGCCATGAATCCTTTTAGCCAGTCCAATGAAGCTAATTGAGTTTCTTGACAGGTAGATGGGTTTAGCTTTCTTAAATTGGCAATAAGGTCAAAAGCTAATTTTCTAGTTTGATGATATGACAAACCGTAGCATATTCGGGAGGACTTAACTAAATAGTTTACTAATTGCAACTCTTCGTCGTTGGTAAATATTTGACGAGGTTTATGTTTCGTTTTACCGACGTTAATAAGTCCCATGGGGTTACCATCGTCGTCAGAATTTCCCGAATCATTGGAATTTGGCAAACTTACTACTACTGACTTAAATTGTTTCATTCTTTTAAATAAAGTGGATTTTTTAATCCCGTATTCGATACTCGCGGCACGATATGTTTTCCGACCCTTAAGTATTGCTTTCAATGTCTCTTTCATAATTTCTTCAGAAACGATTGGCCTATCGGTTTTTCTTTTATAAATTTTCCCCATTTTATAATCTAATTAATACAAAATGATTCAGATAAGTTCAAGAATAAAACTATTGCATAAAAAACCACATTGGTTACAAAACAAATCAAATATTATGCAAAAAAATATAATAGGTTTGTAACAGCAGTAAAGAACACGCATCTACTTTGAACCTAATGCTATAAAGTAGACACGTCTACTTTAAATCTATGCTAGAAAGTAGACACATTTACTTTATAGCGGCGTTTTTGTCTACTTTATCGCTTCAGGTGTTATTACCAGCGATGGGTCATGTAACGAAAAAACAATTTTCTACGTTACGTGTAGAAAATGTGTATTTTATGTAGCAAACCAGTAGAAAACGTAGAAAAGTTTACTATAAAATCCACTGAAATTATATATGGAAAATCAAAAGGCGCTGCTATCAACAACAAATGTCAGATTTGTTTTTTTTTCATAACCTTTAAAATTGTTCATTCAGTCGCACCATAATCTCAAATAACCGAATAAATTAAAGTCAAATACGAATACTTGTGTTGTGCAATAAATTCAAGACGATGACGCGGCGCCCGACTCATGCCTATTGGCATGAACTTAAGTTTATGCAAACTAAAACAACTAATAATAATAAAAAAGGCGATCTGTAAAATCTGTAAAAAAGTGGTTGCGAATACTTCCAATGCTAGATTGAAACAACATCGGTAAGTTTTTTTTTGTGTTATTTAATACCTATAGATTTTTATTTAATTATTCATGTGCATATTAAAAAATGTTTTTAGGAATATTTGCGTGGATCAGCATAACGAAGTTAGTTTTGAGTTAATTGACGAACTTGAAAATAATTATGTTCCGAATAACAACAAACCTACAGTTGGAAGTTCTACTCCCGCAGCTGATGGCGTGATCGAAGAGGATGAAAATGTAATAATATAATAATTGCTTTATTTTTAATTTTCTTGTGAATTTAATTTAAATGTATTTTTTGTACTTTTCTATAAACAGATCCCTGGAAAATCATCAAATGATTCCTCATTCAAATACAAATCAAGGGCACCTTTGAATCAGCCGATTAACTTCCAACGAGCTTTGAACGGTAATGTTGGGTTTGTGGACAAAATGTCATCCATACAACATGATAAATTAAATCGTAGTTTGAGCAAGTTTTTTTTCGGCTGTAATATACCATTCAGTGTAGTTGAGTCAGACAATTCCCGCCAATTTCTAAATTATCTTCGGCCATCATATAAGCCACCAACACGTAAGACGTTAGCATCAACAATTCTTGACGAGGTTTATGAGCAATCCGTATTAAACTCTACCATTATCGGAAAGCAATCGGTGATGCTTATTGACGGGTGGAAGAATACCGCAAACAATTCGAAAAATGTTGTCACCATGCTCCAAACTACAGAAGGTCAAAGCGCATTCTTGGAAGCATTCGGTTTTTTGACCGAGAGCGAAACAGGCGATGCTCTAATAAACGTGGTAGTACAATCTATTGTACTTGCAAAGGAAGTGTACGACTCGTCGGTTTACGCTGTCGTGTCCGACAATGCTGCTGCCATGCTGAAAATGGGCAGGCAAGTTGAGATTTGGAATTTCGCCTGCAGCAGTCACACCGACAATCTGCTTGCCAAAGATATGGTAGACAAAGACACGGCAAAAAATATTTCGGACATTGTGAAAGAATTTAAGCATCCGGACTTAGAGAGAAAGTTAAAGAATCTAAACGGAACCAAAATGATCACCGTCGCTGAAACTCGATGGTACTCTCACCGCGATTCGTTTGTCTCATTTCTGAAAAATCTCCAACATCTAAAGACCATTTCCGCCGAGGGTGATTCAAAGGTAAAGGAAAATATCGTCATGTTGCTATACTGTGAAGATATGGTTAAAAGTTGTGATGGACAAATCGAGGCCCTTGATCCAGTTTGCCAATTGGTGAATGACTTGCAAAAATCCACCGCTTCAATCGCAGATGCAGTCGAAATGTGGATAAAAATCGAGAATGGATTTCCACCTTCATTTATCTCTAGATTGAGAATCCGACAGAAAATGGTGTTGATTAAAGAAAGCGAGAAGGGTAGCGAATTTTCTTCATCCGAAGTATAGGGGAGTTAAGCTGTCAAGCGAGCAACTCGAAATTGTCGAAGAATATCTCATTGAAGAGCTTGACAATAACGGATTGATCGAGTACACAGCATATAAGGACAAGACCGGGCGGTTTGGGGTACTTTTTACGAAAGATATCAAAAGTTCTAAAACTTTCTGGAGTTTAGCACAATCTAAATACCCTCAACTTTCCGGTTTGGCTATAAAGCTTCTCCCAATTTCAGCTTCTTCGGCGGAAATCGAAAGGCTTTTTTCGGGATGGTCTTTTGTACATAATAAAAATAGGAATAGACTTACTTTCGACCGGTCGAAGAAATTGCTGGCAATTTACCACGAGCTGAAGCTAAAAGACAGCAATAAGTCTGACGAATACTAGATTAATTGTATTAAATAAATGTGATTTTTATTTATTTGTTTTTATTATTTTATTGAACAATAAAGAGTTCCCATTTATTTTGTTATTTTTTTAATTGATTAAGATAATACATTTGTAATTTTATACTGACTGAACAGCAATAAATATCAAAAAATATATAATATAATTTAAATAACTTATAATTTAATTATGTACCTCTATAACATAATAATAAATAGAATGAAAGGCCAACATGTTTTTATTTATTTTTATTTTTTACGTTACTAAGTAACAAACGTATAATAAGTCGTAACGAACGTAGTAACAAACGTATAATAAGTTTTATTATACGTGTATTTAACTTGTATTATACACATGTAAAAAACTACGACCCATCCCTGGTTATTACGATTATTTCGAGATATAATAAAATTCATGCTAATCATTTGTTTAATAGTACTTTATCCTATTCAACAATAAAATTCTATCTTATAATTAATATTACAAATTTAAGTTCATGCACTACGTTCAAAAATAATATGGATTTTAAAAAAACTAAAAAACTTACTTTGACGCAGCAAAATCCGATTTTTCGTCACAAAAATACAAACACGACTGAGAGTACAATAATTATTTTTCTCAGGTGATTAAAATTGTTTTACAAAATGAGAAAAAATTAAATGAGTTGTATTTCGACCATTTCCGAGAAACAAAGGTTGTGTCTACTTTATAGCCTTGTTTACTTTATAGCGCCTCTCTAGTGAATAAATCATCACGTTAACGTATAACGTATATCTATCATCACTGATGTACACCTGATCGTAGCAGTAATTGCGTAAGTTTTATTTTATTAACGTTAATATGTATTTTGATTTCGTTCCATGAGTCTACCATATAACGTTCTTCAATTCGTTATTTAAATCCAACTCATGGTTCCAATGATAACTTAGTCATCCATATCTGAGGCTCAAAATTCTATAAGTGACTAAGGCTTGATACTAATTTAATGAGAAATCAGAATTAGCAAACTTATAGATATTATTATCACCAGTTATACATGGATCAAATTAATGAGTTAAAATTACCTTGATCATACAAAATTTCGTTTTGGAGTATCATAAAATTCACCATTATCATAAAGTTAATTCATCACTTAACATTCATCAATGAACTACAGTTGTAGATATTAATTTTGTTTTGTGTATTATCACTTTTGATTTTTATGGTTTTTTTTTTTTGACATTATTTTTATCATTTTATTAAAATTTTTCTTTAATTAATTCTTTTGTTAATTCAAATCAAATTTTTTTTTGTTTTGCATTACATTTCTTAAATTTTCATGTTCACTTTAATTTCTTAATATCTTAATTAATTTAATTTAATTTTTGGAAATTCTAAAAATATAAATTTGTTATAATCTAGAATAGACATGGAACATTCTCCAATTGTAATAATCCAAATCAAAGTAAACATGAGTAGATAAATATAATAGTATTTGTTGTATAATGGCGAGGCCTGGTTAATGGTTTGGCGTATTGAATCAATTTATGTTTTCCTTCCTGTGTTTTTTTGTTTCTTCGTACAAACGGTCTAGCAAGATCTATTATGAATGCTATCAAATCCCACTCCCAGCCGACGAGCTTAAGCCAAGCAAGTAAATGACCGTGATAGACCATTCAAATAGATAATAATAACTTTCTATAACGAAATGGATTGCACCTGAGACAAAAAAATAATAATTTTATTATTTTTTATTACAATCCTGAAGCATTCGGCTTCACATTTCATTACAACCCTTTGGAATCATTACAAGAATCACTAAAAAATTAAACTGCCCATCTGGCTATGAAACCATGTCATGCCCACCCATCGGTCATAAAAAGGCCACAAGACGAAATTCGTGCTTGCACCAATAAATTAGTTGAGCATCGAAATGCCTTGCTAGGCATTACCAGCGCCAATGATTAAATCGAAGTGATTTTGCGCACAGATTCCCGTATTTTGCACGTAACAGAACGATCAAAATGTCTATCTTTTACTAGCCGTAAGCACAAACAGAAATGTCTCGATCTTCTAGATATTTCACTTCAGCTAAGGGATAACTTAAAATCACTTCATGATGAATATATTGGTCTCAATAAAACAATAGCTAAATTAAACGGCAATATGTCGTTGCCAGCAGATGAAGTACTGACGTCCGAAGATGAAACTAACACAGGTGATAAGCCATCGATTCAGTCAAAAACCGAACCAGTAACATTGGACGGTATATTTGTGTACATCACACCAGAAATCCCATTTTATAAAACTCAATTTTCTATCTATAATTCGCACCATTGGGATTGTGCAATTTTGTGCCTGTAATTAGAAAATTTGTGCGTAGCATACTTTAGGAAATAAGACGGGATTTCTCAAGTGATTATCACAACAGGGTATCGATTTTGGTCGCAAAATGAGGATTGAGGATTGAGAATTTTGTATATGTACACGGCGTATAATATACATTTTGCTATTGTGTGCCGTCAAATATTTTTATTGTATTAGTGTGTTTTCTCATGATGGTAAGTATCAAAAATAAGCTAAGCGGGTGAAATCGGTTCAACTTTTTATTGTTTCCGCTCGCCTTGAGTTATTTTTCCCTATCTTTTAACATGAGGAATTCATGTTTTTTTATCTATTGTTGTTGTAAACCAGACATTCATTTTACTTCGTTAACAAAAATCCAAAACAATATACGCAATCAAAAAAATTGCTCGTGATCTTCAATATAAAAACCAAAAAGCAGCATAAATAAATGGTTTTTAATCTATACATTCTTCGTCGGCCACATTCATAATATTTTTACCTTTTTTGTTTTTTTTTTTTTTAGAGTTATGTGAGAATAAACATTTGAAAAATAAAAAAAACAATTCAGTGTTATCTCATGCGTACGAAAGGAATGTTGTACATATTTTTATTTCCAGTAATTTTCTGTAAAATTAAAACTAATAAAATGGTAAATTGAATAATGATTTAAAGATAAACAAAAAAAATGGAGGTGTGGCCAACACACGAATTTCTTTTACGAACAGAGAATTTTGAGAAATTTTAATTTTTTTTTATAATTTTTTAAATTTTTTATTTTTAATTTTTAAATTTTTAAATTTTTTTTTTAATTTTTTTTTTTTTTAATTTTATTTGTTTTTAATTTTTGGAAACATTTTGTTTTAGTAGTTTTTTGTAAACCTTATACTTTTTAAGATATTTGCAAAATAAATTTTCTGGACCAAGGGAGTGGCCACTTCCGGTTAGCCGATTTGGAGTAAAATTCACTGGGACCTCCCAATTTATCAGAAAAGCTTAAATCTGAAGTTTCAGTTCGATTGGTTAAACCATCTAGGCTGTAGAGAGGACACAGACAGACTGACAGACAGACAGACAGACACCATTTCGAAACCCACTTTTTCGGACTCAGGGGACCTCAAAACAGATAAATCACTAAAAATATCAAGGTCCAAAATTTTCATGATTACTATACTTTATTTTACTAGAGTAAAAGAAAGTAATAGCTAAAAATGGAAAATAAGTCAGAAAAATATTTATAAACTATAATTTTATTAATAATTTTAAATGATGAAAAGACACACGACGTATATCCTTCCTCTCCTGCGTTTGAATTAACACTAAGTCAAAATAACTAATTTTCTTCTTATATTTTTCACATTATATTTTATATTCCTCTTTTTCGTATCATTTTATCTCTCTTATTTGCATCATGTGTTAAACAAAAAACAAAAAAAAACCGCCCATTATTTTTTTAGTTTTTTGTTTAACATCGAATAATGCCGGGCCAAACGAATGGAAAATGTAGACCAACGTTGGAGATTTGTCCAAAAAACCAATTGTGTAGACAGAAAAAAAGTAACAAATACAAATGAAGGTTATATTGGTCCAACATTGGTAACCATTCGCTCAATAGGCGGTTTTTATAAAAATGTGAAAGGAAACTACCAACGTTGGAGTGTATATTGGTACTTCGTCTACACGATTGGTGAGAAAAAATGTATTTTTAAATACTTAACAGCAGATGTCACTAAATACAACTTTAGATGTCATTATATTTTATTATTTATAAACAAATAAATCCAAAATGAAATCTAACTGGCCGGATGAGTTTGTGCTAGAATTTATAAATTTATATCAAAATTATTCCTAAATTTGGGATTTAAAACACTAAACATAAAAATAAGCTCGAAGTGCATTTAAAGCAATATGTTTGCATTGGCTTCCATCTTGTGGGAGATATTGTAATTAATGTATGACTAGTAGTGACAACTAGTGATAAATATCAATATATAAACCACCAAAATTGGTTATACAGGGTGTCCGCCGGGAAGGTATACTACTTTGTTTTGCCGCCATTTTGGTAAACGTTAGTTTTGACAGTTCATATTTGGCAGTAGACACGTGGCAAATTTATTATGGAAAAATATTCGATAAACCAACGTGTTTTAATCGTTAAAGCATTTTATCAAAATCAATCATCGATTACTGTGACGATGAGAAAGTTACGTGAAATTTGTCACTTTTAATGGATGTAAAGGTGACTGATGAATAATTTGAGGGTTTTCCATTGCCCAGAACCGAATATTCTGTTTATTCATATATCCATTTAAATGAATATGTGCCTCGTCACTCATTATGATTTTTTCATGAAAATCGGGGTTGTCATGGGCGAGCTGTAACATCCTATTGGCATATGTACGGCGGCGTAAATGGTCTTGTGGAAGAAGCTCTTGTGTCAACTGAATATTAAATGGAAACAAATGTAAATCCTTGTGCAAAATTGTGGCCAAACTTGTTCTTTGAAGACCAAGCTCCTGAGCACGGCGTCGAATTGAGGTTGATGGATTGTTTTGAACACTTTCTTGAGCAGCAGTAATGTTTTTAGCCGATCTTACAGTACGTTGTGGCCCATGCTTGGGCCTATCACTTACAGACCCTCTTTCTTCGAAACCATTCACTACACGATAAATAGTGCGTTTTGTTGGCACGTTGTTTCTCCCAAAAATTTCACGTAACTTTCTCATCGTCACAGTAATCGATGATTGATATAGATAAAATGTTTTAACGATTAAAACACGTTGGTTTATCGAATATTTTTCCATAATAAATTTGCCACGTGTCTACTTCACGACTGCCAAATATGAACTGTCAAAACTAACGTTTACCAAAATGGCGGCAAAACAAAGTAGTATACCTTCCCGGCGGACACCCTGTACATTGGTAGCCATTCGAAAAATGAACATTGGGCAAATCGTGTAGACAGTCAAATTTTATTTCACCAACATTTGCCCAACATTTGACAAATCACATTGGGCCAATACTGGTCGACATTTTCCATTCGTGTAGCCGCGGCTTAAGAGGGATAATTTGAAAAATATAAGTAAATTTAAATTAGTGATTTTGGGATGGGCAAGCAGGATGTACGTCGTATGTCTTTTCATCATTTAAAATTATTAATAAAATTATAGTTTATAAATATTTTTCTGACTTATTTTCCATTTTTAGCTAATTTTGATTTATCTTTAAATCATTATTCAATTTACCATTTTATTAGTTTTAAATTTTACAGAAAATTACAGGAAATAAAAATATGTACAACATTTCTTTCGTACGCATGAGATAACACTGAATTGTTCTTTTTATTTTTCAAATGTTTATTCTCTGTTTTTCTCTATTCTTTGGACACCAATACAATTTACCAATACTATTGCCTTTCGGTAATTCTCAAGTCAATCCTCAAATTGCGACCAAAATCGCTACCCAGAAATCTCATATATTCCGTTTATCTAATAAAACATATTTTTGGGTGTATGATGATTGTACAAAATTGTGCGTTACTAAACATACCTTGAAAATAGTTTATATTGGCCGGAATCGGCCAAAGAACATCCACAATTTATCAAAATCGTGGTTTTCTCGAAGACGTTATATGGGCGATTTCCAGAAATCCCACCTTTTAATAACATTTGAATTAAAATAAAGTGCAGTTAGTATTCTAGCCAAGATTCACGTTTGTGCATATTATACTTTATCCAGAATTGGCCATAGAATATCCACAATTGAACAAAATCGCGGTTTTTCGAAGCGGTTATTTGGGCGATTTCCAGGAACCTCACCTTTTGTTAACAATCGAATTAATAAAGTGTGGTTAGTATTCTGTCCAAGAATCATGTTTGTGCATAATACACTTTAGCCAGAATCGGCCATAGAACATCCAGTACATGTGTTATGAAAATACTTCAAACGATAACTGTAACCGTTACGATTTTTCGAAAGCATCTTTCTTTGTTGACCCTAAAATGCTCACTACACACCTTTATTTCACTAAAAAACACTAAACTAACACCATTTTTATTAACTGAGTTTTATTATTAAAATCAATTATTAATAACACACATGCACTACAATACATAAACACTGTAGACGAAATTAAATTAATTCAAATTACACTATCCAAATATTCACTTTAAACACTGAAGAATATAATTTAATTTTATTAATTAAATATTAATAATTAATTTAATTTAATTATTAATCACACACACTACAATTTCCACTGAATTTACAATTTTTCACTTATATATATTTAAAATAAACTAAAATTAAATTAAATTTACGAAGAAGAGGGCGACAAAAAAAACACGTCTATCCTCTTCAAGAAATAACCACACACACACACTTGGTTTTAATTCGAATTGATTGATTGATTGATTGATTGCGATGTACGATCAAGCATTAAGCAAGTCTCCCATATTATAAATGCGAATCCCACACCACTACCCATGTTACACAACACGACACCATTCTTCTGAAGCCAAACATAGCAATATTCCCCCGTAAAGAAAGGCGCCACACATCGATTAACCACATAAGTTTAATTAGTTGTGATATCCGCCCCTGGCCAGGCCGCCGTCGTACACCTTTTTACATATAACAAGATCGAGGAATGGGAAAGGAACGTTAGCAACAAAGACTCAACCCGGTTTAGTTGATATTTAGTAAATTTGTTAGTAATATATTTTTTAGTAATTTATTTAGCACAATGACACAACACAATCCTGGTGCCGCAAACTCTTTTTTCTGAAAAACTGTAAAACAAATATTATTATTCCCTACGCCAATTTTTCCATCGGCGGTTGTGAGGGGGGGCCAGATTTCGATGCATCATCATGTTCCCATGCGGTCACCCAAATTTGTACTAATTGTAGATAGTGTTGCTTGACGTTGTTGCTGAAATCGTTGCGTCTCTGCTGTCCCTGCTACTCGCCCCCCACACACTTTGTTTTTATTCGAATGGTTATAAAAGGTTGGATTTCTGGAAATCACCGATATAACCTCTTCGATAAACCGTGATTTTGATCAATTGTGGATGTTCTATGGCCGATTCGAGCCAATATAAACTATTGTCAAGATAAGTTTAGTAAAGCAGCCCCTACATGTATAATATTTTTTCAAAATATGTTTGCAACAGAAAGTTACTTAATACAAAATATAGCACTAGACCTTCCAATTTTTAATAAATTGTGTTTGAATAAGTATTGTTTGTACAAACTCATCGTTACATGTAGGGATATAGTAAGAATAGGATCAACAAAACATCTTATTTAATCAAAACTAGACCCTATATGGAATGACATGTATAAATATTCGTGTTTTGGTGATTGGGTGGTGCAAACAAGTTTCACAGTATAGTTTTGCTTCATTTTGGAACACTACATAACATCAAAAATTTTACTTGTAAAAAAGATGTCAAAGAGGAAGGTTGGAGGACTTTGCGATTTCTTGCCACAGGACGGTCATTTGAAGATTTAAAATTCAGCTGCGCTATATCACCGCAATCTTTACGTATTATTATTCCTGAAACGTGTATGGCAATTTATGAAACACTTAAAACTCAATATATAAAGGTATGTAATAATTAAATTTTATTTAAATATAAATTAAGATTACATTAACATATTAATTTCGATAATTCATTTCAAGATCGCTTTTTTCTTGTTTTCACCACATGCAGCCCAAGTACCAATATGTTCATATTATGGCATTTTCTTCTATGTCACTACTGAATACCCAAACTTCAGAGTTTGAAATTGGTACGGGGGTGTCACTAGATGTTGATGGTGTAGATGAATTGAAATATGAATTTTCTAATCTATTCTGTGATTCTAAATTATTAATCCAATTAGTAAATTCTGTTGTGTAATTGAAATTAAGTTTTCCAATTTCGCCATTGAATAACGCTTCGTTCATCATTTTTTCTGCAATAATTCTTTGCGTATTATTCATTTTTCTTAATTTGTTTGCGACAGTTCTTCCGTAGTTGGTTAATTCATCTTCATTTTCACTTAAACTTTTAAAAGCCAGATCAAGTACCGTTTCGGTACAAATAGGTTGCTTTTTCTTTCGTTTGGTATTAACATGTATTTCTGAATATTTTCAACATTTGTACAGCTCGTACCCAAATTTATTTCTTCCTACAAATAAAATAATTTTACTTTTCATTATTATAGTTTCCAAACTCCGAAAGTGAATGGCGTCGACAAGAACGAGATTTTGAGCAAACATGGAATTTTCCGCATTGCTGTGGTGCCATAGATGGAAAATATATTAGAATAGCTCCGCCTCCTCATAGTGGAAGTTAGTATTTCAACTACAAGGGGTTTTTTAGTGTTGTGATGATGGCAATTGTAAATGCCAATTATGAATTTATCATGGTAGATGTGGGCACAAATGGAAGAGTTTCGGATGGTAGTGTCATTCACAAAACCAAATTTTATGAAAAATTAATTGCAAACGAATTATCTTTACCGGACGACTCACTACTGCCAAATAGCAATAACAATACACCAATACCTAGGGTTTTTGTAGCTGACGATGCGTTTGGATTATCAAGGAATATAATAAAACCCTTTTCAAAAAAGAATTTGTCTGAGGCGAGTTGTGGAAAATGCATTTGGTATATTATCTTCCAGATTCCAAATATTTCTTACAACCATCAATTTAAAACCAAAAACCGTCGAATATATAGTTTTAGCTAGCTGTATACTATATAATTTTTTGCGTCAATAAATAAGACAGTCGTATACACCATCGAGAAGTTTGGCCTTAGAAAATATTGAAAACGGAACAATAGAAGAAGGAGAATGGCGCCAAGAAATGAACTTACTGTCTTTACAGACTTCCCAAAATAGACATCCGACAGATGATGCGAAACAAATACGTGAACATTTTAAAAACTATTTAAATAATGAAGGAACTGTACATTGGCAAAATAGAATGATTTAATAAAATATAAATAAATAAATACATACCACATTATTGTCATTATTATTTTAAATTTTGAATTTGATCTACTATATAAATCGTAATTTCTTGGTTAGATATTTCATCTGGAGTACTTTTACCATCTCTCTGAACCTAGCCGTAAATGTTAAAAGGTTATAGTACCACAACTTCGGAATATACAATTCATCAGTTCCAGTTCCCGAATGCTTCGAATCCGCGATTTTTCCTTGTTCCCTTCTGAAAGCGGTTCTTAACGAATTAATTTTCTTAATTACAGTTTCTTTATTAGCTTCTCTTTCAACTTCTTTTAGTTTATTGACCAATTTATTATAGCCTTGACTTCTTTTATCTCTGTTACTGTATTCCTTAGATTTGACTTTCCATAAACATGGATGTTCTTTATACAAATCTATAAACTCAGTAATAAATTCTTTTGAATAACTTCTCATGTCAGTCATTTCTATTGAAATTTAAGTATTTACGTTTTTATAGTAAATACTTTAAATAGCTAATTATTAAATTAAAAAGTACTGATAATTAATTTTGTTGGGGTAAAAATCAATCAGGAAAGATATTATTTTTCTTCAAACTTCTTTGACGGATTTATATATTTTAATGTTTTCAACTACTACGATTCACACTTAATTACTGGAAAAGTAAAACTGATTAGGTACGTTACTTGTTTGCGCAAATAAATTACACAAACATAATATGGCGATTAGGGTCAATACATAATTGCACAGATAAGCAGGTGCAAAATAATTAGTCATACAGGGTGGGCCAAATAAGACCTACCAATGTAAAACCCGAATAATTTTTTTGTTTTCTAAGATAATTGTGTTTTTTTCTTTGCAGGTTATAATTGAGTTCTTAGAAATTTATAATGGATAGATACAGTACAGAACAACGTGTTAAAATTATCGAATTTTTTTATTCTTGTCGAAGATCAATAGTTATGACGCATCGAAAGTATCGTCAACATTTTAATTCAAGATTAGCTCCCACAGCCTTCATGATAAGGAATTTGTTTAGCCGTTTTGAGGAACGGGGTTCAGTGGCCGACCGTCCTGGAAGAGGTCGCCATCGATATATTCGTACTGAAGACAACGTGGACGCTGTGCGGCAGAGTGTTGGAAATGATCCATCTGTCTCAACTCGTCGTCGTTCCGGCCAGTTGGGCATTGTAACGGCTGCATTACGCAAATTTCATTGAAAAGAATAAAGTGACTCATCAGTTTTATCACAATGATAAAATCTGGCATAATACGAATTTTTTTTTTTTTTTGGTTTATATTTGTTTTGGTCATTGACCTTTATTTCCTTTGGTTTTTTTTATACACAGATATATTTAGTAGGTAATATCAATTAATAAGTACATAATATAAAAAAAACAGTACTTGTGGGCAATCGAAGATTTTTATTGTTTTTTTTGGGATGTAGAGGTATACGACCGTTTTGTGGTGAAACTGTGGTAGAATAGATAGGGGAATTGTACAGGTTCTTGTTATTATTTTTATTTTGGCTTCTTGATTGAGTTGGTCTATTCGTCTGGAGTGGCCGTTAGTATTGTGCGTAGAATTGGTAATGTTAACTATGAAATAAAAGACAATAACAATAAAATTATGGGCATATTTCATGCCAAAGATATTCGGGTCTAACTAAGTAATAACTACTAGGCCAGGTATTTTTTGTGAGCCGCTATTAAAAGATAAGGGGCCCACGATTTTTGGAGTTTAGTATGCAGCTTTTTTTCAGCTCCTAATGACTTTTCGGTTTATTGTCATTAAAATCTTGATTGAGTTGGTCTATTCGTCTGGAGAGGTCAAGCTGACCACATTTAGCAGCTTAAGCGACATACAAATTTATTCTGGGAATTTACAATTAAATAATTTTTTTTTGGCTACATTTTTTTTTGTTGGATGTAAGAAATTATGGATAGTGAGGCCTCTCCATTTTTTACCACAAAAAAAAAATAGCTACCAAGATTGAATTCTGGGATACCTTATTTTGGAGTAAAGAGGTGGGATACCTTATTTTGGAGGGAAGATATTTCTACTTTTTTTCAGTAGATATATTATGAGCGATTAGCCTCTATATTTTTCTGATTTACCAAATCGAAAATATTGGGATTGCCATGAACCATTAATATATTTGTCTATAAAAAATGCCGAAAAATCAACTTATCCATACATTACGTGGTGTTATGGAAAACGCGCTTAAAAGAGCCTATGTTTGTATCGAGCAATATGGTGGACATTTGTCTGATGTCATATTTCATACATAGTCCCCCTAAATTTCCATGAAATGTATTTAATAAATAAAAAAAATTAATAAAAAAAAACTATTATTACAAGAGTTATACGTGTTTTACATTGGTAGGTCTTATTTGGCCCACCCTGTACTTGTATATTAGTTTAGGGAAAAGGTTAAAAAAATGTGAATTTTAACTGTGCAAACTAGTTCTCCAAACTTAATTGTGCATGTAAGCGTAAGGCACAATTTTGCACAATCATCATACACCGAAAAATATATTTTATTAGGTAAACGGAATATATGGGATTTCTGGTGTGATTCTCACGTGAGAAATCCCATATTGTTTCCTAAAGTACACTATGCACAAATTTTCTAATTACAGGCACAAAATTGCACAATCTCAATAGTGTGAAATATATATAGAAAACTTAGGTTTTCTAAAATGGGACATAATATTTATTGCCCAAACAATTAGTAAAAGTTTGTTGACCAATTAATTTTTTCGGCTTTTTTATAGACAAATATATTAATTGTTCATAGCAATCCCAATATTTTCGATTTGGTAAATCAGAAAAATACAGAGGTCAATCGCTCATAACATATCTACTGAAAAAAAGTAGAAATATCCTCCCCCCTCCCCATAATTTTGGCTGAAGGCCCAAAGAATTATACCAATGTATTACTCTGCAAAAATGAGGACCCTCCATGAGTTCTTTATGTTGATAGTTTGGTTTCTTACTGAAAAGTTGGTCTACTCATCAGGTAGCTACGACCAAACTACAAAAAATTCGACTTTAGCCACTTACCAGAACGTACTGACATAGCGAATTATTATTCACTACATCAAATATCAAAAACACAAGGAGAAACCTCATTTGTGTGTGTATTATGTCCACACATGTCTGTAATCAATTGATTTATTAATGGCAATCCCAATATTTTCGATTTGGTAAATCAGAAAAATAAAGAGGCCAATCCCCCATAACCATTTACCAATTCGAAAATTTTGGGATTGCCATGAACAATTAATATATTTGTCTATAAAAAAGCCGAAAAGGTCAATTGATTACAGACAGACAAATTAAATTCTTAATAAAAGTTTGCTAACCACAAAAGAGAACAAGCAAAAAGCTCCAATTCCGTGTTATTCAGATATCTAGTGGACTGTATAGTTTTTTATTTTATTTTACACAAACAAACACTCCACATAAGAAACCGTTTATTTAATTTATTATATGTATAAATAAATATGGCTTTATTTTAATACAATATATTTTCAAATAAAAAGGCACAATGTTTTTCAACTCAAGGCAATGGTAATAATGACTAAAAAAAATAAAAGTAGCCGCACAAGTTAGTAAGCCACAACAAAGCATCTATTCGTGATTACGGTGGCATTCGATTATTGGTTGGTTTAGATTATATTATCTTCAGTTAAATCACAATGAATTTAAATTTAGATTGTTAAATGGTATAAATTATTCGGAGTTACTTTGTGGTAACTTCCCATCAATAGATGGCGGGGCGGTACTTACAAAATTTTTTAAAACAAACTTTGGTATATGGTAAATGTCAAATATTGGCAGAAATAAAGTGTTTTGAAATTAATCCAAAAGATAAGTATAAACTAAAGTAATATATGATTTCAATTTTTTAATGACTTATTCTTTTAGGTCGATCGATGTTTCATCATTGGATTCCCGTGATCCGTTCCAAACACATTCAATAGTTTTACCTCGCGAATTAAATTTACTTGTGAAATTGAAAACCATTCAACCGTAATTTAGCCTTTCTAGATAATGTAGTAATAAGTAATGATGTTGGAAGTTTAACTCTAGATTTCTTTCACAAAAAAACATGGTCGAGCCGGTACCTAAATTATAAATTTTGGACCTTACAAAAATAAGATGGTATTCGTGTTAGCCGAAAAAATTCTGGGATTATCAGATGTAATTTTTCATTCTGAAAATTTCAAAATGTTAACCGAGACGAGTAGTTACTATAGGTATCAGAAAGGCTATCGACAAACATAGCAATTCGAGAAATATTTTGGAAATTTAGTCGTTGAAAATAACGGGAAATTGTCAATTTCGGTTTGTTAATGTTAAAATTCTTTTCGAAAAAATAAACATTATTATTTTACAAAATTATGGCATAAAACTTTATGGTAGACCATTTCAAAGTTTGGATGGGGTTTTATCCACTAAATTAAAAGACAAAATTCCTATAGAGCTACAATAAAATTTAATATATAAATTAAAATGTTCTTGTGGCAAAGAGTATGTTTGTCAAACAAAACAAGATTTAAGAAAAACAGTTTAATCTAGGCAATTATTCTTTTTGCATATAAGTTCGAAATCTTTTAAAAACACTATAATAAATTAAATGGATTTAGGCCAACTGTTTATGTTACTTATAGAAATAACACAAATAAAATTGTTTTTACATAAGGTAACAATAAATGATTTCAGTACCCTAATTCTGTAACAAATAAGATAATGTGAAAATGTGATAATGAGCATTTTACGCATGCTTGTACCTAATCGGTATTCTATAATTGTTCCGCAAGATAAATTGATAAATACGCAAGATAAGAAACTTCAAAAATTTACCCATACAATTTATCTTGTGTAATAAGTTATCTCGACAATTATAAGGATTGATATTATTTAAATTTAATAAATTAATAATAATTACATAAAATGAACAGGGAGAAGTAAGCAAAAATTTTAAAATATATGTTTATATTCAATTAAATTGAAAATTAATTAATTGTTTTAAGGGTTGTTATTCCACGAGGAAGACGTGCTAGCCCGGAGCAAAAAGGGGCACTTCTATCATATTTAGAAGATTATATAAATTTTGCCCATAAAAGGTAAACTAGTTTTTATGTTTAGGCATTTGCTTTTAAGAAATTATTATGAATAACCTTTTAGATTTGAATGTGACGCGGGTGTGAATACACAGCAAGAAAAATGGCAAGATTTGTCCACACGTTTAAACGCAATGGGGGTGCACTGAAAAGTCCTGAACAGTGGAAGCAATGTTGGAGGGACTTCAAGTATGTATGCTTATAAATTTAATTTTTCAGAAATTTAAAATAATTTTTAATTTCTATCAAATTTTAGATGGAATGTGAAAGCTAAAGCTGCTGAGGAGAAGCGGCAGATCGAGGCATCCGGCGTAAATGGAATAAGGCAAATAAAATCTCTCGACGAGTTTGAAAGAAGAACAATTTCAATAATGACAGTGGACGTCATAGATGGTGATGGAGTCAGCCAAGAAAGAGGATTTTCTAATCTAATAGTAAGAAAACGTAATGTACTATGTTTGTAATATCGCACATGACATAGAAAAGTGACACAACTCAAAAAATTGAGTTTTTGAGATAATTCGGCGAAAAGATGCGCAATGATCGATTTCATAACCAGACATAGTGACGTTTTGATATTTATTGTACAAAGCGAGAGACGGCTTAATTTTCCGATCTTCCTTATTTGACGCCCATAGAGAGTAGTGTAGTAAAATCAAAATTAGCGCTTTTTCTTTTGCTCTCCTGAAAAATCTGGAATTTTGAGTTGTGTCACTATTCTTTGTCACGTGCGATATATGTACTTGCATATATGCATATAATATCCGTATAATATGTACTTAACCGTGCCCTTGATATTATTTTTTCGTTAATAATATTTTTATACCGTATCATATCAAGAAGTATTAGAACTAGGAACACCATCAGATACAATTTTAGAAGCGATACCGAAAACATCTACCTCTAATACAAATAATGAGGGAAATAATACCACGGAAAGGCGACGAAGACGTGGAGCGGTTCAGAGATTGGGCGAACGACGCAGAAGGACGGGTGATGATGTGGAAATTGATAGATATTTCGAGCTGGAGAAAACTAAAATAGAATTAAAACGGGAAATATTTGAGTACCAAAAACAACTGGATAAAAATAAATTAGCAATAGAGACGAAAAAGGCTGATGCACTCTTATCCATGAGCGAAAGTTTGCGTGATATGAAGCACTTGATGCAAAATCATAATGAATGAAAATTCAATTTTTTTATTTATATATGTATTTTAATGTGATATTTTAGGTTGAATTATACTGAAATAAAAAAAAAATGAATGAATTTTGAAAAAAATAGTTCTATAACTTAATTATTAAAAAATTCTGGAACAAGTCGTTCTCTTGCCGTAATTCCCTTTTGAAGATATGAGTCGCTGTTGTCATCCGCGATATCGTCGTCTTGTACTTCATCCATCGCCAAATCATCTTCGTCGTATGGTACATTTGATAGCACCATCAAATTGTGTAGAACGGCACATGCATTGATAATGATGCCTGTCTTTTGCGGGGAATACCGTAATAGCCTGTCCTTTCCTAAAATTCGGAATCGGCCTTTCAACACCCCGATGCATCTCTCTACGCAATTATGAGCCTTTCGATGAGCGACATTGTACGCATTTTGCTGCGCATTGGTCGAACTTCTTATGGGAGTCATCATCCAAGGGCGCTGCTCGTAACCACTGTCACCTGAAAATTGTTTTATATATAATTAGTAAGATTTAATACTTATCTTGATTTCGGTTGTTTACCTATAAGCCAAGTATTTGTATTTCCATTTCGGTGTAAATTCAACATAAATGACTTGGCTTGGGAGTTGGACCAAATGTAGGAATCATGTGCTGTTCCTCCGTATCTTACGTTTTTATTCTAAATCTTCAGATTATAATCGCAAATCTATAATGTATTTAAAAAAAAAATTAATTCTTAAATTAAACGTACATACACTAAACTTACTATTTGAGCATTTTTGGTATGTGCCCTTTTTCTCCCATTGTAGTAAGCATGCTCTACGTTTACATTTGGCTTTTGAATCGTAATATTTGTACAATCAATAGCGCCTATTATGCCCGGAAATCCAAATTTTTCATAAAATCTACAAACCAAAATTACATCATAAACGAATTTCACTTAGATGAAAATATTTTATAGTTTACACCGATTTGATTGAATTCATATGCGTCTCCGTTTGAGGGAACTAGATATTCGTAATGCTATGGATGTCATCGATAGCCTTGCCCACGATATCGACACATCGAGAAACCACGGTTTGCGATATTCTAAGCAGAAAATCGTGGCCGACGTTTTGCTGATACCCACCTAAAATTTATAAATGAGATTTAAGTACCTTGGGTTGCTCTAGTTTTCATATTTCTAAGAACGATCTTACCATTGGACACAACGCTCAAGAAAGCCAAAATTTGAATATGTTCCGGAATTAAGGTGCACCGTTGAGGTTCACGCAGCAATGGTCGTAAATCACTGACCAATTGATGAACTAAAGTTTTCGATAACCTATAATATCTCTGAAACGTAGTTTTTGGAACATTAAAGGGATTATGTGTATCCCTCAATCGTAGTCTCATCACACGAAGTCTTCTAATCGTTTTTATACAATCTCGCTGAGTATTGTGATACGAAACATTCTAAAATATGTATTAAAAATAATTTAATTCCTCACTATATTTTAGTTATTTGATATATTTATTAATAATTATAAATATTACTTTTTCGATTTATTTAGCCTTAATTATTTCACAAAAATTCATAAAATAGTAAACTGAAGCAGTCTAATGTTACTACTACTTATAATAATGTAATTATTGTTGTGCAATTTCACTAATTATTTATTATTAATATATTTATTTTAATTTGTTTTCATTAAAAAAACTAACAAAAATTATTTACTCAAACTAATACCCCAAACACATTGACGGAGCGAACAGCGGCGCTAAATTAGAATACATGTATTTCCATAAGAGCGAACACATAGAGCGGCGTCAAACTAGCAAAGCTTGTATTTTTTGAGGCGATGAATGACATGTTGTTGTTTTTAAAGTAAATGCTTGGAAACCTCTAATTTTAGCTAAATTTTACATCGAAATGGGCATACGAGAAAGACAATTGTAAAAAAATCAAAATTTGAACTTAAATTGGTTCGTAATAAGTCAATAAACAAATAATTTTTTATGAAAATGTTTTTGTTGTAAAAACCCAAACAACATTTTTCATATAAATAAATGTCAAATTAGCGGCGCCTATGTGGTTGCAAAAAATCATACAGACGAAGATAAGCGAAGCCAGGCGTAGAGCGCCGCTTATATGTTTGAGGTATAAAACGTCAAAGTGTTTTTAGACAACGAGAAAAGTTATTCAGCAAGCTAAAGGTTACACGCTGAGTATTTTATTTTATAAAACACCATTTTAGCGAAATAAGATAAAAATCGTGTAAATTTTTTTTGTGTAAACTTTTTCAATATTTCGTTTTTTCACATTATCTTGTTTTTACAGAATTAGGCTGCAGTATATAAAAAATGTAACTAAAAGCTAAACAAAATAATCATATTAATCCATTCTTTTCATCCACTCATTCTTTTGTTTATTCATTTTGTATAATACAAATTCTAATCTCCTTTAGTAACTATAAATATTTGAGATTCCTTCTAATTCCGTTAAGTTCCGATTCCTGATCCTGAGCAGTAACTTTTGAAATTATATTCTTGTACTATATTCTTATGTGAGTTTTACTTAACACTTACCGTATTTTACTTAATACCTACTAAAATTAAATAACCCATTTTTGCAATTGATATAAAATAAAAATTTTGTGAATTAAATTTTCTCGTAATTATTTGAGGTTATAAATTTTCATGAATATTATAAAAATCAATTTGCGGTTTAAGAACTTTTGATACTTTGGTTTTAATTGTTTGTATCCCATTTACGTATAAAATGTTAGATGGATTATTGATTTTAATATTAGATAATAATAAGAGTTTTAAAGAAAACTCATATTACTTACCTAAGAAATGACCGACAATAGTGGACTCCATACTTGGTGGGTTCAATATTAGTTTATAATTTGCAACACAAGAACCAGGTTAATTATCCATAATCTCTAGTCTAGTTTATCGATCTTGTTAGATAGTATATACCAAAAAAAAATTCAAATTCCTACAACTAAATCCGCTTGACGTGTTATCATTAATATTAGAACCTAATTCCTTTATAAACTTATTATTTAATCCCAAATTACATGGCCAACAATTAGGATTATTTATGTAAGAAATATTTCAGGTTTACATCCGTATAATCTATAATCAAAATGGAAAACAATGCAGAAAACAGGGAAATACACCAACAACTACAAAAATGCTGAAAAGTCAAACATTAAATCCAGTTAGGTCAATAGCCTAAATATACATTCACAATTTTGTTCATTCAACCAGAATATCCTTAACCTTACCTGCATCATTTTAATGTATTCCACTAATTTTTCTGATTTTTTTGGCTTTGTTGCTCTTTCAATATCGTATACAAAAAATTGAAAAACACTTTGTATGGTAATAATTTAAATAACGTTTTGTTAATAAAATAAAACAAAAAATTTATACATACATTTAATTTTGTGATTAAGAAAAACTAAAAACTTATTAAATTTGCATATTTTTCTTCTTTATTATTTCTGCTTTTTACTTAAAACAATACTCGAGTAAAAGAATAATTTTAAATGAATTATTACGAAGATTTATAAATTAATTGGGTTTTTTTTTTGTTGTTCTTGCGATACGAGTACGAGTTTTTTCCCCATGGGATACAAGAGCGAAATGTTTTTACTTATAACTCGTAAAAAGCAGATGCTTTTCATATAGAAATGTACTGTAAACAGTGTTCACCACACCGCCGTTTATATCCTATTGTACTCGTATTATGTTGATTTTACGGCTCAACGTATAATTAACGTTTGAATAGGCGATATTTTTGCGGGTACGTCGACTACATAATATTATGAGTTTATTTAGGATTGTGATTATTTCATTTGTATATTATGTAAACCTCGTTATTACTTTAAGTTTATAATTTAATTGAAACTTATTTACTTAAAAGGAATGATTTATTGAACAAGCTACAGCTTTTGAGGGAATAAAGATTTTATTTGTACTTTTTGTGGTTAATTTAAAACTAGAATTTGTGTAGACTAATTATTATAACGTATTATAATTTACCCGAAAAAAATTCGTTTTCACTTTCTGAGTCAATTTTCATTTTTTTTTCTGCCTTTTAAAATACATTAAGAAGTTCGAAGTTTTTGTGATTTCATTAACCATTCGGCACACTTCTGTGGAATGACGTACTCGGCATACAGGGATCATATGCACCCCACGGACAAAAACCGTTATAATAAATGAACTATTAAATATTTTAATTTAAAATTTTTTTTAGAGCTTCTTGAAATTGTACTTTTTAATGTAGTATAGGTTATATAGTTAAAAAATTAAACTATGTTTATTTACCTTTAAGTTTTTTATTTACCTTTTGTTGAGGGCACAGAACGAATACTTACCACGAAGCTGCGAGCTAACGCACTCAACTCAATAACGAAGAAACAAATAACACAGTTAGATTTCTTTATGTACCATTTTATTATTTCATTACACTATTCTCATTCAATGTTGAATCAATTTACAAAAAAAAATTCTGAATCCGAGGTCTGACATGTCAATTCTTATGTATTTTGATGCACTGAATACGAATCCAATATCCGTTTGGCTCCATCGCTCACCAGTTTTCCAAAAAAACCCAATTTTGGGTCAAAATTGCCCAAGAAAATACCAAAGTATATTTTTTGTACCGTTTACACCAGACATATCGTTTCCGGAGTATCTTTAACCGCAAAAGAGGATTCCATTGTTCAAATATACTTCTGACTCTTCATTATCCTAAAAAAACACGTTTCAACAGCAAATTAACGTGTGGCTGCAGAATTGAAGAAACAAATGTATAATGAGTATTTTATACGTTAGTCGTGGACAAAACTAGGTATTTCATGTAAGTCGACTGAAGCAGTCATTGAATTTTCTGCTGATGAAATTTTGGTGGGGATCAGTAAACTTAACGAATCTTTACCCGAAAAACAATTTTTGACCGAACGGTTCACCGTCCGTAAATTGTCGGTACACAATTACAACAAAAAAATCAAGTTTGATGGATAAAAACACACGAATTCCTACCATCGCGGTTAAAATCGTACGAATATGTGGCGATATCAACACTAACCTAAAACACAAACATTCAAAAATCATGAAATGATTTATATAAATTTGATTTTTTCTGTAATGAAAATTGATTGTCCATAGATCGGTTTTTTTTTTGGTCTTCAGCGTGAAAGTACGAAATACTGGTTGAAATCACACGAATTATTAAAATTAATTTCGAGTTTCCGAAACGACCGTACGATAAAAATCCGAAACAATATTAAAATGTTGTAATGCAAAACGACCGTGAATGACCGTGAATAGTTGGTCCATTTTTAAATAAATATTTTTTTAATCGAAAAAAATGAAATAAACGAAAATCGAATCATTCGAAAACGTGATTTCATCTATAATAGGCGCATATAATCGCATTAAATAAAAAGTAATATTGAAAATATTGTTGTGAAAAATAACGTGTTAATACTTGTGAATAAATAAAATATTTTTGTGAATTCTTAGTGTAAATAAAAACTATGCAGCATAGAAAAAAAAAACAAAACAGAATGAAAACTTAAAACTAAAATATATGAAATTTTTACGTTTTTTGTAATTTTTGACTGGTTAGCCCTTTAGCTTTACTTACATGCCTATTCTGACACACAGTCACAGACTAAAAAATCGTCTTATGTAAGACTTTTTTTTATTTTAGTACTCGAGTCTTAGTTAAGACCTATTTGGTATTCTGCACGTAGTCACCGCTGTCATTAGTCTTAAAACACGGTCTTACGTAGTATCGACAAATTTGATGGTCTTAAGCATCATAATTTGACATTACTGAAATAAAAAAGTGGTGGGAAATTTTGTAGGTGATAAATAAATATATCGATAAATAAAATTTTATAAAAATTAAACTAACTGGTAAGTTTGAAATGTGTAATTAATAATAATTGTTTAATTAAAATGGTGTGGGTTCGTACTCGTTTCTTGAATTGAAGCATTAAACCAAAAAAATTTTAGTGCTGTTAAATAAAATAAAAAAAAATTATAAAACACTTTTATTGTATTTATTTTTTTAAGGAGCAGATTTAAAAATGGAATTGATGCTGCAAGCGCTAACTATTTTATTAAGCGAAGATGCAAGACGAGGAGAACACCTCCGGTACTTAAGAGATACGGCCAATCCTTTTGAAATAGACGAAAGCGTGTTTAGGGCATATTTCCGCCTTCCAAAAGTTATCGCCGAGAGGTTAATCGAAGAGCTGGAACCACACAACAATGATTCATCGGAGATTCCATTCGCGTTTAGGGTTTGTTTTAGCATAATGATATTATATATTCAAAATTATATATATAAATAAATTCATAGGTATTATCAACATTACATTTCTTGGGCCATGGATCATACCAAAAATGCGTTGCAGCGAACTACTTGTTGCCAATGAGTAAGCCGAGCGTGTCCCGCAACATTAATTTCATCTGTAAATTAATTACTACAAAATTGGCCGAAAAAATAAAATTTTGTGAATCGCAGGAACAGAAAAATTTAATAAAAGAAGGGTAATTATTAATCAAGCTTATTGAATTTTAATCAATATATAACTAAATATTGTAACTAATTATTGCAGGTTTTACGCAAAATTTGGGATAAAAGGTGTGATTGGTGCTATCGATTGCACCCATGTAGGAATTGTAGCACCTCCGGCACTTGATGCTGAACGCCCAGCTCGATTATACATGAATCGGAAAGGGTTCTACAGCATTAATGTGGAAGCGGTAAATAAAAACCATTCATTTAATTAAATAATCTGAAATATTTACCTGAATAAATTTTATATTTTTTAGATTGTCGATTCAAAATTAAAGTTTTTGCCGGTGAATGCTAAATACCCTGGAAGCGTGCATGATTCGGCTATTTGGACAACATCCCAAGCCCGCATCCACCTTATTCAGCAACACAATAGTCGGACGCATAATTGGCTAATAGTAGATAGTGGGTATCCTTTAGAGCCCTGGCTCTTGACACCGTATTTACAACCAGCTAACCAACAAGAGCAGAAATTCAACAGAATTCAAATAAGAGCGAGGAATACTGTGGAAAGGGCCTTTGGTGTCCTAAAAAACCGTTTTCGATGCCTACATAAATGCCGCATACTACATTACAGTCCGGATAAAGCGGCTATAATTGTTTATACGTGTGCAATACTGCACAACTTACTCATTGACTGTGGTTTCGATGATGAGCAGGATGATTCTGTCGAGTATGATGAAGAAGAGGACACAGGGTCATTTAGCTTCACAGATAACAGCTATTTAGCTGAAGGCCGGCGGATTAGAAACGATTACGCATATATTTTGTAATTGTAATTCTAATTTTTATTATAATTCATTTCATTTTTTTTCAAATTTTTTTATTATTGTAATTCAAATTTTTATTATTATTCCCTTTATTTTATAAATTTAAATACTATTAAATTAAGATATTAAATTATATAAGATTTATAAGATATTAAATACTATTAAATTACTATTGGAAACTATAAATACTAGCTTTTTTCCTTTATTTGTTGTGCTATAATATACATCGCTTCGGCCATCCGGGTCATAGCATCGGCGTTTTGTTTATCGATTTTTAAACGTTCTTCAGCAATTTTTGTTTCGTGCTGTATACGCTCATCTGCCAACTTCGTAATTTTTTGGACACATTCGCTCACGGCTATTGAGGATGAAGAATAATTTCTCTTTCGAGTGGGAGCTTTATTTCTAATTAAGGTGGTTGGCGTTGGCTCGTCTTCCGCTATGTCACAAATTTCCATCGGATTTGATAATAAGTTGTTCTAGGAAAAAACGGAATTAATTAAATTTTACCATTATCGATGGTGTATGATTTTACATCTTAATAAATTTTACAACGATAACAAATACTTACAGTAAATCCCATGACTGGTACGGAATCATCTCCCCTGACCGCAATTACACCGAAAATTGTGAGAGCCCTTTCTTCAAATGCCGATAGCTGAACTGTTGTGGTCTCACGCTCACCGCCACCAGTCATCAGTTCTTCTACCCGAATTTTTTCGCGATCTGGATTTTAGCTGGTTTTTCCAGTGATTCAGAGACTGAAAGGTATTTGAGAAATAATTAATGAAGTACAAAACTCCAGTAAAATCAAATAATACACTACACATACCGTCTTCCATGCATTCGATTTTTTTTCCGGGCCTTTCAAAGAATTTAATTTGCTGGTCAATTCCTCCCATTTCTCATCCAAATATTTCGGGTTTTCTGGAGTATTTTTCCCGGCTAAAAATTGTGGATTTTCCTCCAAAAAACTTAAGAACATTTCCAATTGCTCGTGCGTGGTGCGAGCGGCACGACTTTGACGTGGAATATCCATTTATTATTTTAAGAAGAACCAAATGAATACCATGAGCCTATTTCCGAATTGGAAGATAATGATGATGATAACCCGAAAGACGAATGTAGTAATAGCATTGGTGAGTTCATTATTAATTGGGCACCCAAATATAATATTAAAGCAAATGCAGTTAACGAAATTTTATATTTTTTAAAAAATTCGCTAGCTCTTAACGTTCCACTAGACAGTCGAACACTTTTGAAAACACCTCAAAGTAGAGAAACACTAGACTGTCCACCAGGGAAATATGTTCATATCGGCTTAAGGTCAAACTTGGGTAATCTTTTAATTAAACATGAGAACGTGTCTGAATTGGTATTAGATATTAATATAGATGGCATTCCAATTGCTAAAAGTACTAGAAGTTGTTTTTGGCCGGTACTTGGTAGAGTTTTTAATTTGGATCGGAGGTATATTTTTGTGATAGGCATTTATTATGGTATAAATAAACCTGATAATTTCAACAAATATTTACGTCCATTAGTAGATGAGTTAAGTAGTTTTACAATAAATGGATATGTAAACAACAATAAATCTATTTGTGTACGAATTAGATCGTTTATTTGTGATGCCCCAGCTAGAGCTGCTATATTAGGAACAAAATCGCATTCAGGTTATTTTGGTTGTTTAAAATGTACAGAAGAAGGGGAATTTGTCAAAAATAGAATGGTGTTTCCAATTGAAACACAGTGTGAATTACGAACTGACGAATCCTTTAGGCAAAGAAAACAAGCGGAACACCATAAGCTAGATTCTATTTTAGAAGAACTGCCAATAGATATCGTCCGACAATTCCCTGTGGAATATTTACATTTAGTTTGTTTAGGGGTTGTAAAAAAGTTAATTCAAATGTGGTTGAGTGGTGACTCAAAGTCTCGTTTATCAAACGTAGAAATAGAAAAAATTTCTGAGAATCTTAATTAATAATATCTGTAGCCAACCATCTGATTTTCAGCGTAGTATTAGGCCATTAGGTGATTTTGGTTACTTCAAAGGTTCAGAGTTAAGAGTATTTCTTCTGTATTCGGGTCCTTTTATATTAAATGATTTAATATCCAAAGAAAAATATAACCATTTTATGCTATTACACGTAGGAATTTTGTTATTATGTCATAATGAATATTCTAAAACCAAACGAGATATTGCTGATAAAAATTTGAAACTAAACAGTTTATTAATGGTACTAGCTTTTTATATGGACAACATCACTTAACATATAACATGCATTGTCTGACGCATTTAACCCAAGATTTAAAACATTTTGGAAACTTAGATCAATTTTCTGCTTTTCCTTTTGAAACTTTTATGTATGTTATCAAATGCCTTCTAAGAAAACCCAATCAACCACTGGCCCAAATCTGCCCAAAAATTATCAATTTTAAAAAAGATTTTCCTAACAAAACATACCCAATACTACAAAGGAAATTTTTTAAAGGTGGTAATATATTCTACAATAGAATTATATATGAAAATTTTGAGATTAAAAACGATAGCCGAAACTGCTGGATATTGACGAAAGTTAAAACGATAGTTAAATTTGAATATGTAGAAAGAGTTAAAAATGAAATATTCATTTGGGGTCAAGCAGCAACGGATACTACAGATTTTTACAATTTTCCTATTCGATCAAGAAAACTTGATATTTATGAAGCCACGTCCTCAGAGGGAGCTGAAAAACGATTCCAAAGTAATGAGATTGAAAATAAAATGTTTGCAATGAAGCTTCCATTGAGGGATAGATACGTTTTTTTCCAATACTCCATTCATTACAAAAATGTATGTGATTTTTCCCTATTAAAAATTACTAAAATAACTTATGATTTGAAGAAATCTTGTAAAATTATACTTCTTATTTGTTTTAGAAAATGTATGCTATCGTAGAAACGATTTCCATTGACGAGGAAAAAGAAGTATCGGTTATTTTACAAAAGTGGGTTGTCAACAATTTTGTGTTTTGGCCTCCGAAGTACAAAAGAGCCATGGCAAATAGATTAGATGTTGATCCGTCGTGGGAGAAATACGAATACCGTATTTTAAAACAAAATATCAACTCTTTTAGTGAGGCGAAGAGATATGAAAAACACTTTGAAAGTTATTCCAATTCGGATAATGACATTTACAATTCGCGAAAAAGGCCGAAATTTTCATTTACTAACCACGACGAGGATTTCAACACATCAACAATCGAAACCACAACAACCGAAATTCCAAAAATCCCTCTTGCGGAAGAATTTAAAGCAATGTACTTTAGTACCAATTCAACCAGTAGCTAACTGTAGTGGTAATGGTACTAATTCTCCGGTTATATCTAACACACTTTCTTTTGCTGATAAACCAGACAATTTGGCGCCAATAGAAATCGAAATTCTGGAAGATAATAATGTGCCTTTTCTTATTGAAGAAACGTCTGATAAAATCCAAACTCAGAGTAACGATATTGATAACACAGACGACAATACAGCAACTCCAGTCCAACAAATCGCTACTCCAGTCTTTAGAAGCAATTGCTTCATTGAAGAAAATGACTCAGTATTATTAGTAGAAAAAATCGGAAAAGATGTAAAAATTCTTAAAGAAAATCAAAATAAAATTCTAAAAAACCAAGAAGAAATTATCAATAACCAAAATATTACTAAAGAGTGTCTCGAAAATTTATTAGTAAAAGGTCTAGGTATTAGTATTGGCTCAGGCCAATAAAAAATTGTCCATTCATGTTGGAATGCTGATCTCGTTTCAGCTAGTCCATATAGGCAGGTTCCAAGTTTCTGTTATTATATTTATGTCCTTTTTTGTGATCTTTTCATGATCACCCTCTTTTCTTATCCCCTGCGGTATAACAAGATCCATAAAACCTCCCATTAAACCCACGACTAAAAATTTTACCTTTGCCGGCCTGAGCTGCAGGTAAATGCCGTTGGGACAAGGTTTATGGACAACTTTCTATAATAGGTCGAGGTAATACTCAGCCTATTACAACTACTAGTGTCAAATGATATCACATTTATATTTTTATCAGAAACCACCTTGAATAAAGTCTACTGCAAGCCAATCAATTAAAATTTTCAAAAATGCTTAATCAAGAGTGAATTGTGTTTGAAATCCAACGCAACGATCGGCTTTTGTTCCATTGCATATCAATTATTTGTAAATGCAGTACAATTAGTTCTTGTAAATGTTTTCTAAAGCAAATACCTAAAATAAGACCCATTGTAATATGGCACCCTTTCGTGAGCTGGAGGCGGTTAAAGTCGTCATGTTGTATCAGGAAGATTATACTCAAGTACAAATCGCACGAAAATGAGGAGTGAACCATTCTTCGGCTTCACGAATACTTAAGCGATATCGTGAGACCGGAGAGTATAAAAGAAAGCCCGGACAAGGACGTAAATGGTGCACAACCGAGCATGACGACCGATTTTTAAAAATTAGTTCATTACGTGATCGAAAGCGTACTTCTACTAAACTAAAAAATGATTTACTTAGTGCGCGCCAAGTGAATGTTAGTGCCAGAACAATTAGACGAAGATTAAAAGAAGCGAATCTAACTCCAAAACGGCCCGTAAAAGTTTCACGGCTTCTTCTCCGCCACAAATCTAGCCGTTTAGAATTTGCTCATTCTCATACAAATTGGGGAACTGTTCAATGGGCCACTGTTCTCTTTTCAGATGAAACCAGAATCCAATTATGGAAAACAGATGGACGTAATCTTGTATATAGAAGACCTGGAGAACACTACGCACCGTGTTACGTTGCAAACTGCCAGCTTTGGTGGAGGTTCAATAATGTTTTGGGGTGGAATCAGTTGAGAGGGCCGTACGGAGCTAGTGGAGATTGGTTTGAGGATGAATGCAGACTGGTATGTTTGGAACATTGTTGACGATCACGTTTTGCCATATGTGGGCTTCATAGGTTATGACAGTTTTGTGTTAATGCATGATAACGCTCCAGTCCACGTAGCTGCAACGGTACGGCAATATCTCCAAGATATTGGCATTCGTGCACTTAAGTGGCCACCAATGAGTCCCGATCTTAATCCGATCGAAAACGTATTGCACATTTTAAAACGCCGCATTAGAGCTAGAAATCCCGCACCAGATTCTTTAGCAGGGCTGAAAGTTGCAACGGAAAAATAGTAGAATCTCATCCCGCAAGAAATGATAAAAAGCCTTCTACTTAGTATGCCCAGAAGGATGGAAGCTGTAATAAGTGCACGGGGGGGAAATACTCGTTACTAAATTAATCAAACTAAATTGTAATATGTAAAGGTAATTTTAATGTTTATAAACCGCTTTTGAAAATTAAAAAAATAATAGTTGGACACATTTTAACATTTTGCAATGAAAATAGCTGCAATAATTCGATAACGCCACATTTGTGCCTCTTTTGGGAAAAATATAAATTTGGGATCATTTGATACCAATTCCACTGAAATTGACCAGCGGGATTTTTTTCTATTACAAAAAATAAAAATATGCGTTAATTTTGTCCTGGAGTGAATGTCCATTGTTGTATATTTGCTAATTATTGTTATATTGATATTGAAATATTATTATTGTTAATTTTAAGTTATTTTACTGTTGTAAATATGTGTGATGTATAAAAACCACAGCTTTTACCCCACCTCTTTTTAGTCTTGATTTATTTCAAGTGCAAAAAGCATCAAAAACACGCTTTTTGGCAATTTAATGTTAGAATATCTCAAAAACCTGACGTGATAGAGTAATTCTGTGGTGTTCACAATTCGCAAATGTATGCGCTGCCTTTTCATGGCAACCGCTGGTAAATGAGGCCATTTGGCGCTAACCTATGGTAGAACAACCATATGCCGATGGATGAATTGCTGACAGGTTAATCAGTCCAAAGTATGCGGACTCTTGATACCAGGCACCCTCCAGCTTTATTTAGCTTTCCTGTAGTAAAGCTGGGTGACCTACAAGCAACTTTCCATTCCCAGCAACAAGTAAGAGTAAAATCAAAAGAGAAGACGGGGCAGGGATAGGAATATACGGGAGTGGGACGGATAATTAAGCAGGGTCAAATCTTTTAGGTCGCAGTGCAAGGTGGCTGAATGCCCACATGGCCCTTCAACAATAATAGTAATAATAATTAATAAAAATCAAACATTTATTTAGATCTAATTTAATATTTATTTTTCAAATCAAATTACCCGTATTTCCTCGGTATATAGCACGCATATGGCGTATATCCTTCAAAATGTCCATATTTTTGAAAGAAAAAAAAACATTTTAATGTATAATGCGTATCCGTTATGTAAATCACAATATAACCCGCGGGCTATACTTGTAACGAAATATCGTTTTCATGAAATGTAGGTTGACCAGCCCTAATAATCAAAAGAGGAAAAAAAAATAAAATATTTAAATACAGTAAGCAAATCATAACAATAAAATAAACTTGAATAGACATAGACAAGAATAACAGGTCAATTGGTTATAAAAAGGCCATTTCTTGCCATGCGGAAAAAAGAGTTGTGCGATCTAATTTGTCAAGACGAGACGTACTAATAAGATAGTTAAAAATTAGCAAAAAGGAAAAATACTTAATTTTCTTTCCATAAAATTAAAATTGTTAAAATGGTTTAAAAACTTATTAGTAATATATCTAGTAAAACTAAATGATAAGTGAATTTAATTATAAAAAAAAAGACAAATATGAAATTTTGATCATGATAAACATAATTATAGTTCGTCGATATAATAATTAACTCATTGTGGTTAATTTTATAATAGTGCGCGACTTAGCTATCACAAACATTGGGCCAAAGAAATGGTGGATGGTTATGTTGATTAATTTTTTTTGTGTGAATTTAACAAAGTAGTATATATATATATATATATATATATATATATATATATATATATATATATATATATATATATATATATATATATATATATATGGTGTATATTATATTAATCATTGTATGTGAATGCCCGACATAAATGGATTATGATGTGTAAATGTTCGGCATTACAAAGCACCTTAAAACAAAAAAAATAGAAAAAGAAAACAATTCAGTGAAATTTGAAAATTTTTTTTTTGTTAATAAAACAGATATTAATATTCACTCAAACATATATATGTATGCATAATGAATACAGTGCACCGCATAATCATAGCAACACCAGTGTGATCATTTTAATTTAACACTCAAGTTGATTGAAAATATACGTTTGGTAGCTTTACCTAGTGCAATTTATAAACGATTAATATTACGAACAATAAATATTAGCGTTTTCTGCTTATACACTTAGGTTAAATGGGTTTTCTTTTTGTATAATAGGTGGTGGGTAAGTAAGTTCTAAGTTTAGTTATATTTTAGATAGGCTTAGAGCAGGCTTTATTTAGTATTAAAACAAATTGTTTATTTTGCTAATTTCTAATTTTCTAATTTTCTTTAAATATATACATAAATTTATTTTTTTTGCTTAATAAATAGTGTTATTCTTCATATAGATAATAAAAGTATTGTGTTATGATTTGCTGAGTGAGAGAATTACGACCGGGTAAGTGAGGTGCGTTGAATGAGTTAACGAATAATTTCCATTGCCACAGTTTTTCGTTTTGTGACAAAATAAACTCCCCACGACCAATACAAATTACCTCGAACGACTGAGCCGGTATAAAAGCTGTGGTACATTCGTCACAAATTTTTTTTTTTTTGTTATCAGTGGCTACATTTTTTTTGCCATTTATCTTTTTATTTTAGAGCCTCTGATTACATACTATGGAAATTAGGGTAACTGTAAGGATTACTTTATCTTGATATTATTTGAGATTCCCAGTATTTCAAATTAGATCAAGACAAATGAAACTGGGCTTATTTCAAATGTTATATTATAACATTAAACAATATAATTTAAATATCTAACATGATTATTTATCTGGAAATTATGAAATATACATATATTGTAATATTTTACTAACCCAAATGGTTTTTCTATTTAATTTTCTATATTTTCCTTGATGAGGTTTTATACGTATAATACGTATGCAAAATTCTACGCAAATTTATTAAATCTCAGCATTTGAATTTAGAATTATACATATCCCCAATCAACAAAATAAAATTACAGGTCCAAAAACACTAAAGTATTGGTGTCATGTTACTTTTATTGGAACTGAGTTTTTTGAAGCTCTTCCGACTGGGTTCAGATTAAGAATTTTTCAAAATATTTTTAATGGCTTTCAAAAAACTTTAACGAAACCATTACGTTTTCCTAAATCTAGTTCACGACAGATTTTTGGAACGCAGTAAATAAATTCATTGAAACGATTAGGTTTTTATGAAATGGTGTCCAATCCTGTTTCGAAATACTCAATCGAAACCAAACACATTTGGAACCTATTTAAAACCGTACCTAAAATTATTAGACCAAATTTATGAAGTATGTTTATTACGAATATTATTTGATCTTATTATTTATAATGTATGTGTATTTGAAATAGAGAAATATGTACTTGAGCAACGTTAAATATTGGAGAATATCATAAAAAAAAAATACTAGTACGACAAAAAAAGTTCATAGCTATCCAATTTTTTTTTTTTGATTATCATATACCGAAGGCACATACAAACTATAATTCAAGGTTATAGAGTTAATTTTGCCTGTGTTTATTTGTATTACATATTTATTATTATGTATAAAAACGCAGATCATACCGCGATCATAGGCTTCATGAAAATTTCTGTGCTTGTTTATGCATATATTACTTTTTCTTTTAAAATCTTATTGAATAAAAAATATTGTCCAATTATTTCCTCTTCTGGGCGAAATAAGAGAGTTATAGCTCCTCCATAAAACCAAATAAAAAAAATCACAAAAAGGAATTAATATTAAAAGTGCATTTTCATTAGAAAACGTTCATCTTACGGCTGCAATATGCACAAATAAACTTTTAGCAATAAGTATCAGAGTTTAAAAACGGAACAAGTCTTAGTCTATTGTAAGTCGTACGCTAATATTGTGTGATAGCCAAACAATACTAGTAATATTCAATTGCTTTTTAAATTTTTAATTAGCAGGTATGGAAAATTATAATAATTTTTTAATTACTTTGAATAATTTTCTAATTGTTGTGTCTAACTTAGATTTTTTAGATTTTTTTTTTAATTTTTCATTTTTTAATATGGAAAATCCATTCCATTAATATGGAAAATCTTAAGATAGAGACTTTCTTAAGAAAATCCTAAATAGTAAATTTACAAATACGACAATTTAACCATGTGAAAGGCATTAGCTTTTCAAATAGTTTGACATGCTTGTAGCCCTAGATCAGGCCTACCAAAAAATCATAGTGGCGTTGGTAATAAATATGGAAAATCTTAAGATACAAACATTGGTGATAAATATGGTAAATCTTAAGATAAAGACTTTCTTAAGAAAATCCTAAATAGTAAATTTACAAATACGACAATTTTACCGGGAAATAATATTCCTCCAGGAATATACTATTGAGGTAGGTAGAAGTTAAAAGGTCATGATTAAGATAACACAAATTAACCTTCACCATTCTAAGGCTGCTTCGGCAGCTCTACTACTCAGGCTGACTAGGTCGGGTGAGGATGTGATATTAATCCAAGAACCTTGGATTAACAACAACAGGATCTGTGGCCTCAGAACCAAGGGGTACAAAATTATATCCTCTAGTAAGTCTAGCAGGATCAGATCTTGAATTCTTGGGAAAAATAATATTAATCTTTTCCTTCTCTCTCAATACAGCAATGGTGACACTACTGTAGTAAGCCTGGAAGTAGGCACTTGTAGATTCTGGCTAGTTTCAGCCTACATGAACCAGGAGAAGGAGGTTCCTCCGGATAACCTGGAGAAGCTGATCCGTGAAGCGGAACAATCAAAGGTAGGTGCGGTACTGGAAGTTGATGCTAGTTGACATTAATGATTAATTGATGAGTCCTTCCACCTTTCAGTGTATAATATTGAGCGGGAACCCACATTTATTACTAGTAACAGGCAGGAGGTTCTAGACGTGACCCTTGCCTCAAATAATATTCTTCACATGTGAAAGGCATTAGCTTTTCAAATGGTTTGGCATGCTTGTAGTCTTAGATTAGACCTACCAAAAAATCATTGTGGCGTTGGTGATAAATATGGAAAATTTTAAGATACAGATGTTGGTGATAAATATGGAAAATGTTAAGATACAGACTTTCTTAAGAAAATCCTAAATAGTAAATTTACAAATATGTACGACAATTTGACCATGCGAAAGGCATTAGCTTTTCAAATGGTTTGGCATGCTTGTAGTCTTAGATTAGACCTACCAAAAAATCAGAGTGGCATTGGTGACAAATATGGAAAATCTTAAGATATAGACTTTCTTATGAAAATCCTAAATTGTTTGTTCCAAATATGGCAATTTGACCATGTGAAAAGTATACTTTTAAAGTAAACACACTTTTCTAATTAATTTATTTTTTAGATATATATGTAGGTTAATCTGGCTTAATTTTTGGTTAAATAAAATAATTCGATTTCAATATAATAAAATTTAATTTAAACTTTATTAAAAAAATAAATAAAAGTTTTCAAATTATTTATTGGGAAATGTTCGCCTAAATGTCATTATTTTCATTTCTTTTAATACATTTACATATTCTGTTGTTTTTGTTGGTTTAGTTCTAACTTAAGGATAAACTTCACAAGCCTATAGTAGTATGTGAAGTTTGTGCTAAATTAATCCTATTTTTTTTTTTTTCTTTTGTAGTTCCAATTTAGGTTTAACTTCACTTGCATTCAAAATTTACATGTGAAGCAACAATAACATTTGATCCAAATGCAAATGTCTTGAAAAATCATGGATATGTGGTAGTGGGTACCTATCAAGAATCGTGACGGCGGTTAATCGCCTATAATCGCCGCATAGTGTAACGACACTCCAGTATGCTTGGGTTTGGCGATGCTATGAAACTTGGTCTGAAGTAACACCGACCATTTGAATTCCAATCCACTCCAGAATGTCGTTAACAGAATCTCTGATAGAGGCTTTAGAACGCGATGTAGATAGAAATTCAATTGAAAAATTGAATAAAAATGGTAAAGATTCGCAATGAAATTACTAAATACTAACAAAAATCTTAATAAACTATTTTAAAGTCCGGACTCAAGTTTCTTAACCATTTAATTGTGTATATAAGAATTCCACTAGTGTATTTAACTGACAAATGACTTGAAAATTGATGAATTGATAATGTATGTATATGTACAATATAATGTATAATTTTTTTATAATAATGATTAAGAATGAAAATTTGTTTTGAAACTGGAATTCTGAATTTTAAATTTAAGAAAAAAAAAATTAAATTCAATATTGGCAAAATGGGAAATGTTTGAATACTTAATTAATTCAATAAATAACTACAATATAATTATTTAATAACAATACAAAAATGATACTTAACGTTGAATTAGATGATTGCTTTCCGGATAATGTGTTTCACACCGTACCTATACGAGGTTTAAATAAAGGAACATAGAATAGTTGATTATATGTACGAGTATATGTGCTGGTTGTATGCAGTATATAATTTTTGTAAATGAAAACGTGAACAAATTAGATTATATGCAAGTTCAATGACGTTTTATAAACATATCTACACGTACAATGGTAGTGTATACCCACTCATAGACTTAAATACATGTGATTTCATTACAACGTAAACGTTTATTATATTTTATATGTTTTTTTTATTATGTTTATTTTTTTCCAAATTTCAATATTATTTAATTTTACAACAACAACCACTTTGTAAAGTTATTATAATTTTTGCAAATAACATAGATATTTAAACTTAAGTTTATCAATTATAACATAATTATCATACTTGAATGATTGATATGTTCAATTTTTATTAATTTCTCATTTACTTATTGTTCACTAATTTCCAAAGTTTATATTATTATTTTTTAATTTTTGGATTTACTTATCGTTAAAAAATCAAAAAAAAAATCAACAACGACAAGGAAATGATAGTCAAACGAATCAAGGCATATATTTCTTAGTAATCAAAACATAAATCAGTTCGTATATAATTTAATGATTGTTGTTCGTTTTGGCATTTTGGTATCAAATTATATATAACGCTTTAACACAAATTCACTTATGACGACTACACAAAAAAAAAAAAATGTATCACCCGATCGATTACAAAAAATTGGATCTTTCCAATGGATCTCTCTCTTCGTTCAGTTACAGTACACCAAAAATGCAAAGATCAAGCGGGGCAGTGCACCGGCGTTTCTTTATGCGCCGGAATGACGCAAAGACTCGGCGTAACAATGGCCTCCTGTCATTTTGTTCCTTTTCAGAAACCATCTGAAGAGGAGAACATGTTGACGATGAGGATGGTTTGCAAAGACTCAAATTTTGCATATGCTGAAAAGCATCTTTAGCTACTGCAAACCTCTCGTGATCAAGACGACGTAGATTGCAGAAAGGAAGTTTCCCTTCTGTCACAATTCTGTGAACTACAGTGTTCTTCATTGGCAAATCGCACCTCGGTGGCTGAGTAAGCTCAAAAAATTCCTTTAGTAATGTACCATACAAACCTTCGATATTAAAAATCCGTGGCGATGACGAGCTAATGGAATAGACTGTCCCTTTAGTCATGGTTGTTGTGGGATCAACCAACCGTTAAACCACATTTTACTAAGAAACTAGCTCCTATGATAGGTTTATTGATTGCCGCCACAATGAACGGGTGGCGAAATTCTCGTCCCAAATTCAACGGTAGAAGTCTTGATCCGTATGTTTTAATTGAAGAACTATTGGCAGCCGTTCACTGAAGTTGATGGTTTTCAATAATGTTGAACCGAAATGTCAGCGCCTGTGTCTATCAGAACAGTTAGTTTTGTGTTTTCACACGTTATAAAACTGCAATTCGGTTTCCCGCATCGTCGTACCCTAGTACCAATTTTAAAATGATACGAGCACATTGTATAATCAACAGACCGAGATCTAGAACTCGATCTAGACAAATTTCGATAGCGAGATCTCGATTTTCGTGAATTTTCTTATTGATTCGAGCGTTTTTAGAATATTTCAAAAAACCTTTTCAATTCGTTGATGGATTTACACAGTTCTGCTTCTACCCCTACTAATATCGTACCTATTGTTGGTGGTAGCCTTAAGAGCCACAATTTCTTTATAAAGTCTGTTGACAGTGCACTTGAGTCACCTGCCATACGACTTAATTGTCGGTGGAAACTAGAGGGTGATTGATTTCCCATTTCCACCGCGTGAAGAAGAACTGTTTGTATTCTCCTCATCTCAGATTCCTATGAGCGCTTAATGAGTTAATCCCTACTTTACCAGTTTGGATTATTCTTGATGGCCGTTACGTCGATATCATTTATTTAATAAACCGCAAAGTTTTTTATTCCTTGTCGTCTTCCCAAATTTTGGAATTTGGCCGGTTACCTACTCGTATACTTTTCTTATTATTTGTAAGCATTGATTTTTTCTTTTTTTTTTAATCAGTTTATATTTCGATGATTTGTTAATTTTTTTTCTTGGGAGTGAAATCAAAGGGTAGTGGTAGGGGAATTCAAAAGTCTTGGTCATCATCCTCGTTTCGTGCTATGTATTGTACATTGTTGTTATTAGCTTTATATTTACGCAGTTTATTCAAGATCATTGTAGTCTTCTAACACCCACGATACACGAACGAGTCATAGTCAGAAACCAAGCAAACCGCACCGTGACAAAAACTACAGTGATATCTGTTAACAACCGTTGTCATGGTTTATAACCTGGAGCCGTGAACGCGGTTGATTACAATACGCCAGAAACGGGTACAGAATTTTGTTAAAGTATTCTTGTTGAAATCAGTTTAGAGTTTTAATCTGGATATCAGAATAAAATCAGAATATAATAATAAATAGTAACTGAACAAGTTATAAGCAAAGAGTTCGCGTTATTCGTCAAGAATATATTACCAATACCGAAAGTCCTGCTGAATTTGAACCCAGGCATACATTCCCAACAGAAAATTCGGTCTCTAGTTAATTAACAATTAACACAATACCGAGAAAGATCAGTTTTACAGTCGACTGGTATTTGTTAAATGGAGTATTCAACAGTGTTGACTGAATCTTTGGAAGATTCCGATAGTTTTAACAGATTTGTTTGACCTTGCTGCCACTTTTCTATGTGCTCCTAATGCACTGTTAAAAGTATTAAAACATTTAGGTCATCCGGAGCTTTCTCTCGATTTTTGAACTCTTTTGAAAACTTCAAAGTTTATAGGGTCATTAATTTTTGTCGACCCTGGTCATTACTGGCACTTTAGAATCGAAAAAAATTTTATATTTTACTGATTGGTCGAGAGAATCAAATATTTTTTTAATATCGATGGCCTTCCAATAAGTAAACGTTCGAAAAGTCAATTTTGGCCCATGTTCTGTGTATCAGCAAAGTACCGTTTATAGTAGGGATTTTTAAATGTAACTCAAAACCAAAAGATTGTCATTTATTTTCAAAAGATTTTCTAAATGAACTGATTACGCTATTGACAGCAGCTGTAGTAGTTAACGATATTTGATATGAAATTAAAATAGCTACATTTGGTTGTGACGTGCCGGTGAAAACATTTATCGCATCTATCAAAGATCACAATGCCTATTTGGGATTGAATTTTGTGAAGTCGAAGGAGAATAAAGTCGTAGAATCACCCTAAAGAGGAACATCGTACTGGTTTGTCTCCTCTGGAAAAATTGCCAATCGATATAGGCTTTCCGTTGCTAAACTAAACATAATATCCGAACACTTATTAAAATATAAAAACACTCAACCTAATGAACCTAATAGATTTCGTATTGGAAAGCGAAAGAATTTCGAAGTTTTCTTTTATACACTGTACCATTTGCTTTCCAAAGGATTATTAATGAAAAAGTTTACCAACAAATACTTTTATTGCATTATGCCTCAATTTTGCTACTAAGTGAAAAATATTCAAGAAATTGGATGTTAGCTAAAACACTTTTGGACTATATTGTAGAGCAGTATTCAATAATTCGATGACGTTTATCGTTTTGAACCATTCGACAGTTTTAGTGCCGAAAATAAACTTCGCGTTCTAAAAAATGTATTAAGATCTGGTTTCAAATCTTTAAAACAATTATCCAAACGAATTTCGGAACAAATTCAAGCCCCTGATAAAAATAACATGCCCAATAAAAATTAAAACGGGCATTATCGGTTTCATTAAAAAAATTAATTCTTAATTCTAATAATTATAAAGAAATTATTATAAATGATTTTCTATTAAACGATACTTCGTCAAATAAATGGTTTTTATCAATTGATAAAGTATCTCTTTAATTGATAAAGTGTCTTTTTAGTTGCTATGGAGTAAACAATCTCCAATAGTAACAAAATACAAATTTATGGAAACAAATTGAAAAAAAGCGATTATTACGAAATACCTTTAAAATCGTATTTTCTTGATTTTTACACAGCTGACTTGATTTTTGATCTTCCTGCTTTTTGGCCACTCAAAAACAAATTACTGTAAATTCAATACACTATTCTACTACACTATCTTTAAACCTTAATTCGAATTTTACTAATATTAATCTGCAATATTTATGAAAAATATAATACGTAGTGGAGACAATCGAAGACGAGGAAACCAATTGTATGACTGTTCTCAAATGTTGGGTGGTAATTAATCAATTGGCATACCCTATATAAAATCGAGAAGAATCTAGCGCCAGAAAAAAGTGTTTACATTCAAACTCGGATTTGTTGATTATGCCTTGTAAAATTGTACACGATAATATTGCTAAAATAATTTTATCCCATGTTTGCGCATTTCATAACAATATTAAAATATTGTTCATTTTTGCAGATTCTCTTCAAAATGGTTTAGAGCAAGAACCACAATCCACTTTAGTCACAAGTAGCTAGAAAGAAAGTGTAATTATTTCCAATTCAAAACAAAAACCGATCCAACCCAGTGTTAATGCGTTGTTCATATCAAATGACGTTGGGGGGGAATCGCTGCCGCCGTGTAATCATGATAGAACTGATAATAAATTACTGACAAAATCCCCCACCAAAAAGCTATGGGTAATGTACTTATTTACGTGCAATTCACCAGATCCCTCTGTATATATATGAGCCCTAATGCTTCCGCCAATTTTTAAGTGTGGTTTCTGTAAGGGGTTTACATTTTGTGATGTTCCATATAAGACTATTTTAAATTTACATTTTCTAAATGAAACCTGGTTATTTTCGGCAATTTTAGTTTACCCATTTGTAGATTATTAATTATATTTAGACATATGTATGTGAAAACCAAAGTTTCAATTTAATTTAATTAGCTAGTGTTTTATTTAAAATCCAATTAAAATCTGAAACAATGGATAAATACGGTAAGTTTGCATGAAATTATGTGTAGGTTTTATGTGATTATGAAAATTTTGTTTGGTGACAGGAATATTTAAATAAAAGAAAAATTTTGTTTGTTTTTTTAATTATTTGTGATAATATTTATTTCAGTGCCTTGATAATTTTAATAATTGTGAATCGTTAAAAACCAAACTAATTCATGGTTTTAAAAAAAAATTTTTTTTTTTTTATTTTCACCCATATATCATATATGTAATAAAACCACCATCAGTTGTCAATATAAGTAAAATTATTTATTGATCAGTAGATTTATAATTTTTTCTAATTTCAGGTAGCAAAAAAGTTATCATTTTGTCAAATGAGCTTATAACCCGCCGTCATCATCCAGGGGAGGGTCGGAATGTGTGCACGAATTTCGCGAACTTTGAAAACACATGGAGTGATCACAGCAATACACAAACACGTATGTGTATAAAATGATTAATTTTTTAGTTTAAATTTTATAAAATATTTGTATTGCTTTAGAATTGGATACTGAACCGGAACTTGATGTGGACTACATCAACACCTATGCGGAATCTGGAGCTCTGCAGCGGTAAGATATACTTTTATTTAACTCATTAATAAAATGTTTTATTGAAATGTAATTAATTAATTTTATTTTTCAGTAAGTATTATTGAAGCGGTGCGGTCCCGTCCAACACTATGGAATATAAGGGACACAAACTACAAAAACAGAACCATCCGTAGTCGATTGTGGGAAGAAGTCACCAAAGAATCGCGTAAGTAATTGCCTGGGTTTGATATAGTTTTTACTTTGATTCAAAATTTAATTTTTTGAGATTATTGATTAATTGGCGTTTATTATGTACATTTTTATATTTATGTAAGTATTTTAATTATATACTTTTACAAAGAAAATACTGTTATATTTATTTTCTTGAATCTAAATATAACAGTATTTTCTTTGTAAAAAAATATAATTTTATTTATGTAATTATATAAATATGATAATGTGCAAAGCATTGACGTTAAAATCCAATTGTTTGAAATATATTTTTCAAAAATTTGGCTTTCCAATTAACCACCCCAAGTTATAGTAGATTTACTATAGTTAATCAAGCAATGATTTGAACAATAAGTTGTTATAAGTAATTGCGGTGGTCAATTGGAAAGCTACTAATAATTCCAATTTTATAAATCTATAATAAGACAATGAAATTTAATCAACTTTAGCAAACTTTTCCAAGAATATGGTAGTTTTTCTCGAGTCGAATTTTAAGATTCTGAATGAATGTCGATATCACCTTACATCATCTGCACACAAGAAAGACAGATAATATGTTTATTAAATTTTAGTTTAGAGTGCGAAAGTATTGAGATACAATGAAGGCTCTATATATGTATATAAGGTCAAAAAAGCGTAAACCGAGTAGTAATGCAAGAGGCAAACCGGAAAAAGATTATAAATGCTCTAAGCAGTTATGATTTTTAGAGGATACACACTAGATTTACAAAAGATTTATTATCATAATACAAAAAAGAAACAGAAAATTTAACACGATAAAATAAGTAAGAAGATCCTGATTTAGTAACAACTCAAAGTATCGGATTAACTTATAATTTAATTAGTTTTGGTTCTCTCTTGGGTGGAGGCCCAAAACTACTGACAATGATGCATTATTTCCTATTATTAGTAAGATATTAGCTAAAATTATTTAATTACTAACGCATCAATAGTTAAAAAACGATTAGTGAGGTTACCCCGGTTTAGATAAATAGAACTAAACTTACTGAAAAATATCAGATCAGTAAATGAAATTTCTTATATGTGACAAGTTTCAATCAATACCCTCTAAAATAACTTCAGCAGTGTTGCCAACTTAGCCCTTTCGGGGCTAGATTTAGCACTTTCCGATATTTTTTAGCCCCATAAAAAGTGGTTTTGCCCCCTAGGGCAATTTAGCCCTATTTTAATAATTTTAGCCCTAATTCTAGCCCTTTTAAAAAATAATAGCAACGAAAACGTACAAAACGAACTCATTATTATTCTACTTCAATTTCTTGCCGTTCTAATAAGAATTTACTTTCTAATAAAATCTACTACATAATTTTGCAACCAATATTGGAAAATGATGGAGATGGCAATAGCGAATAGCCGAATTTAAATTAATCAAATTCGACGTCTGGTTGTCTCTGTCTTTATTCTAGAAAACATAATTGTTACAATTTTTTTAAGCACGGCACAACGCATGTGTTAGTGTCAGTATAGTGTAATACTTTTATTTTAGTTTTATTTTGCGTTAAACCGTTAAACGGACGATGATCAATGATTTGACAGTGCATGGCGGTATTTAATTTGTTAATTTGTTTTGCATAATTATACGTTGCACGTTAAAAGTGAAGTAATATATTAGGTTTTAGTACCGTGTCCGTGTGTGAAATATAGTGTCCAGTGCATTTTTATGTTGTTGATGATTCGTTTAATAGGTGACGTTAAAATTGAATTATTACGCGAAATGGATGTAAATATGGACGAATATTCCGATTTATCTGATAGTAACGAGTAAGTTTTTAATGATATTTGTATTCGAAACTAAACATTTTTATTGGTGTGTGTTTCATGTTTCTAGGTCAAGATCAAAAGTTGTACGAAAAGAACGGTTGAACTTGAAATAAATGTATAATCAGAAAATACGAGAGGAATGGTTCAAGGATAAAAAATACTCGAGTTGGATTTTACGAATCGAAAATGATACGAAGAAGCTTTCATGCAAATACTGCAAAACAACATTTTTTGCAAAAAAATATGTTTTAGACCGCCACGCAAATAGCAAGACACATATCGAAGCTTCAAAACCATTCAGCGACCGCCGACAACGTACAATCAATTATCAAAATAAAGGTAATGGCTTAAATAATGATTTGGAAGCTCATTTATGTTTATATATTGCTTGCCACCAGTCTATTTTGCCGACAGGGCATTTATGTGAACTTTTAAATTCGAAATGCCGATTACAGACTGAAATGAAATTACACCGAACTAAATGCACTAACGTAATACAAAATGTATTAGCGGTTCATTTTCGAGTCGACCTTAAAAACGATGTTGGTAATGCACCATTCAGCATTTTAATTGACGAGTCAAATGACATCAGCGTAACCAAATATTTAGGGATAGCCATCATATATTTTTCCAAAATTCACGGAAAAATAATTTCTACTTACTTAGAATTATGTGAACTTGCTTCGTGTGATGCACAGTCAATAGTAACAGCAATAAAAGATGTACTGGGAAAATTTAATTTAAATTTACAGCAGCTTATTGGCATTGGAACAGATAATGCTGCAGTCATGACTGGCATCAATAATGGTGTGCACGCTATGTTAAAAACAGAAGTTCCAAGGCTAATTCTAGTTAGATGCGCTTGTCATTCAGTGGTATTGGCTGTGCATCATGCTAGCAAATGTTTGCCAACCGATTTAGAATTTTTATTACGAGAAACGCATAATTGGTTTTCCCACTCAAGCGTTAGATTGCATAAATATAAAGAAATATATAATTTGATAAATGATGGTTCAACTCCTTTAGCAATACCTAAAATTTCTGATACGCGTTGGCTTTCTATCGAAAAAGTTATGAGAACTGTCTTGTCGGCATGGTTAGAATTGAGTACATTATTTAATATAGAAAAGTCAAATTGTAAAACTGCAGATATTTTAAGCCAAATGTATTCTAATCCGATATTCAAAATTTATTTTATATGCCTTGCACCCATTTTAAAAGAGGTTACCAACGTTAACATGGCTTTTCAACTCAAATCTGCAGATCCATCGAAATTGTTGGACGAATTGGTAAACTTGTTAAAATCATTGGCCCGTAAAATAGTATATAATCATACGTTTGATGTAATTAATATGAATATTGACGATTATATTGATCGTACCTCGCAGTTAGGGTACCAATTTGAAATGGAAATAAAATCTCTGTCTCCACAGGACCAATACAACGTTAGGCAAAATTGCATAATGTTCATTAAAAATTTGATAAATGAATTAAAAAGCAGATTACCTGACAACATCTTAAGATTAAAACAAATGCACGTTATAAGCATAGATAAAGTGCTTAGTAAACATAAAGAACCAATAATACCAATTTTGACATGCTTCGAATCGGATCCATCCCTGATAACTGACATCGAATTTCAGTACAACAAGATGGATACCATCAAATGGAACTCGAAAACTACAATCGATTTATGGATTGAAGTGTATAACTACCGCGATGCTGCTGGGGAAAATCCTTTCGGGGATATTTCCAAATTTACTTTAAAGTTGTTATCACTTCCCCATTCAAATGCCGACATTGAACGTATATTCAGTCAAATGAATTTAGTGAAAAATAAAATCCGAAACAGAATGAAATTCGAAACTTTAAATTCTATACTCACTATTAGATTTGGCTTGCAAAGATATGAACAATGTTGCAATAATTATAGTTTGCCTACTGACGTTATTGAGAAAGTTGGTACTATGGCTACTTACAATAAGAGCGAGGAAGAATTGCCTATCCACGAATTATTATATAATTTGAACTAGAGCTTATCTTGTCTATTGTATGCAAAACTGTTATAATTGTTTAAATTTGTATATTAATATGAATACCAAATTTAAGCAATTTAATCGTAATACTGTAATGAAAATTAATACGTACTTGATAAATTTGTGTAACATGCTTTCCACAGTTTTTGCTAAGCGAGGTACGTGCATGACAAACGAAACGTTAGGCAAATATTTAATTTTATAAAGCTAAAGTAGTTGAACCATCATTTATCAAATTATTTGATACAAGTTTTTATACATTTAATTCGATTATATTGTATAAAATCTCTGAGAATGTGTAGTAAACCTATCAATATGCAATAAGATATTTATAAATTAGAACAAGAAAGAATCTAGAATCTATTTGAGTTGAAAGTTTTAAGTTATTTATTTCTGTGATTTAATAAAATATTAATTTATTTGTTATTTGAAATATTATAATAAAATAATAATAAAAAATATAATTTAATTATTTTAAAATATTATTATATTATATTATTTATTTTACCTAGTTTTTATTTATTGATTTTCTTATTATTTATTATTCTTTTCTTTCATTATTTTATGTAAAAAATTAATCTAAAAATTGAAGAATTTAAGAAAATTTAGTCAGAATCGTTCCTTTATTCGGCATTAGAAATTATTATTTTTTCATTTTCTTATTATTTACAAATTTATTATTTGTTTAGTTTAGAATATTAAACGTATATTTAACCTATATTTTAGTTATGTAAATGAATTTTCGCAATATTATTAAAATAGTCAATATTGTTTAATGTGATTTATTAAACAAGTAAATTATATTCGTACCTAATTCAATAATTCTTTTTGAAAGGTTTTAGTTGCAATGTGTTATATTATCAATTATCTAGGTATATCATGAGATCAGACTGAATTATTTTTATCATGAATTTGTAGTCACTAGATATGTAATGTTGTTCGTTTCAATTAATAATTTTGTAACAATTTACAAGAATAAAAATTTATCTTACTAATTCAATAAAATGTCTTTGTATTTTTATCAATTTAGGGTCATTCAATTGATTAAATTTACATCAAATTTTTGTAATTTCAAATAACCATCATTAAATGGTCTTAATTTTTATTACTATCCACTCCTTTTCTTGGTTTCGCGAAAAGAATATGTAGATTCCAAAAAAAAATTTCTACACTGGAAGAGTAAGTTCTTTTCATATTACCTATATTTTCTAAAAAAAATTCGATCTATATGATATATCTAGTTTCAGTTACAAGATCAAAACTTATTTATTTGTGCGAGTTTTGAGTCAAATAATGGTTACAATTATTTTTACTGCTGGGCCTAAAGAAATGTTTTTGTAATTAAAATTACATAATATTGAATATTATGAATAAAAAATTTAGCCCTTTTACTGTCAATCTGGCACTATTTTGACTGAAATCTGGCACTCATCAAAAATATTAGTTGGCAACACTGCACTTTCCAAATGATGGAGCCAAGATTTGATTGCTTTCATAACATCAATTATAGTATCATATTGTTTTAAGTGTGCAGGAATTTTATTATAAATCTAAGGCGTCTTGTACATAAAGCTTCTGCATGTCACTTCGGACTTGATTTTCGGCGTTAAACATAAACTTTGATTTCTTAAATTATAGGCTATAACTTTTAAATGAATGTTTCCACTTGTATGGAAGAAAACTTGTTAAACCTTATAAATTTCTGATCTGTAGTTTATTTGATTCGCGGAATAAAGGGAGAGATGAGGACATACGCGATTTACGAAAAATTATTTTAATACAATGTTTCTGTGCAATTATTAGGGGCTTTAAAGGTGCATGATATGTATTATGTACCACCCCAGCACACAATGCCATACTGGAGTTGTGAATGGATCATTGCGTAATAATACAACTTTAATAATACATTTGGGCAGAAACTACGCATCAAATAACATTTCCTGATATAGAATTCAGTAAGTTCTTATAAATATTATTACTGTGAACATTCCATGAGTTTACTTATGTTTAGGACCAAATATTTAAAGTTTTTGACCGTTTCAATTTTAATACATTTCGTGTTGATACAACTGCTCACGGTACAAGTTTGTGTGTAAAAGATAATATCATTTCACGGGTATTAGGGCCGGTTTTATACCTACTATACACTTATGATCTTCCTATATTAGAAAATAACACAGTGGCAACTTTTGCAGATGATACGGCGATCTTAGCTGTTGGAAAAAGCAACGAAGAATCAACACAGAAGTTACAATCAGCTATAACTCAAATATATAAATGGACAAAAAGATGGAGAATAAAACTAAATGAAGCTAAATCAGTTCACATCAACTTTACAAACAGACGAATCGAACATATTCCGATTACCATAAATCGGGAAATAATACCGCATGCGAACACAGCTAAGTATCTCGGCATGACCCTGGATGCTAAACTACGATGGAAAGCACACGTCAAGAAGAAAAGTGAAGAATTAAGACTTAAATACAGAAAAATGTATTGGCTGATGGGAAGGAACTCTTCTTTATCAACATACAACAAGCTTCTACTTTATAAGCAAATATTGAAACCGATTTGGACTTATGGTATTCAGCTTTGGGGTTGTACCAAACAGAGCAACGTAAATATCATCCAAAGATTTCAGAATATGGTATTAAGGAACATCGTTGATGCACCTTGGTATGTCAGGAACAATGACCTTCATAGGAACCTTAAAATGAACCTCATCTTAAATGAAATTCAGGAAAAAGCACGGAGACACGAAGAAAGGCTCCGCCAACATGTGAACATTGAGGCAACTCAGCTCCTAAGCATCACGAATTTAGTTCGCAGACTTAAAAGAACCAAACCTTTTGAGCTGGTGTGATGGTCAGTTTAAGCAGCATTATGCTGATCTAAAATCCACAACAAAGATGTGGTTTACTTCAATTTACCAAACACTATGGAACGCCAATGGGAAGAATCCATAGATTAATTTAAGTTAGTAAATTAAGTCAGAAACAAATTGCTCATTAGTCCAGGAGACTAGATTGTAATTACATAAAATAAATAAATAAAACTTTATTTTAAATAAAAAAAAAAAAAAAAAAAAATTTCTCGGGACGTAATTTAGTTTTGGGCCAAAAAACATTAGGTTGGTTTTAGAACTAAGAATCATACAATGGGTATCAAACTTATAATATTAAGTTCAATATCCAAATAACTGTCAGGCGAGTAAAATATTGCCGTTTCATCAGCGAAATAAATTAAGTCACCAGAAAGAGTACATGAAAAATTCGAGTTTATCTATATCAGAAACAGAACTGACCCCAGTACTGAGCCTTGTGGAACTCCAATGTTCACTGTGCTTTTTAAGCTAAGCGAATCATTAATTCTCTCTTTTTGTATTTTATTAATTAAATAACTTTTAAAACACTGTAGTAATGTGCCACGAAAGCCTATACTCATAAGTTTTTTTAACAAAATAACATGGTTCACAATGTCAAATGCTTTAGTTATGTCAATAAATACAGAAGTTACTTTTTTGTTGATGCTTAAATTGGTATGAATGAAGTTGTTAAAATTGTCCAGAACGTTTTCAGTAGAACGCCCTTTGATAAAACTGAATTGGTTTGAATTTAAAAAATGTATTTATTTGAAATATAATCTGATTTTTAGCAATTCTCTCTAGGACCTTAGAAATGATTGGTAACAAGGAAATTGGGCGATAATTATTTGGATCAATTTTCGGCCCTTTTTTATGTAAAGGAATCACGATTGCAAACTTCAATTTATTAGGAAAAACACCTTTAAAAAAACTTAGATTAACAACGAAAGTTAAAACTTCACAAATATAACTACTTAGTTTCTTAACAACATAACTCAAATAATCATCTCCGATTGAATGTTTATTTTTTAAGTCTGAAATACAATTCAATAAGTCGATATTATTTGTTGGCAAGAAATGAAAGCTATTATTCGAATTATAATTTAAAACCATTAATCTAGTATTATATGGCGAAACAGAGACTGAACTAATTTCCAGAGCTAACTTTGAAGGAATATTAACAAAAAAATTATTGAATGCATTAGAAATGTCTTTGTCTGCTGTGATAATATTTTTTGATGAGTCAAAGATTTGTTTTACTCCAATATTCAGTGCAGGTTTATTTAACACTGCATCTATAAATCTCCATTGTACTTTACAATTTCCATTATTTAGCTCTAAATTGAACTTGTAGTAAGTAAATTTCGCCTCTTTCTCTAAGATGGACCACTTTTTTGAAAACCTGTCAAAATATTTAATTAATTTTTTATTTCTAGGATGTTTTTTAAGCATTTTCCTTATTGTGTTTTCTTTACTAAAACGTTGAACAACGTTCCATTCATCCAAGGCTTAAGCTTTTTCTGTTTGAATAAGATTGGTTTCCTACTTTCACTAAGATGTTTTGTTAATATAGACATAAAACCATCATAGGCAGCAACATCTGCATTATTAGTGTCGTAGACATAACAGAGACTCATTTTTGATAAAAATTGTCCGATTTGATTGATTGACGCTTAAATTTGCCGCTATACTTAATTTCGAACGAAATAAGTTATGACCACGCATCATTTTCATATTATCGAATAAAAATTCAAAGTTAGCCATTGGTTTAATACTGTAAAAAATATGATCAATACCCAGTTATAGTCGGAGCATTAATTACTTTTTTTTTTTTTTTTTTTTTTTTTTTAATAATTTTATTTATGATAACAATAAAATTTTTTTACAAAGTAACTAGTCATTTTTGACTAACAGCGTTTGACTCTGACAATATAATAATAAAGCACTCATATGTGTTCTTTACATAAAGTGTTGTTTTGGTTGATGACATTAATTACTGATTTTAAGCCAATGGATGCCATTGTTAAATATTCATCAGTTGTACTGTTGTTGAGTAGGATATTTATATTAAAATCGCCAAGCCCGACAAAATTTTTAGCAGTAATTGACAATAACAGAGGTTTAAAATCCTCACAAAACTTATTTGTTTGTTTTACAAATTGAAATCTATAAACACAGAGGAAAGAAAACAACTTATTATTATCGGAAATATTTACCTGTAAGCAGTCAGCTATATTAAGGCTATAAAGTAAGATTTCATTTACAAGGACGATTCTGTGCATACACTGCTACACCACATGATCTATGAATATCATTACAATTGGCGTACAAATAATAGTCATTAATGCAATAACTCACCGATTCCTCACTCCTTATCCAAATTTCAGTTAAAAAACATAATAATGGGTGTAACAAAATCGTAAGAGGTTTGATGCAGTCTAGTAGCTGGCTAAAGCTCTCGGTGTGTCGTGGGGGTTTCCAGACATGATCCCATGCTTGAATAATCGCTTGAGAAAAGGAATTAAATAAAAAGAACCAAAAAGAAAAACGAAACATTGTGTGCCACGCTTTCAGGATCTAAAGCAAATGATAACTAGAGTGCAGTCGTTCGAGATGACAGTCCTGTCCCGCTCGATTCCCAACCAGTCTGCTGCGAAGGCCTCCTTATAATCGGTCCACCTAACGGGAATTTCATTTCCGGGCACCGATTCCAATCAAGAATGGAAGGACGCCTTCCCAACAGACCACTCGATTACCTTATGGGACAGAAATCATCATCTCCAACAAATGACTAACACATGTATCGTGCTGCTCCCTCCGACAGCCTGCCAAAGAGAGCAACACGACCGAAAAGAGATGAAAAACCGACAAGAAAAATAAACAACGGAATTATTATGAATTATGATCAAAAATTAAAAGGGAAGAAAATGTAATGTAAGTATTTATACCAGTCTGCAAACCATACCAGTGTCCAAATATGCGTAAATTAATAGCGGTAAAGAAAACGGAAAAACATTTATGAAAATAACGGCGAGCATAAATGATTCGAGAACAACATTTGAATCACTGAGATAATAAATTATTAACGGAAAAATGACATTATATGTGTATGATCACACCATCACAATGGTTGAAACCCAGAACGTTGTGTAATGAAAGAAAATATAGTATGTAATAAGAAAAAATATTATGGAAGAAAGTTCGAAAAGTAATTAGTCAAACTTCTTGGTTCACAATATTATAAGATTACTAAACACCTAATCAAAAAAAAAAAATCTCAAATTCTAAAATTACTCTATAATCAATTAATATCAAAATTAGATTAATAAAAAAATATAATTACAATCAAAAATACAAAATTACTTAAGCAAAATAATGACCATGATAAAAAAAAATTATTCATAGTAGTTTTCGTTTTCTTCGTAGATGACAATACCTTAATCCAGATCGGACCGATCTGTTACCGCTACCGACGCAGGATCCCCCTCGGTCTCATACACACCACCGTTAATGACGGGGTTGTTGCCACAAATACTCACCAACAATAACAATTGTAATTCTTTAAAAGAAAACTTTACAAACACGGCTGCACCACGGAACACTTCCCGGCCGATTTGTTTATGAGTGTGTTTTTTTTATTAATTTATAGCGTATAACTGTCTTATTCACATAAACTTTATTACTTTTGGATCGCAATGACCACCACAAAGACAATAAAAAAACCACACTAAATGCCAGTTATTATTATTATTTTGCTTTCTTTCTTTTAACAGTATTAAGGAATATCAGAGCCTACTCTATATATAAGAGCCTCCACATTGACTGTATTTTTTACTAAGCTTAAAATAAGGTACATACAATTTTTCTTTACTATGAAACTGTATGGGAAAACGATTGTTTTCATTTAAATTTTTAGCCTATAAGAATTATGAGCTTTTATATTATTTTTATACGAAAATATTCATAAAACATGTAATTTTATTTGATTGAAAAATCGAATCATTTCTTAGTAAAAATCGTCTTCAAAAATAAGATATTTTTGAACTTAAAAGTGTTGTTGTTTTTGTAATATACCTCATAAACTAATAACTCAAAATTTACAAACAATACAATAATCATCTCTTTCATTGCCTTTATTCAAATTTGAATATCGTTCTGTTGTTATTTTGAATTTGCGAAGCATGCTAGATTGTTTCGATTTTTTGTTTTCTTCACGCTCATTGTATTGATTTAAGTTTTTCTGTTGTGCTCTTTTTGATTTGTATTAATTTCGATTGTTGCCATTGGTTTTAGATGTGGACAAATCATGACGTCATTAAATTGAATTTTTGACGCTCAAAGAGGATAGACGTGTTTTCGTCGTCCTCTTTGTAAATTTATTGTAATGTAATTTAATTTAATTACTTTTGTTTAAGTTTTAGTGTTATATTTATGTTTTGTGTTGGTGAACAAATTAAAATTAAATTAATTAATTAATTATTATAAATAATAATAAACATTAAAATGAGTGTAGTGAAGTTTAATTTGGAAAATGTAATCCACCGGGATGCATTTAGCAGGCAATGTTTTTAATTTATAATAAAAGAAATGAAAATTCTTGATTTATTAATTAATTGCATTTTCATTTTGATTTTGATTTAATATGGGTACAATTGTGCACAAAATCTAAATTTTAAAATAGTAAATTTGTCGCAATTTAAGTTGCGTGGTTAATCTTCATGTCTTATTGGATTGTCACTAATACAAAAGAAGATTTTGATGTTTTGTTTGTGTACAATTCTCTCAAATTATTCTTGAAAATTTAATAAAGGGAATTGATTTTTATTCATATACATAGTTTTTAATAGTTAAATGTGTGTATCTTTTATTATAATTGAATTTTGTTTGCTGTTAGTGTATGATGTGTATTGTGTGTGTATTTAGTGAAAACAAATACAGATTAGTAAAATATATGGCCGACAAAGAGCATAAGAGATTATATGTAAATATAAATTTTCCTTATACATATGTGGTTGTAGTTTAGTATTGTAGTACGATTCCCCTAATTTTATCTGATATGGTTTTCGCTATCTGTGGCTAAGTTACATAAGTCATTTATGTGATATCAAAACTGGAAATTATATATATAAGCCATACGGTACAAACACTTGAGATATAGAAAGATACATTTTTATGGGTATACACAAGCCGCATTTCTTGACGTTTGATCTGATCCGGATCGGATCATGTCTCATGAAGCGACACAAAAATGCGTAAAACAAACAAACACCAAAATTCAATTTTTTTTGTCTCGTTTCGTTTTGAATCTGCCTCTTCATACTCGTACTGCATTCATTATATTCTTTGTCGCTTTACAAAATATTGTTCAACTACGGAATATTGTTCAACTATTTTTGGATCACCATTTGTGATCAAAAATGTGGTGATGGGCTGGATCGATCTTTTTTGTTAAAAATCTTATGAGAAAATAAACAAAACAGAACAAAAAAGATCGATTTAGCACATCACTACCAAAATGAATGTTGGATCAAATGTTGTTGTTGCTTCACAAGTAAATTTTGATCTGATCCGGAGCGCTCCGTCAAGAAGTGCGGCTTCAATTGCATAATCCGAATAAGTCTGTTTTGTTTTTGTGTGTTGTCTAATATCATATGAAACAGAACAAGCCATAAGCAAATATTGAGAAAAATTTTATGAGAGTATTTGTTGATTTTGATGGTGCTCTTTATGTACTACGAGCTACACAAAAGTACGACACAAATTCTCATGTACTCCATTCAAGTAGGATTCTTATTCTTCGTATAATCGAGGAAATTTAAATTGAATGGGTAACTCAATATATGATACATACAGGGTTACTTATTTGGGTAGGAATAATTTTAATAAGGGACATCGAAGTTTAGTTTTAATTATATAATTTATTTTAATTATTTTATTAACTACATTGAAATTTATTAAATGTACTAAATTGATTTGAATGGTATAAAGGTTGACGCTCAAAGAGGATAGACGAGTTTTCGCCGTCCTCTTTGTAAATTTATTGTAAGTGGATGCGTGGGAAATGAGTGATGTGTATTTACTTTAAATTTTATAAATGTATTAATTTGTTTTATTTTTCATATGTCATATGTCTTATTTCATATTTAATATTTAATATTTAATTTGATTTAATTTGATTTAATTTGATTTAATTTGATTTAATTTAATTTAATTTAGTTTTTAGATGATAGCTTAGGTGCCGGTATCTGGGTATAGTCGGACCTTGGCAATAATTCTATTTTACAGCTAGATTTTGTTATATGTAAAAGGCTATATGATGTACGGCTAGGAGTCCGTGTGTTCATGCTATTACGTTTGGCGGTTCATAAGCATCAAATAGGAAATAAAGGAATCGCATTATAAAAGTTTTCTAATATTTATTTGGTTTTAAGTTTAATGTAGAAATTAGAAATAATTGAGTGATTTTAATTTGAATTTTCAGAAATGCAGATAATTTCTTGCTTGGCCTTAAGGAGCTAAAAGCACCCTGTTATCATGTAGTGTAAAAGTGTATGGTTGTGTGCTAAATATATTATCATTTATATCACTAACATTTTGATAAGTTAAATCCGTTGAATTATAGTGTAAGACGGTTTTAAAAAATGAATAAATATTTAATTTTAATTATGTTTTCAAATTTGCGGAAGAATTTTTCAATCAACTAATATTAATTATGTCAACAAGATTAGTTAAAAGTAAATCATTAATAATAATAATAATTTTTGATGTCCTGATTTAGATTTATAGATTTAAAGAATCCTGAGTTCTGGCATTGGATTCCTGAGGAACGAGCATCTAATCATGTACATAGTTAAAATGTGCTATCTTATGCTAACCTGTTTAACTTTTATCATTTAACATTTATTGTACTAATAATGGATTATCTTTTAATGGGTTAGGTGACTGCTAACGGATTGAATCTGTCCCAACTAGTAATCTTATCTTATCTTTTGGTTGGGGAGGTGTAAATGGGGGTACGATGTGTGCCCGGGGAATAATGAAGATCCTGTTATAATAATTATTCATTTGAGTAATAAAATTTGGTATTATGGTGGTTATTAGTTTTATTTAGTTTTCAGAGTCGTCCGGGAATTTTTATATTAATTTTATTTGTTGATTCTTGATATACTTATAGTACATAATTGAATTATTAATAAGTCTAGGTGTTGCGGTGCGGTAATATTATCATTTAAATCATTTTAAATAAATTTTATAAAATAATTGAATTAATAAGTATTTTAAACATTTTTTAAAAAAAAAAATTTTTTTTTGAAGCGGAGTGACGTAAGTGATCTTTTTATAATTAATATTATTTCGTATAATCACAAAACACCAACAGTTTTCACTTACTTAAAAATAAAAAAACCAAAATTTTATTTTTGAATTTATTTACTTTTATTTATTTAAAATTACAACTAGTTTCGATCTTGTAAAGATCATCTACAGGTAATTTTTTGCAATTCAAAAAAATAATAAGTATTTATTTTATTTTCTGTATCGGTAGGAAATTGATGATCAGTTTTAAGTTAAATTTTTATGTTTAAATAGTTTAATGTTCATGTTAATTCTTGTAGCAGTAAATAACAATTATTTAATTGGAGATAAAAGAAACAGTAATAAGGAAATAAGTGTTGTTATTTTAAATTTCTTTTAATTATTTTATCAGGTAAATTAATGAAAGGCGGACAGGGGTATAATTAGAGCATTAATAATTTTTAAATCCTATTTTAGATTTAGGATTTAGGGAGTTATGAGTATCCGGCCCTGGATTCCAGAGAAATGATCATCTTATAATGTTATAATTTTAGGGAGTCCTGAGTATCCGGCCCTGGATTCCAGAGAAATGATCATCTAATAATGTAGTTAGATTGTGCTGTCTTGTGCTAATCTTTTTATTATGTTGTGTTTTGTTTATTAATGTATAATAATTAGTTTAGTTTAAAGAATATTTAAAGGGGTCTCTTCCTTAATATGTTAATAAATAATCCAATTTTCAGAATATAATATAGTTCCAAAATTAATCATTATTATAGGGATTAAATTAATCCTAAGTTTCAGAAATAAATTTTAGCTTGAATCAACCCTCCAGGATCAAGAAGTAGTAAATTAGCTGTAGTTTAGAAATTGTGTTGTCCTGTGCTAACTATTTTACTATATAATTACTAACAATTTACTAACTATCGGCTATACCTAGGTGTCTGTAACCGGGCCGATTCTGTCACTTCTAACTATCCTATCCTATCCTTCGGTTTTGTTATGTGTGAAAGAGTGCACGGTGGGACCCGGCCAGGGGTGGACATGATGCTGTCACATTTATGTGATATCGCGGGTGATTGTGCTCTCCTTGTTGTAATGGTGCTTAGGTATCTTCAGTAAGGAAAGCATTCACCTGTGTTTTAAAGTTGGTGTGACAGTTTAATGACCACATCACTAACACGGGATTTCTTGCTTCATAAGCTTGGCCGTGCATTCATATCAATCAATCAATCAAAATACAGATTGTTATTGTTGTAGAATGCTTTTTAATTTAAATTCCCTTATTTTCTTTTGATTATTGCTGGAAAATCAGGAAATTTGAGAGCCTGTGTTTTAAATGAGTAAGACATTGAGTTGTTTTATAGCGATGTTACAAACAATAATTTAACTGGCTTAAACTTTTAATTCATGTTTTTTCGTCAATCGAAATCGCGTTTTTTCATACAAACTCTATGAAAATAAATGAATTTTGGTGTTTCTGTATCGACAATTTTATATGTTCGAAAGATTGTAAAAGAATTCAATCCAGTTTCGAACTGATGAGCTTATGATTATGAAAAAATCAATCTTCTCATCAGGCCGCGGCGCCTGGACTGATTATACCACAATTTACATTCTATATATACAGAATGTACTGTGCGTTCAAGTTCTAGCGAATAATACTAATACAGATGAATTCTCTTACAATTTTTCTTCTTCACGATATTCACACAGCTCTATTTCTGTGTAAGTTAATTTATTTTTTCTGGATCCCTTATTTTAAGTTAATTTTTCACATGCCGGCTTTACATCAAGATAGTAATATATAATTAGTAATATATAATATATAATTATAAACTTTTTCTGTCTTTATTTTTTCTCCTTTTTTTGTTAATACGAACTTTAATTTATAAATTTAAGCATACTTTGGAGTTTTTTATAATTATAGGCCAAAGTAATATTTAAGATTCCTGTTGACCACTATTTCATACGAAAGCCATCGAGTTGTACTTAGAGACAAAATTTTATGGTTTGCTAAATTAAAATAATTTTGTAACTGTTGATAAGCTCCTATTCAACATATATAAATGATTATACATACATACATATATGTTTTTTATTGTTTTCTCTATGTTACCAGTACTGCGATTTTGTTGTGTACTTGAGAGTATGGGAGTAAATAACCGGAACGCGATAGTATTTTCAAATTTTGATGTGTTAGTGAATGTTTTGTTTTTGTTTATTTTTTATTTGAGATTGACGAGAGTTAATTTTAAAATATTAGGAATTTAGAATATAAATTATATTAGATTTTTAAAATTTAAATGGGGCAAAAATCAGTAGCAGCCTAAAGCTAAACTTCAGCCAAATTATTTAAAAATACTACAATATATTAAAATTAAAGATAAAAAATAAATATTCCACTATATTGTAGGTGTACATATATTATAAATACTCCACTATATTGTACGCACTAATGTATTGCACACATTCATTACTTACCATATATATGTATATATTAATTTAGTTTAATTAATTGACAAAAAAAAATTGCAAACCTAAAACATACAATTCAAAATGTCAATATTCCCATATTCCCAATCTAAAAAGCATGGGAAAAAATATTCCCATAGGAAGATAAGCACCAAAACATTTGAACCGATTCCACCAGATTGAATAATTTTTGATGCTTACTGGTACAAATACCACACGAACACAAATAAAATTAATGACAACACACAGTAACAAAATTTTATACTTTACATGGTATACGAGTACGTATACAAAACTCCCTGTGAGTAAATTCCCATGTATACAACAAAATCGCACTACAGGTAATTTTAGTGGCTGCTGATGCGCACAAATGTAAAGAGTGATATGTATGAGATGCAACGGAGAAAAAATAAATCCGGATTGATTTCTTGAAATTTTGATACAACTCCATCGCGTGCTCCGTCATAACAGATGCGTTATCTATGCCAAGCGAGATTACATTTTTAATAGGAATTTGTCATTGTTCAAAATGTTGCTTAATTACACTAAAAATTTCTTGTGCCGTCGAGTCCGTTAATTCTATTATATTTATAGCAACAATCACTAAACATTTGGCAGTGAACACGTCAGTAATTTCGTCTATGATAGGGGAAAATTTAGTTTGTTTAAGTTTAGCTGCTATTAACTGCTCCGCGAATGGTCCTATAACTGTGTTGACCATTGCCGTTGCTTTAGTTCTGTCACATTTTAATTGTTTTGCTTTATTTGAGTCTGCGCATGCCATTTTAAGAAATGCAGGTAAAGATTCCAATTGGGCAAACGGTAGGTCATACTGTATGTAGTACATTACACACATGAACTCCGATTCCCTCTTTTTATTTATATTTGATAATTTGATAGAACTGTGGCAATATTGTTTTGTTTGGTGTTGTATTCCTAGATTTAATACTTTTTATGTGTAAATTTGATTTCAAATGTCTGTATAAATGACTTTTACTATTTGTAAGCATTGTGAAGCAAATTGAACAGAAAGCCATTCCATCAACTTTTCTCAACCATGAAAACTTCACTTCCCATTCACATTTATATTTTTGTGAATATTTTTTTTTTATTTACAGGACTGCTATCTTGAGATTTTTCAGAATTAGAAGATTCCAATTTGGTGCAAACAACTGAGTTAGTAAATCAATAGAATAGTAATTTATCATTCAAAATAAAAATTATTATACTAACCGACTATTTGATAAGTTTCCAATATCTTGCTGTTCTGATTGTGATTTTAATGGGGATGGCTCGCAAGATTGACTGACATTTGGAATGTTAGTTGAAACAATAGTAGTTTCCGGATTGGTAAGCAATATAAAAATATTAAAATTAATTTTCAAATGCAAAAAATAATTATCACTTATTAGTTTATTACCAATTTAGCACAACTTCATAAGATGGTTCACTGCCTCTGTTCGGATTTAAGCCTTTTACTGACACACTGGCCCTCAAAGCACTAGCTCATAACAATATTAAAATTATTTATCAATTAACAATTTGAGTATATCTATATAAAATAAGAATAGTTACAAACCGGATGCCACTGAAGTTTATCGGATTTTATCTTTGTGGCGAAACATTGGCACTCGAAATGACACTAAAACACAGATGGCTATTTGCCATGAAAAATTAAAATAAAATTAATTATTAATAACTGATACACCTTTTCCAATAGTATTCAAAAATTCGCAATGTCGGCTAACGGAATTTCTTTAGAATAAATTGACCACTGTTAAATTTTTTAAAATTTTATTGTATGATTAAAACAATATCAGTAAAATACCAAATCGTGGTAATATTATTACTTACTTCCTTTTAGGAACAATTGGAAAATATCGTCATGGGGGGCGTCATGGGATCCCCATTGTCCTTCCTTAACATTATAGTGCCGTAGAGTATCCATAAAAATTTATAATTTTTTGATTTCTTTACCGTTTTCGCCTCATTCAATAAATTGCGACGAAAAGAGGTGAAATCCTCATTGATTTACCTCTTTCATTTTATTTGTATTTTTTGCTCACAATTTAAAAATCTCGTTTTTAAAAGATTAAAACTTTCCTTGAAGATGTGGGGCAATGTACCAATAATTGGTTCAGTTTGAGTAAGAAGGCCATGCACGATAATCGAGTTCTTCCGCTTTTATTGTTCTAAATTATGGAATCGGTTCCCTAAAACTGCCATTCTATCCACGACAACTTGGTCAAGATTTTTCAACCAGATCGATTTCTTTACCGCTGATATACACTTCATTTGTACCTATATGAGTAACAATTTTTTATTGGTATCTTCCGAATTTTTGTTTATGTATGATGTCGGTTATTTCACATAATATCCTGTTTAGAGCTGATTTTATGTCTTCATTATTTTGTCCGTTATTTTTTTGAGTACCACTATTCGTTTTAGGACTATTTACAATATTAACATCTCCAATCGAAAGACGAACAATTTTTTTAACACTAACACAACTCTCAAAAATTCAAACTTTTTTGTTTTTTGACATAAATTCCACTTCATTTGGATTCATGTTAATATAGGGAGCATGAAAAACTCCCGAGCAGACGCTACATTTAATGTTCATAATGTTTTCACCGCGGTTCACTCGCTTTGTACAAACGCAACAAAGCACCATATTGTTGTATGGTTTATTAAATTTGTAGGCTATTTACTTTTTTTGTTTAGCACTTAATGAATGAGTCCGCAATATTACACCATTACAATTTAAAACTTATGCACATAATTACAGTCCAAAACTAAAAACTTTAAACATTTTTAATTAAGTTTGATAACAAATTATAAATAGATAGAACAATTATTGTTTAAGTTTGATCACAGATGTACATTTTCGATGTGCACCGAACGACAGCTGAAAATTGATTTTATACATATCAGGCTGGCCACCCGTCCTCGTTTGGCGCGGATTGTCCTCGTTTGACTATTTTGTCCTCGTGTACTCGTCGATGCTCAAAAATCCTCGTGGTTTAAGAATTTTTTACGATTTTTAAATGTAGATTTCTTATTTTTAGTTGTAATACAATTACAATTACCCCGTGTTTTTGTCTATAAATTACTCAACTATTTTTGTTTGCCTATTTGTGCAAAAAAAAAAATGTTGAAATAAAATTTGCGGAATTATTATCCTCGTTTACTGGTAACATAAAATTTGACATGAATTTTTCTAATAGTAGCGATTGCAACTTACTACTTCAAGTATTATATGGAATTCATATTGGTTTGGAATAAGCAACAATATTCTTATTTAAATGAGAAAGTAACTTCGTTTCTTATATACAAAGAGGAATTTTTTATTGTGTTGTGTTCTAAAATTGTTAATTGAGGAATATTTTTTTTTATTGAAGTTAAGAGCTATCCGTAAATAATGTTAAGAATATTTGATTTTTAGGAAATATTTATAAATTCCTTATTGTTTTAGGTAGTATGTCATCAAATACAAATGAAACTGGTAAAAAAAAATAAAACTAGCAACGAACTTTAATGATTCTTAGTTGAAATTGGAAAGTTGGTTAAAAAAAATTTCAAGTGATAAGGGTTACTGTAATTTATATGGTGTGGAAATATTAGTTTCTAATAAAGGTTTTCGGGCCCTAGAAGACCACGAAAGAACAAAAAATCACCAGACAAATTAACGGCTGCCGATTACAATGCTGTAATCACAAGATTTTTCAATACAAATACAATTGATGAAGATCTAACTGCAGCAGCTGAACTTGTCCATATATTTCATTGTATTAAACACAACCAATCATACTTTTCAATGGAATGCTACCTAAAATTAATAAAAGCTACACATTTCGACTCCAAAATTGGAAATAAAGTGAACTGCGGCCGAACCAAAGCCGATATATATATATATATATATATATATATATATATATATATATACATATATATATATATATATATATATATATATTTACGCGAGTAAATAAATATTTATCATAATGGCTTTCCAAGCGACCGCCGCAAATACTTATAAGCACTTATGGTTCATGTCTGCTAGATTTACTATAGTTAATCTAGTAAATATTCAAACCATAACTGCTTATAATTACTTGGCGGTGGTCGAATGGGAAGCTACTAATGTATTTTTTTACAGATATGGTTATTTAATACAATTAAAGGGTACACTCCTTTTAAATAAATAACAAACATTAAAGAATTTAAATTTCAAAAACAATTATTTCAATAATTTAAGGAAAAGCCATTGAACAAAACAATAAAAATGAAATTAACTTCACCAGCAAAAAAAAAAAAAAAAAAAATTAAAACCTTCCATTAGCCTTAAAAATCTTTATAAATTATTTTTCAAAACAATAATAATAATTACAAAAAGAGAAAAAACAGAAAAAATGAAACGATGTTTGCTTACGCTGTTCATCTAAAATTAAAAACAAGTTTCAAAATAAATTAAATTTTGTTGTTTGCTTATAACTTATAATAGGCGTTTTCGGAAATAGGCCACAGTAAATAAATAGTAAAATTTTGTTTTAATGTGTTGGTAACAAAATTACTAAAGTTAGCCTTTACAAAAAGTAAAAATAAATTTAGGATTGAACGCGCCGGAAAAGCATTTTGACAGATATTCAATCAATTGTTTGATTATTTTTGTTTACGTTTAGTAATTATAAAATTCCGTATTTAAAAAAAAAATACATATTGCAATTGTGATAAATATAAAATGGATTCACAATTCTTTGTTGAAAGTTCTTCTTCGGATAGTGAAGCAGAAACGGAGATAGTAATTATAAATGAAGATCTGACATTGGAAGTTTATATCGCTTTAACAATTAAATCCCAAGCTAAAGACGATTTAATCAAAATAGCAGACTTTATTTCTGTAATAAATCTGTACACTGAAATGCAATTTAAGAGACATTTTAGATTCTCTCGTAGTACGGTACAATATATAATAGGTATAATTCAAATGAAATTTTATTTATTTGCTACTTTTTTACAGAAATATACAAAAAGCGTTTATGTGATCGTATGGCAAGTAGGTAGACATCCAACAAGTCCTGATTTAAAAATTTATCTTACCATCTGGTATTTAGCTAACCAGGAGACGTTCCGCCAAATTGCCGACTGGTTTGGTACAGCTGTTTCCACTGCTTACGAATCAGTTAAAGACGTTATAAATTTTCTAATATCGGAATCGCCAAAAATTTATAAAGTGGCCCAAACAAAAAGAATACCCTTGTAAATGTAAGGAGTTTGATAAAAATTGCCGGAATTAAAGGCATAATTGGGGCAATTGACGGATGTCATGTTCACATAAAAAAATCGGCCCAAAACCCAATGGATTATTTCAATAGAAAGAAATATTATAGTGTACTCCTCCAGATTGTAGTTAATCATCAAAAAAAATGTATAGATGTTTCTTCCGGGGAACCCGGATATAGGCATGATTGGAGGATTTTACAGTGGACACAATTATTCAAGCATGCTGAAAAACAAAATATTTTTGATAAACATTTTTTATTGGGCGATTCGGCAAATAAAAATAACGATTGGATCGTTTCTCATTTTACGGACTACGGCCGTTTAAGCGACCAACAAAAAACATTCAACTACCTATATTCTAAGTCGAGAATCGTAGTTGAAAATGCTTTTGGCTTATTGAATGGTAAATTTCGAATGAAATTGGGTTTTGATAATTTCGTCATACAGTTTATGTTTCAGCATAAAATTAAATAAAATTTAATTTATTTTAGTTTAATATAATATTTTACTTTTATCCTTTAGAAATGAGTCGAGCAATTGATGTTCGAATTATTGAGGAAGTGAAGCGAGACATAATGGAGTTGATTTATAGATTGGCACATCGAGAGTATAAGAACGGCACTCTTAAACGAGTTGTTTGGGCGGAAATCGCCGAAAGTGTGGGAATTCCCGTGGAAGAAGCCATACAAAGATGAAAGTTACTTCGGGCTAAATATGTCAGGCAAATGAAGGCCGTTAAAAGTCGCAGTACAGGAACTAGTATGGGAAAAGACGAGACATTCATACGGGAAATGGATTTTCTCAAAGAGATTACCATGGATTAGTAAGAAAATTATTTATGTGTATTTATATTTTTCGAAGTTATATTACTTTCTTTTACTCTAGTAAATTAAAGTATAGTAATCATGAACATTTTGGACCTTGAGATTTTTAGAGATTTATTTGTTTTGAGGTCCCCTGAGTCCGAAAAAGCGGGTTTCAAAATGGTGTCTGTCTGTCAGTCTGTCTGTGTCCTCTCTACAGCCCAGATGGTTTAACCAATCGAACTGAAACTTCAGATTTAAGCTTTTTTGATAAATTGGGAGGTCCCAGTGAATTTTACTCCAAATCAGCTAACCGGAAGTGGCCACTCCCCTGGTCCAGAAAATTTATTTTGCAAATATCTTAAAAAATATAAGGTTTACAAAAAACTACTTAATATAAAATGTTTCCAAAAATTAAAAACAAATAAAAATGAAAAATAAAAAATTAAAAAAAAAAAAATTTAAAAAATACAAAAAAAAAAATTAAATTTCTCAAAATTCTCTGTTCGTAAAAGAAAGTCGTGTGTTGGCCACACCTCCATTTTTATATTAGGCATATCTAGCGCGTTGAAACCTCACATTTTAACTACAAAAATTATAAAAATTATTATTTGTCTAACATATTTTTATCTAATATTTCTAATTGAATCCAATTAACGTTTTAGGCCAATGGAAAGCAGCTTCATAGTAAATACAGCTACAACTCCGAAAATAGAGTCAACGCCATTAACAAGAGTAGCGCCAGCAATAATTGAACTAACCACGGCTGAATCGCTCCCGTCGAGTTTGACACAAACCCCAGGATCATCAAAAAGAAACGAGGCATTAGAACAGGGATTTACTTAAATCGCAAATGTTAATGCAGACTTCGCAATTAACTGCGTTCACGGCACATTCGCGGATGACGTCGTCTATCAATTGTATCTTTAGATCATTGTGTATTTCCCTGTTAGTCACAAATCGGTAAGCGTTGGTGATCATTCGAAGAAATTTATTTTGGCTACGTTGTATAATGTCTCTATTGGATTTATGAGTACAACCCCATAGCTGCGCACCATACATCCATATTGGTTTGAAGATAGTCTGGTAGACTAGTCTTTTGCAATACAGGTTCATTTTGGAATTATGCCCAACTAACCAGTACATTTGACGTTGTTTTAATCGTATCTGTTCAGCTTTCTGTCTCACATGATGTTTCTAGTTGAGCCTTGAATCTAAATTGCAGTTCAAGGTATTTTGCCGATTCAGCCTGCGGCACTTGTACCCCATTGAGGTATATGTGTAGACTGTTATTTTTGTGTCGGAGATTAAATGTCACATGGGTTGATTTGAGCTCATTAAGCACTATTTTCCAGTCAATTGTCCATTTAGTAACGTTGTTCATTGCTCCTTGAAGATTTTCCACTGCCCTTGGTTGTGATTCGTCTACTGACATAATTACAGTGTCGTCAGCGAACGTGCCGATGAATGTTTTCTTCGTTGTAGGTATGTCCGCAGTGTAGATAAGGTAGAGAAGAGGTCCCAATACGCTTCCCTGCGGAACTCCCGCTAGCGTTGGATAAAAGTCAGAACATGTTTCTTCATGGATGACTCTGAATTGGCGATAAGAGAGGTATGATTCAAGCAGCTGGCAATAGTTTTGTGGTAGCATTTTGCTCATTTTGAATGTCAATCCCTCGTGCCAAACCCTATCAAAGGCCTGAGATACATCCAGAAATACGGCGGGGCAATATTTCTTTTCTTCTAACGCTTGCTCTATTACCGTAGTTATTCGATGGACTTGATCTATTGTGGAGTGGTTATTCCTGGATCCAAATTGAAAATCAGGAACGTTTACCATTGGCTTTAGACGTTTCAGTAGTAGTTTTTCAAACAGCTTTGATAAGGTCGGAAGCAGTGAAATTGGTCTGTATGATGTTACTTCTTCATCTGGTTTACCTGGTTTCTTCAACATAATTATTTGGGCCGTTTTGAAGCATTTGGGTACATATTTCAATCTCATACAGGCATTAAATAAGTATGTGATCATGATGATTGCTTTGCGTGGAAGTTCCTTGAATAGACCCGGTGATATTTCATCAATTCCTGGTGCTTTTTTTGGGCTAAGACTTTTGTCGATTTCTTCAGCAATTTCCATTGGCGTGACCCTTTTAAAATCCTGATTTGGTTGATAAGCAGGTGTTAGGTCAATGTTGGATTGAATGTCATGGGGTTGAAACACTGTTGCTAGGTGTTGAGCAAAGAGTTCCGCTTTTTCTTTGTCATGTCGAACCCAATTGCCTTGAGCATTTCTTATAGGTGGTACTCGAACTACAGGTCGTTTAAATTTTCTGGTTGCTTTCCATAATGAATAGTCCTTATCCATTTCTAGACCTAGCCCGCTTAAGTAGTTGTCAAAGCAATCCTGTTTGAGGCTTTTGATTAGCCTATTGACTTTGTTACTTATTCGATTGAAGGTGGTTTTGTCGGCGGGATTTTTGGTGAGATGCCATATTCTCCTTGCCTTTCTCCTTTCCTTGATTTGTTCCCTGATTTCAGCCGGGTATTTGACTTCAATCTCCGCTTTGTCCTTTAATTCTGGAGTAGCTAGACTGGCGGCCATACGAGTGTATTCAATGAAATTGTTTGTTTGTTGTTCCAATTCTTCATTACTTTTAATACTAACTTTTAATTCAACTAGCTCTTCCAGTTTTTCTCTGAAGAGATCCCAATCCGTGAATCTATTAGTAAGGTTTTGCTTTTTATTTTTCTTGATGACTATAGCGCTTACTGACAACAGTACAGGAATGTGATCAGATGTTAAGTCGTTAATTCCTTCGACTCTAGTGTAACTGGATGAAATACAGTTTATGATGAAGAAATCAAGCAGATCTGGTATTTTTCCTGCATCCGTTGGCCAATACGTTGACCCCCTTGGAGACAGATATTCACATATGTTTTCATGAATGGCATTGAACAAAGCATTTCCTTTCCCAGGAGAAATTAGCCTGGAACCCCAAGCTGTATGTTTTATATTATAGTCCCCTCCAATAATAAATCTTGGACTGAGCTTATTAAAGACGTTATTAAATTGTAACTTCGTTGGTGTATGCCGTGGAGGACAGTATGCTGCCGCAATATTTAGATCTGCGCCATTATATTGGATTGAGATAACAGTTGCTTGCATGTAGCTTTCTCGAATATCCTCTTGTCGATTATGATTGATATTATATATTTTTAATTAGTACAGCTGAACCACCTCTGGCTCTTTCACTAGAATAGATTGTCCAGTAGGAATTAAATCCCTTTATTCTGAAAAAGCTTTTGTTGGAGAAGTGCGTTTCTGAAATAAGTGCAATATCTATGTTGTTTGTATGGAGAAATATTTCCAGTTCTTGGGCTCGTTGGTTGAGCCCATTAGCGTTCCAGGTTACAATGCATAGGAATGAGTTAATCATTTGTGTGTATGCTGACTTTTTTTGCTAGGCGGATAAAAATTAATTTCTAGTTTTGCCACCCTTTCTGTTAAGTGACCAAGTGTCTATTGAATTTGACTAAGCTTTTTAATAATTTCAAAGTTATTAGACTCGTTATTAACTTCTATGTGTTTGTTGTTTTGATTTGATTCATCAGCAGATAATTTGGTGATTTGCGCATAGGAAAATCCAACTGTGGATGGTGTGATTGTTGTTTGTGGTTTAGCAGCTTTGGTTTGTAATCGCTGTACTACTCTTGTTCTATTATTCTGTTGACTTTTAATTTTGTTCTGATATACGCAGCATCCTTTATAATTTGCAGTATGTCCTTGTTGTTGACAAAGAGCACGTGAAGGTGCGATATCTGGTTGTTTTTTGCATTTTGTCGTGTGATGATCTCCAGCACACTTAACGCATTTGGTTTGACGATAGCAAAAACTCTTGGTATGTCCAAATTGTTGACAATTCGTACATTGTGGAATGTCCCTTGTCTTGTTAGGTGGCTCAATTTTAACTATACAGTACGCAAGTTTCTTGATGTTGTAAACATCTTTATTGTTGTCTTTTTGTTTTAAGTCGATGTAAAACAATGGAAAGTGTTTCCTGTCTATTACACTATTAGTTGTGACCATTTTGTATATGTTAGTAATACTTCATGTCCCATTTTTTCTAAGTCTGCTTTAATTACATCGTGACTAATGGAAGATGGTTAGCCTCTGATAACTACTCTATAAGCCTTTTCGCTCTTCAGCTGATAGGTGTGATATTCTATATTTACTGATTGGTTGCTGGGTTCTTTTTTTAATTCTTCCAGTAATTTTTTGACATTTCTGTAATCATTTTCATTTTGAAATGTAATTTTAATGTCACTATTTGAAAGCGCCTTAAAAATAGTTGATTCACTAGTGGTTTTTAATACTTTTTGTCGAAAAAGTTCGAAATTTTTGATATTGCTCACGTTAATGGGTGGAGGCAGTGGTATTTTTGGGTTTTTCTGTTCAATGTTATTGATCACAATTTGTGTAGTATTTTTTGGAGGAGTTTTCGTTTTTGTGCGCCTGCGTTTCCTAGCATTTCTGTTATCAGCACTGGAAACTCCTTTTTCCAGTTCTTCCTCATCTGTGCAATAATCCTCTTGACTCAGAGCACTGAATCTATTATTCTGTTGAAAAACTGGAAATTGCCGCAGCAACCAGTTGGAATTATTTGAATGTTCATGTTGACTGGATGATGGCTGAATATGGTTAGAAGAAAGATTGTTAACTCATGCTGAATCCTTAGCTATCCTATTTTTAACCTTTTCTATTAATGTAGAGTTTTCTCTCTTAAGTTCAGCAACTTCATTGCTCAGCTGCGCGATTAGTTTCTCCATTTTTTGAACATTATTTAACAGCTCCTCGCTTGTAACCATCCACTATGGAACACGTGCCTACTTGGTGTACTGTAATCATCGATGCGCAATCAATTTAGTAGATTCCTTGGTTGGTAGTTGTAGATATATACGAGTCAATTACATACAAAAATTAAAATGTATTATAAAGTGTAGACAGACATCACTACGGTTTCATATTGATGCAATCCAACGCTGTTGAAGAGATAGCAGTTATTTCTGCGGTTTTGGTTGGTTTCGGAGAAGAGCCATGTACTAATTTAGTGTTGGCGCGCAAATTCTTGTCGGGCTAGTTACAATATAACATACAAATAGAATTATAAAAAAAAAAAAAAAGTTTGTTGGATTGAGGGGGGGTGAAAACAAAAGTAACATATTAGCGGGGAAAAATGTAAAGATCTAGAAAAAGCTTGAAAAACGTCAGTCAATGGAAAAAAGTCAAAAGGTGCATTTTGTTTTAAGTATTGTTTTTTTGTAAAATTGAACCATATGATAACTTAAATATTGTAATAAAAAAATAAAAGGTTGATAAAGCTTAGTAAAATTTAAACTGACAAAAATCAATTTGTTTTTTGATAAACATTGTTAATGTAAAACTTAAATTGTCAGTAAATAGAAAAAGAAAAATTGTAACAAACAGACAAAAAACTGTAGATCAAAAAGTTTATGTGAATCTAATATAATAAATTATTAATTAATGTACATATAACTTTAAAAAAAATTAAAATAAAATGAAGTTTTGTTAATAATAAAACACTGTTAATTAAATTTATTTAAACAAAGTTCCGTAGTGATAACTTTACAGTGGATGAAAATAAAACACTAATTACAAGTATATGAAGTGTGAACGACGATTTTGTTTTGTGTGGATGTGAAAGTTTTGGGCCCAAACCGTCCAGATTAACATATGTTGACCAAATCATATTGGGTTTAGTCTGTTTCACAAACGTACGCCAACATTTATGGCATAATATTTGATGATTGAAGCAACGCGAGATTTCCAGCATATGTGAATGGTACATCATTTTTGCCGCGTTTAGTGTATATACATATTGGAATCATCATCGTGAGTGGACACCGTCAGGATGCTGCCATGATAAGTATAGTATGGGTGACGTATTTTGTAAGATTTTTTTTTTGTTGCTTTTGTAATTATTATTATTATTTCATTTTTATTTATTTAAATACTATTGTTCATGCACGGTGCGCGACTTTACTTTTCATTGATGAGCGTAGATAGAAACATGTGGTAACAGATTTTAAGTTTAATATGGGATGACCTTGGTGGATATTGCGTTATGACGAACCATTATTAAGAAGTGAGCACACTTGTTAAATTCGTTTTTTTTGTTTTTTGTTGTAATAAATGGCATCCGACGTCTTGTGTTGCGGGAAAGATCCCTCCCTAGCCACTGACTGCTTTTCTCGGTATTCTGTGTGCCATGTGGCGTCGGAAAGACCCAAGCCTACCGTTACAAATGGCGCCGAAACAGGGACCAGATAAAATGGGTCGAGATAACATAATGTGTTCTTACCGTTAATTACGTAATAGTGTTAATAAAAATTTGGTAGCCCTAACAAGGCATCCACGTGGCTTCACCATGCAACTAGTACAATTTGTTACCGCTTAAGTTTACTTGCGGTTAATTGTTATTTTTAAGACCCTTAAGGTCAACTGCATTTTTTTTTAAATTTCACATTCAATTATTTTGCCGTTTTGTCAATCCATAATGCCGAAATATAATCGATTGTTCCGTGAGTCGGTTCTCTTATATTTTAGCAGAATGGATTTGTTACGAAATTAATTTTTTTTTGTAACTTTGCCACTTCATCAATAAATTTTTATTTTCATTCAATCAGTGTTAACAGTTTAGGATTTGAAGATTGACAATTAATTTATTCATTTGCGATTGATGATTCGATGAGTTCGGGTTCCTCGCTGATGATAAATGTTTAGTAATTACTCTTCAATGACTAAAATATAATTTCTTATTTTTTTTTAAATTTGTTTTTGGAAATAGATTTTGCAAATAAAATATTAATTGGCTCGTTTTTTTTTTGGTTACGTCATACCAAGTCACGAAAGTAATGACACAAAGCAAGATCATATAGCAAACATTGGTGACTTAAAAGAATACGCAAGATACTACTAAGCCATCATCCCATATATGTACGTATACATATAGATATATAAAAAAAAAAAAAATTAAAACAAAAATTCCAAGAAACTTTTCTTTTCTTTGATTACAAATTTAATTTAATTCTTATTATAATTTAATTTAATTTATTATTACTATTTATTTATTTTGTAAATATTACCCTTATTTAATAATTTTTTTTTTCTGTTATTGAATTGAATTTGTCTGCGTCTTTACTAATATTAAGTAGAATACATTGTTCAGTTTTTGCACGACATTCCTACAATTTTTTTTGTGTTTTTGCATTGGATTGCATCGAGATTTCATTTTGATTGTTATTGCATCTAAGTAATAGACTATAGACAGCATATTTGAAATAGGAATCAAGATTAAATTGTTTTTTTTGCGATTCGTTCATACATTTTCACACTAAATTCCAAACAACATTTTTACTTCATTTGGTTTACGCAATGGAACTTAAATTACTAACTGAAAATTTATGTGCGGAGGAATTGGAGGTAGAATATATAGTTCGTAACTTATCGCCTTTAGAAGTAGGTGTAGAATTAAAACTGCGTCAATTGCTGCAGGAAGAGCATCAAAATTCTCATCTAAAACCTAAATTATCACATGTAACCGAACATCCAGAGCAAGAATTGAATTTAATCACTGCCAAATTTGACGAGTTAGAATTGTTATTGGAAGCAATAGACGATAACTCTTCCTTAGAATATAAACAGTCTGTATTAATTAAATTAATTCATTGGAAAGACAGAGCAGTAAGGTTGGGAAATTCTTTTACTAACCTAGCCTCCGTCTCCTTGGTCATTACAACATTCGAAAGGACCATCCGTAGTTTGGGTCGTGATTTGAAAAAATTAGATTTTAAAAGTCTCCCTAGGGCACAAGACAATCGAAACCAAGCTTCCACATCCAAAGACGCAGGGCCTGCTAGACCTAGCAGAAGTCACGAACTCGGTACCGACCGTGAGGTGGAGAATTCAGACTTCGACGCAACTTTTGAGAGTAGATTTTCTAAGAAAATAGAAGAAATGACAACAAAATTTCTGAAACAGGCATCATTAACAACAACTCCGACACGTCACTCCAAATCCAGAAAATCTGAGCCTCGTAGCCGAAATAAAAACAACATGAGCGATAGTGAAAGCAATTCGGATTCTTCAATAGATCAGTCTGGAAAACATCGACGAAATAAATACGAGCCTTCGAAACGCTATGGTAAACGACGACCGGATCCCACCAAATGGAAGCTTTCATTTGCGGGCAAAGACAATAGTAGGGGTTGCGACAACATCCAGGACTTTATTATGCGGATGGAGGAACATGCACATCAAGACGATGTACCTAAACGAGAATTAGTTACTCTAATGCGAAATTTTGTATCCGGTGTCGCAGAAAAATGGTATTATGTGTTTATCAGGAAGAATAAAAATGCGTCTTGGCGTCAACTCAAGTCAGTACTATTGGAGCGGTTCAGTAGCCTCGAGAGCGAGCGAGCGCAACGAAGATATATTCGAGGTAGAATGCAGGAATCCAGAGAATCTTTCAACGATTTTATTCTGGAAATTGAGATGTCGAACTGTAGGCTTTCTAGACCACTACCAGAAGATGATATCTTAGAAATTGTATTGGACAATATGAATCCGGCACTGAAAAATGCTACCCAAAACCAGGATTTCGAGGACATCGAAGAATTACGCAAGATTTGTTCGAATTACGAAAAGCTATGGTCAACATCAGGTTACGATCCGCGGAAACTGATCGAATCTCGTTATAAACGTACCCGTGCAGTGGAAGAAATAGCGAGGCCGAGTTCCCAGGATAAACATAAAATTTCAAAGGAAAGCATGAGGTGTAGCGAAAGCGAAGATTCCGTACCCGACAACGTGAAAGATGATAGCGGACAACAGGTTAACTCATTTGAACGTAGGAATAGCGTCATTATATGTTGGAATTGCAAGGACATTGGACATACCTTCGCTAAGTGCCCACTAGAGAGAACTCATAACTTTTGCTATGGTTGCGGTTTGGCTGGTAGAACTTATGATGACTGTTATAGATGCCTCAAGAAACGTGCGGGAAATGGCAATCCGAACGTCAATCGTGGGGAACTGCGTTCGGAGAACAACAAAGTCCCCAAAAGTTCCCAACAGGTACAAAAGGAACATCCTGCCTCTACGAGCAAGGACTAGAAATGGTATCAAATACGATCAATACACGTCTCGCCAGAATTATTCGGTACTGGAAGGAGAAAAAGGAAGTTAATCACAATTGCTGTATATCCACCCTCACTGAATTCATGGAAAATGACCCACGCCCTTATTGCAAAATTCGAATTCGGAACAAAACCTTGTTCGGATTATTAGATAGTGGAGCAACGTTAAGTGTCTTGGGTAAAGGAAGCGAGGAGCTGGTAAAATCGTTTGGAGCCTATTTGAAAAAGATAAATTCCACCATACAAACAGCGGATGGTTCTCGGAACAAAGTTTTAGGTTACGTAACACTACCAGTTACCTATATGCATAAAACCGAATCCATAACCTTTTGTGTCGTCCCCTCACTCCAATCTGAGGTTTATTTAGGGATAGATTTTTGGAGTAAGTTCAGAATAGCCCCACAAATCGTATCTGATATATCAAGTACGCCCGATTCTGAAAGTCTTAAGAAACTGCACAACTTAACCGGTGACCAACAAGATAAATTAAACGAAGTTATTGCGAGATTTCCATCAATCGCTTCAAGGGGCCTAGGCAGGACTCACTTAGTAAAACACGTTATAGATGTCAACAATGCAACTCCAATCAAACAAAGGCACTATTCGGTTTCACCTGCAATACAGTCTTTAATATATAAAGAAGTTGATAGAATGCTTTCCTTGGGAGTAATCGAAGAAAGTTCCAGTCCTTGGAGCAGTCCTATAGTGCTTGTTCGTAAATCAAACGGTAAAGTGAGGTTGTGTCTTGATTTCAGAAAAGTTAATGAAGTCACCAAAAAGGATGCATACCCATTACCCATTATTGATGGCTTATTAGGACGGCTCCAAGACACAAAATATATTACCAGCATCGATCTTAAAGACGCATTCTGGCAGATACCTTTGTCCACAGAATCAAAAGAGATTACGGCTTTCACAGTTCCAGGTCGCCCTCTCTATCAGTTCTGCGTCATGCCGTTTGGGTTGTGTAATGCACCCCAAACCATGAGCAGACTGATGGATCGAGTCATTCCCCATCGGTTACGAGATAGAGTATTTGTCTACTTAGACGACATTCTGATTATCTCTGCGGAATTCGATGAGCACCTGGAACTGCTGAAAACTGTTGCTCATTTACTATCTGGAGCGGGATTAACGATAAATCTAGAAAAAACCCATTTTATGCTCAAAGAAACCAGGTATCTAGGGTACATAGTGAGAGAACAAGGACTGAAAACTGACCCATCGAAAGTGGAAGCAATTCGGAATTTTCCAAACCCAACCACAGTAAAACAAACGCGCAGATTTCTAGGAATGGCCGGTTGGTATCGTCGGTTCATTCCAAACTACGCCGTAATAACCGCACCGATCACTAATTTATTGCGGAAAGGTGTAAAATTTGGATGGACAAACGATGCTGAAACTGCATTTCAAAACCTGAAAGATAAGTTATGCAGTGCTCCAGTGCTACATAATCCAGACTTTGCCAAAGAATTTTACATCAGGTGCGATGCAAGTAGTCGGGGATTGGGTAGTGTTCTCTTCCAAAAAGACAAAGAAGGTAACGAGAATCCTATCATTTACATGTCACAAAAACTAAATCAGGCCCAAAAGAATTATACGGTGACCGAACTTGAGTGTCTGGCGGCGGTAGTTAGTATTAAGAAATTTCGACCATATATTGAAGGGTACCGGTTCACAATTATAACAGACCACGCCAGCCTTAAGTGGCTGATGCAGCAGAAAGATTTAAGCGGTAGACTTGCTCGTTGGAGTCTTAAATTGCAGGAATATAACTTCAATATCATTTACCAGAAAGGTTCCGAAAATATCGTACCAGACGCTTTGTCAAGAGTACTCTGCGATACTATCGAAGAATTACAAGCTGACGTAAAATTATCTAAAAGCGACCTGTTCGATAGCACAAAAATTATTGATCCCGAGTACCTTAAAATTAGAGGCAAAGTACAGTCAGAACCCAATTCCTACCCTAACTTGACCATTCATGAAAATAAACTTTATATTCGCGTAGAACCGAAAAGCCACGTCAAACTTACTGATATCCCAACTTGGAAGTTGTGGATTCCAGCGGAAATAACCAAACAAACGATTATTAATGAGCACAGCCCGCCAGAGGGAGCACATTGCGGTATCAAGAAAACGACCGAAAGGTTAAGACGGGTTTACTATTGGCCTAAAATGGCAAACGAAATTCACGATTTCATTGTGCAATGCGATATATGCAAGCAGTCCAAGGCCATGAATACGTGCGGCCGTCCACCTCTCGGTAAGCAAACGATATCACATCGACCCTTCCAAAAAATTTTCATTGACCTTTTAGGACCTTACCCACGAACTGCGAAAGGCAAGACCGTTATCCTGATCGTGTTAGATAACCTTACTAAGTTTGTTTACCTAAAAACTTTGGCAAAAGCTACAGCTGGACCTATTGTAAACTTTCTACAAGATGAGCTATTTCCACTATTTAGTGTGCCACAAACTATACATACCGATAACGGAGTGCAATTCGTGGGAAAAGAGTTTACAAATATGATCAACACGTTAGGCATACAACATATCAAAACTGCGTACTACTCACCACAGAGTAACTCTTCCGAGCGAGTGAATCGTTCGATCATTGCAGCGATTAGAGCTTACGTTGGCGAACAGCATTCGACATGGGATAAATTTCTTCCCCAAATAGCTTGCTCCTTGAGAAATTCCGTACATGAGTCAACCGGTTATTCTCCCCACTTTTTACTATTCGGTTACCATCAAATTTTGCATGCAAACGATTATAAATTGTTAAGCGAACTAGATCTGCTAAGCGATGGTTCGATAGATTGGATGAATACCTCAGAAAGATTGGGACTGATACACGAAAAGGTGCGGAAAAATGTAAAGCAAGCGTACGAAAATTATTCGAAACGCTACAACTTACGTTCCAGAGAGCGCACATTATCAATCGGTCAAAAAGTTTACGTCCGTCAACACCCGATGAGTGATGCTTCAAAACGTTATGTCGCAAAATTTGCGTACCCCTTTCTAAAGGCCTTCGTAAAAGAAAAACGGGGCGATGTAAATTATGTATTAGAGGACGGAAATGGCAAGATTCTTGGAACATACCACTTGATGGATATTAAAACTTAAGTGTTCCAGTAGTTGAATTAAGCGACCATTGATTTTCAGCTTTGACGTTGCCAAGTTGTTTTGACAAATTCAAACCTGCCCTGTAACCATCCACTATGGAACACGTGCCTACTTGGTGTACTGTAATCATCGATGCGCAATCAATTTAGTAGATTCCTTGGTTGGTAGTTGTAGATATATACGAGTCAATTACATACAAAAATTAAAATGTATTATAAAGTGTAGACAGACATCACTACGGTTTCATATTGATGCAATCCAACGCTGTTGAAGAGATAGCAGTTATTTCTGCGGTTTTGGTTGGTTTCGGAGAAGAGCCATGTACTAATTTAGTGTTGGCGCGCAAATTCTTGTCGGGCTAGTTACAATATAACATACAAATAGAATTATAAAAAAAAAAAAAGTTTGTTGGATTGAGGGGGGGTGAAAACAAAAGTAACATATTAGCGGGGAAAAATGTAAAGATCTAGAAAAAGCTTGAAAAACGTCAGTCAATGGAAAAAAGTCAAAAGGTGCATTTTGTTTTAAGTATTGTTTTTTTGTAAAATTGAACCATATGATAACTTAAATATTGTAATAAAAAAATAAAAGGTTGATAAAGCTTAGTAAAATTTAAACTGACAAAAATCAATTTGTTTTTTGATAAACATTGTTAATGTAAAACTTAAATTGTCAGTAAATAGAAAAAGAAAAATTGTAACAAACAGACAAAAAACTGTAGATCAAAAAGTTTATGTGAATCTAATATAATAAATTATTAATTAATGTACATATAACTTTAAAAAAAATTAAAATAAAATGAAGTTTTGTTAATAATAAAACACTGTTAATTAAATTTATTTAAACAAAGTTCCGTAGTGGTAACTTTACAGTGGATGAAAATAAAACACTAATTACAAGTATATGAAGTGTGAACGACGATTTTGTTTTGTGTGGATGTGAAAGTTTTGGGCCCAAACCGTCCAGATTAACATATGTTGACCAAATCATATTGGGTTTAGTCTGTTTCACAAACGTACGCCAACATTTATGGCATAATATTTGATGATTGAAGCAACGCGAGATTTCCAGCATATGTGAATGGTACATCATTTTTGCCGCGTTTAGTGTATATACATATTGGAATCATCATCGTGAGTGGACACCGTCAGGATGCTGCCATGATAAGTATAGTATGGGTGACGTATTTTGTAAGATTTTTTTTTTGTTGCTTTTGTAATTATTATTATTATTTCATTTTTATTTATTTAAATACTATTGTTCATGCACGGTGCGCGACTTTACTTTTCATTGATGAGCGTAGATAGAAACATGTGGTAACAGATTTTAAGTTTAATATGGGATGACCTTGGTGGATATTGCGTTATGACGAACCATTATTAAGGAGTGAGCACACTTGTTAAATTCGTTTTTTTTGTTTTTTGTTGTAATAAATGGCATCCGACGTCTTGTGTTGCGGGAAAGATCCCTCCCTAGCCACTGACTGCTTTTCTCGGTATTCTGTGTGCCATGTGGCGTCGGAAAGACCCAAGCCTACCGTTACACGCTGTTTATAATATTTGTTGTGTTATTATACTCGCCTCTAGAAGTTCAGCCGTTGTGATACATTAAAAATGCAAAACAAACGTTGCCCAGGTGCTACCGCGTGGAGGTAAACTAGAGACAGTTGATGGTTTCTACATAGTTGCAACGTTGGAGTATAAACCAATTTATAATTGGCTATAAACGGTCAACGCCTACCCTATTGAAACACACCCAGCACCCAATTTATTAATCTTAACGTATTTTTATTTATTATATAAATTGTCTGTGAATATAAATTATTTTTTTACCATTTTTTAAGACTGAACTATCTATGTTTACATTTAATATTAAAATAAAAATTTAGTTATAATAATAAATTGGTTTTTAATGCACTGTTGCATCTTGCCAAGGTAGTAGGTCAATTTCAATAAAATAATTTTTAAATTGATCTCTGATTTCGGCCACATTACTGTTTTGGTTGTTTGACCCTACTCGGTGGATTTCTAGCATCACGTTGCTCTGATGGTTGCGCCAACGTCCTGGTTGGCGCGTTGCATCAACATACCCATCCACTAAATCGTTACTCATGTATTCCGACATTTTTTTTCTCTTAACCAATTGTGTAGGACCACAGTGGCTTTTACAATGGCTAGCACGGTTGCCCTACTGGCTATGGTATGTTTGCGATAAATTCTCCATCTACTTGCGAGAATGCCAAATGAATTATCTACTATTCTGCGGGACCGCGATAGCCGGTAATTAAAAATAGTTTTGTCCGCAAGTGGCACTGTTGTATTTTGCCCAGGATATGGACGCATTAGGTTCCAGAGCAATGGGAAGGCTTCATCCCCGACAAAAACATAAGGTTACACTGAATTGTCTCTCAAGTTTTCTGACTGCGGTAATTGTAATGCAGCACCACCGCGTAGCACGGCTCTCCCAAAGTTACTATTCCTAAAAATAGTATCTCCTATATGACCCGGTGCACCAATATCTATCATAGTAAATTTGTAGTTAGCGTCTGCTATTGCAAAGAGAACGACGCTATGGCTGTGTTTGTAATTAAAACGGGTCGAACCTGAATTCCTAAATGCCTAAAAATAAACAGATATTATAATAAAATTCAATAAAATTTAACGATTAAAAATTCACTTGTGAATCACCACATGCTTTCCGTCCATTGCCCCTAAACAATGTGGAAAGTTCCATTATTCCTCGAAATCCTTTGCTATATCTTTCCACATAGCCGAGCTGGGCTTGGGGAACACGGTATCCTTTAAAGCTCCGCACAATTTTAAGCACGTCTCTCTTATGATTTGTGAGGTAGTACTTTGCCCCCACACGATATCCATATCTCCCAATGGATACCATACTGTCTCCGCTTGAAAAATAACTATCAGAAATAGAACTAGTGTTAAATAAATAAAATAATATGTGATAATAAATGTAATGCTTCCCGAAGGGTTAGAGACAAACGTTGACTGGCCATGATGGACGGTTCTCCTACGTCGATTCGTTGAATTGATGGACCAACTATCGTAAGCAACTCATCAAAAGCTACCGGTGTCATTCGATGAAAATTCACAAAGGTTTCTTGATCTGTTAACCTCATCTCATCAACAAGGTTTTTGTAGTAACATTGACACTTTCTATTGCGGTTAACCAAGTTAACACCAAACCGACGAGAACTATTATTACCCTTGTTGAAATTACTAAAGATGAAGTTACATAACACTTTAAGTGAAGAACGGTTAGGAAAATCATGACAAGTTTTATGATATATTTATTCCAGGATATATTTATTCTACATATTTCCTTTTAAAATTCCTTTTCGCAAAATACATTCGCTTGCTGTTAAGTCCATTATGGTTAAGTCCATTATGATTTAATCGTTCTGGCGTTTTAACATGGTATCGTATCAATTGACCATCTATGGTGTAGTGATAAGAACCAAAATAGATTTAATATCAATAAATTATATTTTATGTAATAGCAACAAGCATGACATCATCAACGCGATATCAGTAAATTCTATAACTGTCGCATAAATACCGGAAACACCATACCGTGCACCATAACGTAATACAAAATTATAATTAAAAACAAAACAATTACAATAAACAAAAACAATATGTTATCAGCATAAAAACATAATTTCAACTCAATTTTTTCTAATATCAGGTGACAATAAAATACGGAGGCTGTTTTTAAGTGTTTTTTCTCATCTAGAATATTTTTTCAAAGTTTTTGTTTTTTATGTATTCTCATACCTTAAAATGTAGGTTTTTCATTAAAAAAAAAATCACCTCTCGAAACTCTTCAAAAAAATAATTCAAAGTCTTCATCTTCCACGTTCAACGGTCTTCAAAACGATAAAACGATACTGTGAGCTAGGTTGTTCTTCGGACCGTCCCGGAAGATAAGATCCGCGCACCGTCAACTCTCTACAGCTCCGCAACATCATTAAATGTCGGATTCACTGAAATCCGCAAATCAACATGTGTCATTTAGCGGGAAGCCTTTAAGTAAACTGCGAAATAGTTCGAAAACTAGCCAAAGAAAACCATACACAACCGTACAAACTCCAAAAAGCACATATGTATTCTTAAGAGTAAATGAATCTCATACGACTTGAAAGTTACAATTCGTCATTGAAGCGGTTTTAAGGCAAACAAATCTAGAAAAATTCTATTTACCCATGAGAATTTGTTCACAATTGAACAATGGTTCAATCGTCAAAATCTCCCGGAGAAGCTCGAATTGTTGCCAGAAGCCGTAAACCTAAATATGTTATGGTTTTGGTTGGATTTACCGCCGTGATATAACTTTTTACCGCTCAAATTCATCAATTATCGACGTTATGCAACCGTATTCCCCGAATTTATGTGAGTTTTGTATTGGTGCTCATGGAGGCTATTAAATTTTTAGTTTTTCTATTAAATAAACGTGCTATTTACAAGTCTATAAGATTTTCAAATGATTTGGTTCAAATTCTTTAAAAATTTAGAATTTAATCAGCCTCCGTATTTTATTGTCACTGGGTATAGTAAACAAGGCAGTTTGGTTCACATAGTTTCGTAAACTGGGACACCATAACACGGTTTAATAATTTTAATTTCAGCGTTAGTCGGTTATTCACCCAGTAACATTATTTTTGGCAATATCACCAGTTTTGATATTTTCCTAGAAGTAGAGTTTTCGCCATATAACTTTTAGAACCTTTAGCAAAACACTACCACTCATTGTCTTCGGGCGAATATCAGGCATTTTCTGACATGGGTCGTCATTCCATTGTTGTAATTACAATTTAATTTTCTCTAAAATTTAAGTAAAAAGTATAAGAGGGCCTTATAGTTGTACTAGAATTTGTTGTTTGACGAGCTCTAGATGAAATACCTTAATTTAACGGCAATGCTAATATCTTTTATTCGGTGCGTAGTTTGCCTTCCTAAATTTTATTGGTGTTGTTGTAGAGGATCACGAGTTTTCCGAAATGAGGAACACAAAGCATCAACTTGACTTTTTCACTACGGCTATTATACAGAAATTTCACTGGTTTAGTTTAAGCATCCAAACACCGAGAATATTTTAAGAACAACAATTTATTCTGGTTTAAAAAAAAATCCTTTTCTTTCTGTTTGTGCTAGGGTGGGTTCACATTAATTCTTGCATCGAGAGTGTAAATGTGTCTGAAAATTGTTTTTCTACTCCAATTCGGGGACAGTTTTCAGAAAGAATACTCTTAGGAGAATATTTTGTTGTATGATTAATTTGGATCCTGACATCACCAAAATTGGCTATTTAAAAATCGAGATAATTTTTTTGATGACTTATCGTACAATAATAGCTAAATATATTTATGAACAGTTTATCAACGTTTACAAATTCGGAGAACATAATTATATTTTTCAATCATGTATATGGTGGAACCATTGTGGTTCATTACCAGTTCAAAGTAAGTTGCCTTACGAAGGCAAACATATATTTGTGGTGAAAATTTAGAAAAGTGTTTAATAGTGGTATGATTTGGAGGAGTGTGCACGTTTTATTTATATTGTTGGTGGGTGCTTCTAATTCTGTTCAACCAGTTGTTGAAAATGGTAAATTGATTTTGTAAAATTTGTCTTCAACATTTGGTAAAATGTATTATTTTTAGAATTTACATTTGTGTATAACAATTCGTCACCGGATTCCGTAGAATTGACAGTGGTTTATGATGGTTATAGAATTGAATCTATCAAATATGGCCATTATTTGGAATATATGCAAATACAGCACTACGATTATGATGGAGCTCCTTTAAGGATTTTCATGTGAGTGTTATTCAGGTTAAGTTACTTTGTTTATGTTAACATGAAAATGATTTTAGGATTAGAAATCTAGCTCCGTGTACCCTTTATAAATTTGACGCGAAAGTAAAAAATTTAGTTACGAATCAATATTTTCAACATGTAAAAAATATTTTGACGATACCTCCGGACGTGGTCCTCCAAACACAACCCGATTTAGAATCAATTCATGTTGAAATGAATTACGCACATCAGGCTTGTTTTGATAGTGTAAATTTACAGGTAGACAATTCTAGAGTCATTTTGTACACGCAGGCAAATTTATCCTCGTGGTTGACCATAGATCATTTATCACCATGCACAAATTACAATTTAGTTATCTACATAAACCATAAGTCGGAATCTTACAAAATTTACAATAAAAGTGTAACAACTAGATCAATACAATTCAGAAAGGTAGAATCAATTAATTATGATGCTGCAACCACTAGTCTGAGATGGCCAAATTTCTTAGGGGATTGTGCATTAAAATATCTGATTATTGTAACATTAGAAAGCAATCAGTCTGCCCTTGAGCTACTAATACGAGAATCGGTTGAAAATGAATACAATTTAGATTTCCTTGAGGCCTGTTCCAGATATTTAATCACAGTTACATCGGAAAATCATCGCGATTCAAGTATCAATATTTCCATCGCAACAGAAAATAAAGGTAACCGTAGATTTAACAAAATTATTCACCATTCATTTCGTAATTATTTGATTATTTTCAGAACCAGGTCCAATTACGAATTTGAAAGTTGCTTTGATTAATAACACATTATGGATGAATTGGAGTCCCCCTATCGAAAATCCAGCTTGTACTGTTTCTTACAACATTATAATCAACAACAAATCACAAGTGAATACTACGGTTCATAATTATACTATGTTTGATTATAAACCATGTAGATTGTATAAGTTGTCCGTATGCCAAGCTACTTTTTCGCCGACTTATTGTGTTCATTTTACATATGACTCAACTAAATACGAGATTATAGAAATTCAAAATGTAACAAATATTAGTGTAAGTACAAATTATAACGTCAAACTAACCACTATTATCTGGAATGTATCGAATCATGAAAAACACTGTGTTAAATACTATGAGGCCCGATTATATGATGAATTGGAACAGTTAAAGTATCAAGAAAATGTTAATTCATCGCTGCTTAACTTTGTTGGATTAGTTTCATGCCAAAATTATCGTTTAGAGATAGAAACATTTTCGTACCAACAATCTCCAAGCAAAATTGAATCAAACTTTGAGTTCGCAATCAAACCAACAAGTATTGTCTTAAATATTATATTCTTACTCAGTTACTTAGTAAATATTTTTTTGTAGTACCTGAAGCACCTCTGCCTCCAGAATTAATTTTTAAAACATCGACCTCACTTTCATTAGCAACTAAATATATAAACCCATATGACCAATGCAAGACAGAAATGTTTAAAATTTCTTGTGACGGTGGTGGAAACATGGTGAGATCTATTTACGATGAAGAAGGTGATGGAACTATTTACAATTTGAAAAGCTTCACGTATTATGATTGCAGAGCGTTTGTGAAAGGCGAAATGGGCTGGTCAAGTGCAAGTAACGCAACCAAATTTTTAGTAGAAATGCCGAGGCAGTACAAACTTGTTCATATGCACGTACATTCGGTTTCTTCTAAATCAATTGGAGTGTCTTGGAGCACTCATATTTATGTAAAATGGTTTCTTAATATAATCAAAGTCGAAACTAACGAAAATAAACCGAAGCACTGTGATTTTGTGCCGTACAACTACTCAATTGCGTTTACGGATAACATTACTCAATCGCATAACTTTGAAAATTTAGAGCCAAACACGAATTATTCCATAAGTCTTGAAAGTGATACTAACAACCCAAATTACATCCAACAAATGTTTGTAATAACAGACCCCGATGGTAATAAATATTAAAAGATGAGATTCATATTTTCCAATAACAATCTCTTTGATTATTTCAGTTCCATTTCACGTAACAAATTTAAAAATTTCGCATTCATCCAAAGGATCAGTCACTGTAACATGGCAATTGCCATGTAAACTAAATGGCCGAATAAAAATGTTTGTTGGAAAGTTTGTTGAAATCGATCCATATGATTTAGCAGATTCTTTTTATGATTGGACACTACCTTATTTTGATGAGATGGAGAATCTGGAAATTTTTAATTACACAGAAAATCGTATTAAGCCTGAACACAACTACAGTATTAGCGTTGCAATTAAGCTGATAAATTTTGTAGGTCCGCTAAATGAATCAAAGATTGAATTTATCGCCTCAGAAGAATGTAAATATGATCAACGGTTTAAATCTTCTAATATTATTAATATTTAACTATTTTAGCTCCAGAATTGCACCTGTTCATTGATTGGGGCACAATAATTTTAGCTGTAGCTACCTCTTTAATCATTTTTCTAATTGTGATTGGCTTAGGTTTCTGGCGCTGCTCTAAAGGGAAATAAAAAACTGAAGGAGACTAATTTCTACCAATTGAAAAAAGGCGCAAAAAACAAAATATTTGCGTAAGTCATTCAACACAAAAATTTTAACAGGCTCGAGATCAGTTAAAATTTTTTATCCTATGACGTTTTCACATTAATTTAAACTACGAAACAATATCACAAACAATTTGATATACATGTAGGTATATTTTATTAGAAAATTAGAAATTTATTGCTTTTATTTTGTTAAATCATTCTTTTGTTAATATATAATATTCAATTTAATTTTAGTTATTGAGTTTGATTATTGAATCCGTAAGTGTAAAACGGTGGATCGGATTTATGTACATATTCCCCATTATTAGAAAAAATATAAAATACTACGAATTATAATATGAAAAATCCATCGTATATTACATAAGTATTTAAATAAATATCCCAGACACTTCTCATTGTTTTAATTGTTAGACCTATAGGTAACACAAAAACGTGAAAAGTTTAACCAGTTGCAATTGACGCGGGTAAAAGTTTAAAAATTTGTAAAATATCTACTGCAGTTAAACAATGCCTTGATTTCCAAATAATTTAAATCAATTCGTTAAAAACTCTAGGTTTAGAACTACCAACTTGACGGGTTATATTATGTTAGTATTGTTTGGGAAATTTATGATGAGTTGTAATACTTGTTGCCATATTAAAAGTCATCATAAAGTTCCAAAACAATACTTATATAATAACAAAAATTGAATTCAATAAATGTACAATCTGTCATTTTGACATGCCGTCACCCGTAACGGAAGAAGATGTGTGCGGTATTTGAATATTGTATTTGCTTTGACTAGAGCGAATTAGATCGTGGACGTTTGTAAAGATTCGGCTAGGGCGAAAAGTTTGCAAGAATACCTGTTTCCAAAAGAGCACCAATCGCCATCATAAAACAAAATTACAGTGCCGTATCTGTACTATGCTGGATATATTTACGTACCCTTCATACCGCTCGGACTTGTTTTTATTTTCTCTTGATTTGAATGTTTTAATTTTTGATTGATTCGTTAGATTAATTTAATTGAAATTAAAGTAATATAATTAGATTGAATTAAACTAAATTAGATTAAATTTAAATTAAACTAAATGGAAGTGAATTAAATTAAACCGACGTGCAAAGTGTTAAAACAGTAAATGGTTTTGTGTTATCAGTGTAATACAGTGATAAAATAATAACAATAAAGATAATAATAATCTAGTTGCACGAAAAATGTGGATAACGGTACTATTCTGGTAACCTTTGCAGCTAAATTCACACCAAACGCCTTAATTTTCATGTAATTATGAATAACTGTTAATTTGCTTCTTATTTTTACAGAATTTACTAGCAGCTAACGATTTGTATATTTTAAGGTGTGTGTTGTTATTATTATACCATATGTACATCTAAACCCAAACAAAATGCCGCGGAAAAGACCGTGTAGAAACTTGTATTCAATTATTAGCATTTAAACCAATGTAAAAGAATGGCATTATGTTTGCATTTTGTGAGTTGCTTTGCAATTATGATTATAACAAACCACGTTTTAAAAAAAAGGACCTTGTAAAACAAATTTAGGATTATTGTGTTTAAAGGCGGATTCATAGTTTCGTTCATTCGTTCCTTCATTCATTCGTTCCTTCATTCATTCGTTCGTTTAGATTATTTAATGTTGTGAATTCATGGTCTTGAAAAACCTCAGAACGATTTGACATTGTGTTGTTTCAAGTAGATAATAGGAATTGTTGTATTTTGGTCTAGTCAAACAATTTATTAAACACCTGAAAATAATACTTCCTTGGGCAGTTTAATGGATATGGACGATATCCAATTACTTCAATCGATCGATTCAATTTATTAAAACCGAAGTTGAAAAAAAGAAGACGATGTTCTGGCAAAAAAATGTTGTTGCAACGGCCTATAGACGGATATTGTAAAAATTTAACAGCCGAAATGAGAATGACCGATACAGAAGCGTTCAGAAATTTCCATCGTCTGAAATGTTCGAAAAGCTACTTAGCCTACGTGGCGCGGCAATTAAAAAGAATTTTATAAATGTATATTTTTAGAAAGTATAAGTTGTGTGAATTTAATTTTTTTTATTTATTTGGAGAGCGGTGACGATCGGATGATATAGTTATCGCATAGAATCCACGAAATCTTACATTATTCGAGAAACAACGGCTGTGATCTGGGATAAATTGAAACAGTCCGTTTTTCCGAACCTATCCACTCAGTCATGGGAACAAATAACATCCAAATTTAATACAAAACAACATTTTCCTAATTGCTTAGGCGCTATTGACGGCAAACGTGTCGTTGTTTAAGTAAGTCGTAATATATTATCTATATCATAACATAATTTATTATTATGTATGTACATATATATATTTCAGACATTTCCAAACTCTAATAGCTCGTGTTATAACTATAAAAATTCACACAGCATAATTTCAATGGAGGTGTCCATCGATTCTTACCCCAAATGATGCCATTCTTCCTAACAGCTCAATAAGTTTGCCGTTTTGTTTTGTTGGAGATGAGGCTTTCCCACAGCTAACAAACATTATGCGTCCCTACTCAGAAAGAAGAGCCGTGGTTTTCAGCCACGAAAAAAACGTTTTCAACTACAGATTATCTAGAGCCAGGAGAGTAATTCTACCGTGCTAAGCATATTTTCTATAACTACATTTTTGGCCAAATTGAGTTATTGATGCCAAGCGATAGCTAATAACAAACTTTATCATTAAAATTTAAAAAAAAAACAATAAAAACTAAATTGAGAAACACGTGATAAGAAAAATAGTTTTCATTTTTAATGCAAAATTCACTGATTTCAAAACTTTAACATCAATTTTCTCAAAATGCATTTTCTGTAGTTATGTAAAAACATGTTTAGCACGGCAGAATTGAAAACGCTATTGGCATTTTAAGCTCTAAATTGAGAATCTACTATAAACCAACTATCGCAAGCAGGCTTATACTATTGTAAATATTATCAAAGCCACAGTTTGCTTACATAATTGGTTACTAATGCAGTCGAATGATTCATTCCAATATTTCGGTTGTAATTATGTGAACCATTACACTGGGAATGGCGATTTGGTTTGGGGAAATGGAGAGCGAATACCAGTACAAACAAAAATGGATTACGAAATATTGGACGAGCGTGGTCCAATAATCCGGCTGGAAACGCAGTTTCAATTCGAAACAAATTTGTTCTGTATTTCACAACTCACAGTGTATTACAAAAAAAGAAAATGAAATGACAAAATGAAATGTTACATGAATGTTAAAATAAAATAAGTTTGATAAAAATAAAACAATAAAAATTCGATACATTTGGATTCATTTTCAATTCAGACTGACTAATAATAGTTAGACGAATAAATTAATAAAGATAGTTTAATTCCGCTTTAAGTTCATGAAGTTGATTTTGACTAACTTTCACAGTTTTTAAATGTTTGACAATGTTTAAAAATGCAATATGGGCTTCAAGCTGTTTTTCGTCTGACAAACCGTCTACATGTTTTGCCAATGAGAAGTAAAATTTATCGATATTATTACAATCGCATGGTGGTGTCTGTTTAGATGCAACATAATAATTAAGACAAATTTTTATTTATATTTAATTTTATTTTTGTAATTCATAAATTTAATATTTATACACTTGATATTTTGCATTTAATTGGTTCACTGTATTGTTGATGTAGGTCGTGATTGTTTACATTTTACCAGTAATAGCAAAATAAGGTTTAAATAGTTTATTTATTGGTAAATTTAATTCTACTTAGCTTAGATAATATTTGCTAATCACTTCTAGTTAAATAATTAGTTAGTTAAATATAATTAATAATTAGTTAGTTTATAATTAAGTAAATTATGCAAAATTACTTACAAAACAAACAAATACAGCCATTATTATCGTTTGGTTGACACTTGACTTGAGTATTGAGTTTAACCGGTGCGCAATATAATTATGGTTTTTCCTTCTAATATTACCTGGTGAAGTTAAATTTTGTTTGTGAAAATCTATATTCGTGCTTGGATTGCGCATTTATTCCTGGAGGGTTTTCTAAATGGATTTTTTCCTGGCGTTCGAGTCGTTTCTGCACCGTTACCTGGACCGTTATTATTTTTTGATTACGGAATATTAATTTGGAAATTCCTGCTGCAACATTGATAAGAGTGAGCTGTGCCTTCTTTTGATTAATATTGTTCTAATGTCCTTTCATTGTATTTATTTGATCATCGAGTACTGCAGGTAATTCTCGGTCATATGAGCGTTTTCTTTTTTTCGCACCGGCTGATGATGATGATGATGATTATGACGTCGGCACCGTTAAAGCGGTAAAATCATGAAGCTCAAAATCCGGGTGATCGAAATCGGGTGGTTCGATATCTTGATCGTTGGTAGCCACTGCGGTTTCATCGAACAAATCCTGAAACACTGAACTCGAATTAGTCTGAATTACTTCAACTTCAAAGTTGGAAACCGTTGGCCTTTGAACTTATGTTTATAAAATTATTATGTGTCATCTAAAGATAATAAGCAATAAAATATAATAATCGGCAATCCACCACTGCGACACTGTATTCTGTATGTACAGTGCTGGTAAAAAAAAATTGGGCAAACAAATTTATTGCAAATTGGAGTCTTTTTTTTGCTAAAATTACAAAACTTTTGAAAGCAATTGGTTTATTGTTTCATTATAAATACATGTATGACGTAATTTTTTGAAAAAAAAAATTGACCTGCAATTTAGGGGCAAAACACCGAAAAATGCCAAAATATTCAAAATACGTTGATTGGTGTTAAAGTAATGTAATAAATTAAACACTTATTTTTTATTTTTTTGTTTGTTTTTTATTGATTTATAGAAGTTCAATCTTTCATATTAATATTTTGTTGGACCGCCTTTTGCTTTTATTACAGCGATACACCTCCGATTCATTGAATTTGATCAATTTTTCAAAGTCGCAGGAGATATGGATTCCCAAATCATCATCAACAAACTTTTTAAAGCTTCAATCGATTCTGGGCGCTTCCTTGCCACTTCTAGCTGCATTATAGACCAAATATTTTCAATTGTATTTAAGTCTGGACTATACGGGGGCCAGCTCAACACATCGATACTTTTTTCTTCGAAGTACTTTTTTACCTTTAAATGAAGAGATAAGAAAAAAGACAAGTTTTTAACAAATTATTTATGTTTATCTGAAAGCCAATTTGTCTATCTACAATTCAAAATTAAAGCTCACAATTTTGGCGGTATGACACGGAGCGTTGTCCTGTTGAAAAATAAATTTGCAAGTCTCGCCAAAAAGTTTTAACGCAGAAGGCTCAAATTCGTTCTGAAGGACCTGCAGATAAACAGCTGCTGTAGTGCTGGAACTAAGGAAGCACAATCGACCGGTTTCATTTCCAGAAAAGCATCCCCAGACCATAACTCCTTCTTTTTTCGGTGGAAGTCTTAAAAGACATTCGTTGCTAAGACTCTCGCCAGGTTTTCTTCTTACGAGAATTCTTTCATCTCCAACATGCAGCTTGAATTTTGATTCATCGGAGAAAATCACATCATTCCACATCTCTGGAGTCCAATTAACATGCTCCTGGGCCTATAGCAAACGTTTTTTTTCACTAGTAACGTGAACTCAGGCTTCTGGACTGGTTTAAGTGCCCTCAAACCAGCTTTAACAAGTCTTTTTCTCACTAAGCCGGCTGAAATTTTTTTTCCCGTTGCTCGCTCAAGATCCTGTCTTATGTCCGATGAAGTTTTAAAACGGTTCCGACGACTTTGTAATAGTATAAAACGATCTTCCACTGGCGTTGTCTTTCTGGGCCTTCCATAGCCTTTCTTTCTTTGTGTACCGCCCATCTCTCGATTTTTTTTAATATTCCACGCGACAGTACTTTTAGGAATGTTTAATCTTTCACCTATTTCACGCGTGGTTAAATTTTCTCGCGCCAAAATCAACATATTGCTTTTACACTGGTCACTAACTTTTCCCATTTTTTTTAACTAAAATTGCACTTTATTCTTTATTTGTCTAGGATCACTTACAGAATAACTTAATCTTACAAAATATGCACTATTTATACTCAAAAAATAAATTAGAGGCAAAAAAACATATGCACCCTAATGACGGCCAAGAACGGTAGGCGTAAAAAAAATAATTGCTTGCCAATTTTTTTGCACATCAGTTGCGGGGTTGTACCGGTGTAATAAAAGCAAAAGGCGGTCCAACAAAATATTAATATGAAAGATTGAACTTCTATAAATCCATAAAAAACAAACAAAAAAATAAAAAACTAGTGTTTAATTTATTACATTACTTTAACACCAATCAACGTATTTTGAATATTTTGGCATTTTTCGGCGTTTTGCCCCTGCAGGTCAATTTTTTTTTTTTTTCAAAAAATTACGTCATACATGTATTTAAAATGAAACAATAAACCAATTGCTTTCAAAAGTTTTGTAAATTTAGCAAAAAAAGACTCCAATTTGCAATAAATTTGTTTGCCCAATTTTTTTTACCAGCACTGTATCTGATTTTAATATTATACCATTTCACTTGGCACTGTTTACCTTAAAAATGTGCACGAGATAATCTCATTACTATTAAAAATTATTTTAAGTATTTTACGAACTGAAATACTTACTTGACCATGGTGGATGCTATGCGCTCCCACACAATTTTTTTAACAGAACTATTTTTATAATACGACCGTAAATAGCCGGTTGATCTTTCAGTAGGCCTACTAATTGGCTTTCCTTACTGTTGTAGCAGGCAAACGGAATTAAAAAAAAATTATAAATTTGCACAACACTTAAATATTAATTGTCCACTTTATGAATCATTTTTCACTCACAAAAAAAATTGTTTTAAACGCAATTGTTGGTTTTATTTGTAAATTCATTAATAATACGATATAGCTAATAAAAAGAATAATAAAAGAAATTTATTTTTCAATTGTATTTTGTATGTTTATAATTTTCAATTGTTGATACAAAAACAAAATGGCTTAATTTTATAAAAATATATATAATAATTTGTTTTACCAGTAAATTATCCAAATTTGTTATTACCCGTTCAGATGACTCGAACAAAAAAGAGCGAATCTTTGTTTTTTGACGTACAAGAAAACTAATTTTCATTATGTAAAGTGCGAAAATTAAAATGGTGGTGAATAATTATTGAGCAAATATTTGATCGATACAATGTGAGCTCAAATATTATTATTCTATCGATAATGTTGACAGGTACAATTATAATAACAATAACATTGCAAAGTGCAATGTTAAGTTTTTCATGTAAGTATATAAATTTTAATTATTTAATTTATGTTTTTTTAAAATGAATTAACAACCAATTGTTTAGGTTTTTAGGCGTAAACATAACTGCCCCCCAAAAAATAATAAATTAAATGATGTAAACTACCGCGATCAATCTGAATATTCGATATTTCTGATTTCTATGTGGGTAAGAACAATTTTGTTTATATTAAGAAACTAATAAAAATAATAATGATATGTATTTAAATATAATGGATATAATTCAACTAATAAATAAAAAAGATTCAATGTTGAGTTTTTCTTACTGGAATATTTTTCCGATGAGTAATCTGGAACCGTGCTACAGTTGGCATCATCTATTGGTAATGGGATTAATTTTACAGATGGCCTTTTCATAACACCTCTAGTTGTTTTGACAGTTGCAACTCGAGCTTTGCCATCTTTACTGTAGTGAAGGTGCTGAATTCTCCCAAAAATCTAGTGTGATTGTGGAATGTTATCATCTTGTATTACCACCAATTGATCAGTGCATAGATTCTTGGTTTTGTGTTGCCATTTTTGACGCTGATTGAGTGTGCTTAAATAATCTCTCGACCACAATCTCCAGAATGATTCAACCCTGTTTTGAATATTCTGCCATTTTGATAGTTGACTAGAATGGATGTGACTTAGCTCTGGTTCAGGGATGCTGATCAACGGTTCTCCAATCAAAAAATGTGCCCGTGTTAGAACATCAAACGAAGTAAACGTCATTGGTTAATGCGCAGAGTGGCCTTGAATTCAAAACTGCTTCTATTTGGATTAGTAGAGTGTTCGCTTCTTCGTATGTAAATGATGTCGATCCGGCTGCTCTGTAAAAATGCGACTTGACCGACTTTATGTTTGACTCTCACAAACCACCGAAGTGTGGCGCATTTGGAGGGTTGAATTTAAATCGTATTTTCTGTGGAGATAAAAATTCGGATATTAGTTTTGTGTGATTATCGGATTTGAATAACTCATAGAGGACATGTAATTCATTGCGAGCTCCAACGAAATTACTACCATTGTCACAGTGTATTTGACAAGGTACTCCGCGACGTGATATAAACCGCTTCAGAGCGGCAATAAATGCTTCTGTCGTCATGTCAGTTACGACCTCTATATGCACAGCTCTTACAGACCAGCAAATGAACAATGCTATGTATGCTTTGGTGGTTCTAACTTTGCCTCTTCCTTGTCGGCCTCTTAAGTATAAAGGACCCGCATAGCCGCACCAGTATTTAGGAATGGTCGTCCAGTACTGATACGTTCTTTCGGTAGGTCAGCCATAAGCTGTTGGTTCTTAATTTTTCTTCTCATGAAACATAAAATGCATTTTTGCACGTACCATCTTGTGACTTTACGACATCCAATTACCCAAAATCTTTGACGGATAAGACTGGCAAGTAATGACGGTCCTGCATGAAAATTTTCCCGATGATATTTTTCTATTAAAAGCTTCATGTAGTTATGGTTTTTGTGGCAAAATAATTGGGTGCTTTGTATCAAACCTGCAACCTTGCATTGGAAATTCTTCCTCCTACTCGCATTATTCCTTTATCATCAAGAAATGGCGTTAATGACGATAGCTTGCTTCCTTCTTTAATCTCACCATGCCGTATGATATATTGAATGTCGTCTGGAAAGCTTCTGCTTGGACCCCATTTGATGCAATAGTTTTCCAGCTAGTATGAATTCATCGACTGTTGGCGGCAGGATACCAATTTTAGATTCTTGTTCTTCTCCATGTAATCGTCTCCTTTTTAAGTAAGTCTGAAAATATAACTTAGTATTCTGTAGATCATATTTAATGAAGAAAATTTCATGAAAAGTGGTTGACAAATATGATCAAGATTTACTGTGGACGTGGTAACTTTTGATAAACTTCTTTCGGACTTCGAGTTGATCAGTTGCATTGGTTCGATCGTGAACCATTAAATCTTTGGGCCAGTATTTGCTATTCTGACCTAGCCACTCAGGTCCATTCCCACCCCCGACAAACAATTGTGAACCGCAACAAGATTCACGGTTTCCAAACCGTAAAAAGTCGGTTGAAAAATTAAAGCAAAACAGAAAATATCTACACGAAGGCTATCCGATTTTAAAAAAAACGGAGAAAACAAGTATTAAGCGAACACAACTAGATTATTTAAAAAAATTACTTTTCGCCAACAACCGATTCAAACACGAAAATAAAACGGAACCTAGTCTGTCAAAAAACCTAGGATATTATTGTATTACGTCGGTTATAAATCAATACTAAAATGTTTATTTAATAGGTACCGTAGACAGTTTCAAGTCCGGTAAAATTACTTACATTTTACGGTCAAGTGGGCTGTAAAATTTCCCGACAAACATTGTTGATAAGCGCGACAAGCTTCATGGGTTTGGGACCGTAAAAAGCCAGTTGAAAAATTGAAGCAAAATAAGTACCTATCCGAAGGGTATCCGATTATAAAATGAATAAAAGAAAAACAGAACGAACATTACGAGATTATTTCGGAAACGAGAA